>KK122018.1:161133-178290 GCA_000611955.2 Stegodyphus mimosarum | reverse complement strand
AAAATAAAGTGTGTTAACAAATTCAATTCCCTAACTTAATTCTACGTAGGACGGCGAGGGAAGCTTACTCTTAGTGAAATGCAACAATGCGAATTTCACTAGCAAACACTAGTAATTGCAAATGCCTATAAAGGCGAACTTTCAGTAGATAGAGGAAATCTTGGCGCGCACAGCCTTACGGCGATAAATCCAAGGCACTGTCTTTCCCTTCGTTAACTCCTGCCTTTTAACTGCTAACAGATATATGCGATTTGCATAAATATCTCACTCGCGCTAAATTCGGGCAGCAACTGAAACTTTGAGAATTCGATAGGAAAGTTCAAACTAAAAATAATTTGGTTAATTAAAATAATGAATGCTACATACCTAGTTATTTCATTTTAGATAAATTGTTTATTTTACACTTTAACTGTTTCTCATTAATTAATTATAGAATACCTAGTTATTTCATAGAATAACTAGTTAAAGTGTCACATTATTAACATATTACACACTTTAATGGACACGATCAGTTATTTCATGGAATAACTAGGTATTCTATGAAATAACTGCATTATATACTTAAACGGTAGCATAAATAGATTTTGTAAAACTTACAAATTTTTGATTAACAAACCCTGAGATTTGAAAGCGAGCAGTAGCGACACTTTTCGAAATAAAGCATTTTTATCTCGCACTCGCCAGACTGTTGCCACTCGGAAAAATGAGAGCGAAAATTAGCGCTTTCAGAGTTTTTAATTAATATTTCGACTGATTAAAGTCATACGAAGATTGGAATAGTCGAAATGGCTTCCTACGAATTTTTGGAACGAAAAAGAATGTATTTAATGTTTGACAATGTTATTTTGATTTCATCGTAGAAGAAATTTAGAAATTTTTTATTAACAAACTCTAGGATTTGAAAGCGAGCAGCGGCAACAACTTTCGAAATAAAGCAGATTTTCATCTCCAGCTTGAGAGGCTGTTGCCACACGGAAAATTGAACTCGAAAACTACTGTTTTTTCTAATTTTTAACTAATATCTATGATTTTGGCTACTTTTTTTTGGAAAAAAGTAGACGTCGACCTTTTCCAGGATCCAGAAAAGAATTGTATCTGTATGCATAAAATTCTTAGTAAAATTATAAAACCTTATTCATTAGCTGCGAATTATTGTCTTTGCTAAAAACTGTCCATTTTCTCTCAAATAATAATTCAGAGTTAAATTCAGACATAAAAGGTTACTCTGAAACTTGTAGAAAATATTGCAGAATGAAAATTCAAAGTTAATTGATCTATGCTACTTAAAGAAAAGATCAAAAGCAAAGTTCTAAGCCTTCGAAGTAAGAGAAGTTAGTTAATCTTAGGCTTCTGAGTCCTTTCATTAGAGAAGATTAAATTTAAACTAAATATAAAATTACAAACGAGATGCAGTTTGGAAATAAGCTCTAACTTTTAGCTCAAGAGCTCAATTAACCAGCAACGGAGCAAAGATATCCATTGTAAGGACAGCGATGCTTCAAATGCAAGCAAACCAAATATTCTTTCTTTGTGCTTTTATACTTAATGGAAATTTATTTTCAGATGATGCCTGACGAAAAAAAAATAGAGAGACAGAAACATAACTTAAATGGCATAAAAATGATGAAAATTAAAATGTAACTAGTTCTTTTAAGTAAGACATAAAAAGCCACTCTCGTATCAGTGTCATCCTATCGTGCAGAAAAGTTGTAAGAAGTTCCTGATATCCTGCCCTACGTCACCTCTGTTTATTTCCTTGAAAACGGGGTTTAGTCGAGTATATATAACTGTAGCACTACAATTAGAAGATATCCTTGCGCTTAAGTTATTATTGTACTAAACATTTACATGTGCACGTATCTTTGTTCAATAAGCATAAATTCAGAACAGGTATAATGCGCAAAAAAAATGGGATAGTTCTGTATCTTCCGTTCTACTGAGCCGATTGACGAAATTCAGCTTGTGTTTTTCATGCCTCCAAAGTGCGAATTAGTATATATATATTAAATTTATATATCGCATTGTTCTAATATAGGTATTTTTATTGACACAAAATTGGACTTTTTTTAAGTGACATGACATTTTTTTTCTGCTTCGATTCTACGAAAAATTCATTTGAATCATAACCCAAAACATTTTAACCATCATCTTAAAGTAGATGTATTTCTAAGAAAACCTGAAAAAAATTAGAATTGTTTATTCAGTGTTTCCTAAGATATACGTGAATTTACATTTTGGCTCGTTTTGAAATTCTGCGTATTTATTATAAGCGATAATAACGAAAATATGGTTTACGCACTCTGTTAAAATTGTTTGAAATTATGAAAGATGAATTTTTCCGCTCGTGGACAGTGAAAAAAGGAAAAGAAATTAGGTTATTGTAAATTACGAAGTTCGCCAAGTGAATTGTTCTTGGCGCAAACTGAAAAAATTCCGCCAAGATAAATATTTAAATTTCTCACCAAAAATTACAAAATTTCATATCTAGGCATAATTTGAGACATAGAATCGAAATATGGAAAAAATTGCTATGTTATTTCAGAAAAAGTCCGGTTTTTTATCAAAATACCTGTGTTAGGACAATGTTATATATAAATCTAACACATATCATAAGTCGCGCTTTCGGGACATGAAAAACGCAATTTGAATTTCTTCAATCAGCCCAGTAGAACGAGAGATTTAGAAGTGTCCCCCCCCTTTTTTAGCGCAGTGTACATTTCTGAATATTTGGTCACAAATGTAATAATATCCAAATGACGCATTTCTTATCAAACAATTCAACATACATTAAACAAACAAATCATTTTCAAATAAAATTAATTCTCGTAGTTATATTTAGTAAAAGACTTAGTCTGCATATTGTCCACCAATCTTGAGTATCACTATACATATTTACTAACTACTAATCTAAGTAGTAGCCTAAGAAAAGGGACCGATATGTTGTCTTAATTGCATTCATCGTTGAAAATGTCGGTTCACATAGGTAGGTAGAACCAAAGAACGATGTTAAATGAAATGCAACTCTTTTTAAATCATGATACTTTACTTCCAGGGATAAATAAAGTCTTGCTTTACTTCTTTCATTAGATTCCAAAAGTTATTCTTAGATTCTGAACTACGTGCTTTTAAAATTATGTTATTTTAAAGAAGAAAAACTTTGTTTTCCTCAAGAGATAGATAATATATAATTTCAGTTATTTCTTCCACATCAACATTGCTAAACGGGTAATAAGTAAATGTAACAATTGGTTCTAGTCTAGTAAATTCTTGAAAATAACTTTCAAATTCGGAGAGAAGTTTTATTATTTCATAATAACATTGCTCTTTGTTTCATGTACGTACCTGCGTACCTTGTCAGAGATATTTTTGAAATTTTTTTGTTCATTCTTCATCACCTGAGACGATATTAGCGTTAACTTATCCATCAAACCGAATATCATCCCTAAGTTCAACGTACGCTTTCTCATTTCACTCCAAAAATGTCTTTTACCTCTTATAATCAGTCCCTGAATCTTTGTATCTTAGCATCCGCGTCTTAGGTCTTAATAAAGGCTGTCACTCCTAAGTCCCTTGGCGGTCCACCGGTCGATCGCGATCGATTGACTGCCCACCCCTGTTCTACAATTTGATATAGGTATGGTGTCAATTTTGGTTAACGAATCCTTTACCAGACAGCAGCTACAGTGGTAGCCAAAATTGAGGACACTTTTGGAAATTTTTATGTTTTTGAACTTTGTATGCTTATAGAAAACGTTACGTTTCACAAAATGCAGACTTGTATATATCATTTTAAAGAGAATAGAGAATTTATTACTGAATTCAATACAAAACACAAAATTCAATGATTTGCAATACAAAAAAAGTTAAACGATAATAGTTATCGATATACATTAGATAGTGATGATTGCAGTGAGTTATCAGTACTTAGTAGGGTACCCTTTATTTTTGATTACAGCTTCACATCCACGTTTCATTGAGCTGACAAGAGTTTTAAGCTCTTCTTTCGTTATTACATGATGCCAGGAAACAATTATAGCCACAATTAGTTCCCTTTTATTTGATAGGCGCCTCATTCGGACAAGAGTTTTCAAACGGTGCCACAAATTTTCGATAGGATTAAGGTCAGGACTGTTTTCTTGCCATGACAACAATTTAATGCTCTTTGTACGAAACCACTCTTTCGATATTTTGGCCGTGTGGCAAGCAGCAGAATCCTGCTGCAAATAAACGAAGCATTGTTGGGAAAGAGATCTCTGATGGAAGGTAGAAGTTTTGGTTCTAGAATAGTGTCAATATATTTTCTGGCATTCAGTGTCCCATCGATGACATGAAGGCGACCAAAACCATCTGTTGACATACACTAACTGGGTTCTTTACAGTTGCTTGAATGCAGTCAGGATGTAGCTCTTCTCCTATTCTACGTCTTACATATTTTCGCCCGTCACTACCGAATAACGATATCTTAGTTTCATCATTCCATATAACTTGTGACCACTGATTTTGTATTGCAAATAATTGAATTTTGTGTTTTGTATTGAATTCAGTAATAAATTCTCTTTAAAATGGCTCATACAAGTTTGCATTTTGCGAAACGTAACATTTTCTATAAGCATACAAAATTCAAAAATATAAATTTCCAAAAGTGTCCACAATTTTGGCCACCACTGTACATCTACTTTTGCTAAGAAAATCAGGTAATGTGATATAATCGTTATAATTGTATCGTATCTATTTAAGGAAAAACATCAATACGGAAGGAATTTGCTATTCAGATGAATGAAGATCAGATAGTAAAATATTGATTATCTGATATTCTGTATGTGACTTATAACTATGAGCATTTTTCAGGACGGAATTTCAGAAATAAAATTGAATTTTAAATGAAATACGTTCGAAGTATTTGAGAAGTAATAGAATCATTGAATTTTCCCCCTAATATTGACGTAACGACTATACATTAGACTCTTCTATCTTTAAAGATTATTCTCTGCTATTCTGTTATTGTAAAATTTGTTCTTTCATCTTGCAGATTTGGCGCTTTAGATTAGGTTTGTCTAGTTGATATAAAGTACTTATCTTTTCGAAAAAAATATAAGAACAGAAAATTTTCTCTTATGGAATTTCTTTGTGGAAAGAAACTTGGAAATTTATGCAAAGGTGTATTGTGATAGAAGCACCTCTTTCTGATACAAGTACAAAAGTTAAGTACAAAAGCAAAATCAGCGGGCGTATATGAGATTTTGTTTTAGAGAAATATTCTTAAAGCGTTATAGACTGGGAGATCTGCTCAATGAAGCACTCCTCTACATTTTGCAAATGTCACTTTGGTCTGTGTGAACACATTGTGTCATGTATGTGGGTCTTAACAGGACAAGCTGCTTTCTTATGGTAAAGTTTATATTCTGTAAATGAATACGAATATTCCATTATAACGCCACTCAATTGACGATACTATGTTAAAATACTATGTAAATTGACAGTTGAAAAAAGTACTATATAAAATAGAGAAATATTTTATTGAGAACATAAGAAATTAGATAGAAATTTCACATTTGTTATTCCTGAAATCCATTTCAGGAAATCCGAGAATTACTCTGAAGTTCTTATACTTTAATGAGTTTGCAAAGTCTCAGTTCGCTAAATGTGTCTTTGAAAGATAATAAGGCCCGCATTTGACAACAATCAAATCAAATTTAAATTTTGGAACATAAACTATTCCTAACTAAGTGAAAAAAGGAAGAGAAGATTTAAATATTTCAATTTATTTCACACGTATTCAAATGACGCTCGTTTTTTCGTTAATTACTTCTAAGTAATTCACTTTGATCAACAACGCATTCACTTTGCTCAATATTTGTCCAAAACAGGCCGAGCAGCACAGTTACAGAAAAAGAAAGTGCAACAGCATCCTCTGCGTAGTAATCCAAACGTGGGAATTTAACATCTTAACTTCTGCCAATCCTGTAATGGAAGTTAACTGACTTATAAGCAGAAACCAAGGCTTATAAAATTGACTTCGTCAGCTCCCCTACGTGCCCCTAACGTAACTCAAGGGAAGGAAATGCCGATCGTCTCCCCAAATGCAACGCTATGGAGGTAGAAACCCCAGAAGACAAAAACTGAAGGATAAACACTGTTGCAGTGGATGGCGCGGCTTCGAATTGCTAACCTGCCAAAGACAGCGTTGGCTGAAGAAGAAGGCTTATCAAATTGGGTTTAGAGAGTCAGAACTTATCCAAAAATTGTCATATTAACGCTTAACGCCAAGCATGCTTCTATAGTTTTTAAGCACCATCAAGATACTATGGTGAATCTTTATAACAGAATTTAACTTCTGTCCGTTCCTCTGTGTTTCAAATTTGGGACACTGGGAAAATATAAGTAATTTGATGTAGCTAGTAAGATTTTATAGGAGTTATGCTTCTTTTAAGGTGCGTTCCTTTCCTTCTGATACAGAATTTTTATCAGTGGGCAAACAAACTGTGCTTTGATAATATCAAAGCACAGTTTGTTAAATATCAAAAAACGAACTTGGAATAACACTTTCTAATTTTGTGCCATGTATGGATGCTTAATACAGCATAAGCCAACTGGTATTTCTAGCTGTAAATTTAACCCAAACTGCTGCAACGCAGCTTATATTTGTTAATATATTAAATCCCATACTAAATCCCATATTTAGAATTCGCTTCCGATTTAGTACTTAGGGAGCACACACGTATGAAATAAAAATCCAAGATTCGATGCTACACGTGAAAATCATGGCAACAAATGAAGTCACCTTCCCATCGTTTTATCCACAACTAGCCGTAAAGCTAGCAACAAATTTGTGGCTAGAAGCAAAGCTAGCAAAAATGAAGCCACATCCGCATCGTTTCATCAACAACTCGCCACCTGGCTCTCAAACCGCGCACTAACAAATATCATCAGTCGCTAAAATAAAATTTTATATTGAAAAAGATAAATTTTATTTAAATAAACATGCTTAACGTGATTGGATTAAGTAAACAACATCAAAAAGTACCGGCTTTTATATAACGATCAGATATGCCCTCTGCAGATTGTTCTAAAAGGTCTTATATTTGCATCAAATGCTACAATTATCTTGAAAGTCTCGTATTCTTTGGTAACATAAACTAACGAGCTCTAGAAGGTAGTATAGAAATTATTCTTTGGTCTTGACAGCAGGCAGACACTGTCAGAAGAAAGGTATAAATGACCCTTTTATTCGATCACAAAGAGTTCATAGTCGACCATACTTGGGCTTACGTAAGTCAACCCTTCCGGCTTAACTTAAATAGTAATTTTGTAATTCAACTAGCCTAACGACTCACAGGATAATTTCTCGTAGAATCCGTCGGAACAAGCCTAATGGCTAGAAGCCCTCAACGCCATAGAATCAATTCGCTATTAAATCAAGGTAACAATATGGCTTTAAGCAGGCATAACATGCTCTAAAGTCAACTTCATAACCTTCACTTAAATAGTACTTTTTTCTCCCTTAATCTGAGTAAATGCTCTGTATCTAATTTACATTCCGGCAGGAAAGCTCGGGGGAAACGTAGAGTGACAGGAAAGTTGCTTTAATTCAAAATTAACTATCAGACAAAATAAATAAATAAATCCTCAGAGGGTCATGCAGACAGCAGATTCAATCATTGAAAATGATCAAACCACCAGCATTCTGCGGCTTTTACCCGTTAACACGCTATTGGTTCCATATATTAACTTCTGGCACGAGTATTTTCTCTTTCTGACTTAAAAAGTAAAAGGTTTTTAAAACAGAGTTTAGATTTTTGTGTCAAGCAATGTAAAAGTAAATATCTATAAAAACATATTACACATGGCCGATTTATTACCTCTGCTGTTTTCCCCTTAGGAATCGGTATTAAATTAAAACAGAAGTTCGGAAAGTCATGAATTAAATGCGTTTAAAAAGGGGTGTTATGGGGCAATAAAGCAAAAAATAATAAAAAAATAAAAATAAAAATAAATCAGTCAAAAGCACTTAGTCGCCATTTTGGGTGTGCATTCTTGCGGAACATTGGTTCCTCTGAGCTTTGGGAAATCAAGATAAACAATTTGAAGCAAAGTAAGATGGGAATTTACTGATAGAAAAGAGAAAGTTTACTTAGTTTATATTTTATCCGACTTCTTCCTATCCATTTATCCACGAAGGGAGTTATTTTTCTTCGCCTTGCACAACTTATTAGATTTCTCGGACAGACCGAGGACATGGACTTACTTTCAATGAAAGGGTTTCTTCGTAGTCAGTTGAGACCGAAAAGATTAATGCCTTGCTTCCACATAAATTCAATAAAATGTATACAAAAGTAGTAAATTGAAATAAATTCAACAACTGACAACCTATATTTTTCTTAGGGGCTGTGAAATGAAATGCGATAGTTGTAAATTTCAATTATGTTCTATACCAAATTGAGTTAAACTGACAGATATTTAATATATGGTTTTGTGGTGACGCTAACGATGTTTATGGTAACGTCCTATAGTATATATGGATGCAACTTTTCAAGGGATAGAGGAGTATCGAAACCTTTCATTTTCCTGAAGAATGCTGTTCTTTTAATGAATGTTTCAGCTAAGAAAAATTTTAAGACTTAACTTTTCCTTCTTTCTTGATTTTATTGACTTAGTTATGAACCATTTTACGTGTACATTATGCTGAGCAAAAAGAAGTAAAATCTCAGATTCTAAAATCTATTTAATGGAAAGAGTTAAAAGCATTTTTCAAACGATTTTTTATAGTAGTACAGTTAGTACATCGATACGGTAATTCAGAAGTCAAATAGTCATAGGTCAAATGGTCTTAGTTTGATTTCAAGCGATGATATGACGCGATGATATGACTAATTATTTTAACAATTCTTTTCTTAAAACGTCATTAGCAGTCGAGAGCGTAAGACCAATGAACATTGATAGTTCATTTGGAACAGCATTCGCGGCAAAAAGCTTCTAAGGGTACAATTATTCATCCCATTTGCCGAGTATGGAATTTTTCATGATTTTTTCCATGAGTAATCTAGCCATGAAGCAGTTTCCTATAGAAACACCGCCACAAAAGCATCGTTTCCACTAGACAGAGATTTTAATATATCCTATACCGTAGCCAAATTATCCAGTCCATTCAAGAGGCAAACGATTTTAAACCTGCAAGAATGTTTTGTTCCAAGTTTTACAAGGAACACCCCAGAGGGGAATGGCTCCGAAAATCTTCTTTCTCTTCCTCTATCAACAAAACCTTCAAGAGGAATTTCGGTTTGTCAGTGTTTTAAGTGCATCTTTGCCGCCCAGACTCTATAACGCACTTTTAAGCATGTAAGCTTTCCCCGGATTTCGAGCCCAGTTCTTACTATACGGCAGTTAACATCACTAACCAGTACGTCGATCACGACGGCATTAATGGAATAATTATATCTCTCGGTTTAATATATTGTTACGAAATGTCCAGCTGCGGTAAGATAGCTTCTTCGCAAAGCGGGTTTAGAGTTGCCTAAAAATGGTATCGGAAGGCAGGATTGTCATATTTGCGCGAAATCGCCCATTTGGCGACATTCGACGACACAATTGGCGATATGTTGTAGACGGATGGAGAGCATTCTACAACGAATTCTTACCAGTAGGCCTAGAATATTCTCGAACGCAAGTCAAAAGCTATATAAACCCTACCTGTACCCGGAGTAGCAGTCTGGTGTCTCATCAGTCGATCGTGAAGTGCATCGCTGAGTCTAATGTCTTGCAGTCTAGTGTCGAGTTGGTGGTCGACTGTATCGCGAGTTGGTGCAACGTTGAGGCTAACGAATATATCGTGAGTGAATCATCGAGTGTGTTGAGCTTCAAGAACAATCGATCGAGTCGGAAGCTGTACTTTAGTGCTTTGCCGTGAAACTGTCTTCACCGTTGTAGTATGAAGGATGCGTTGCTGATTGTTTCTGCGTGTTTGCCGTAGTTTTCTGACGACTGTAAACGTGTTTTTTGGAGCTGTCCTGAGTAATACTGGATAATAAATTCTGTTTTCATTCTTCCTCAAGTGTTGTCGTCAACCACTCCAAATCTCCGAACCTGTAGAACGCAAAAATATTTTAAACTTGATAATCGTCTATAATTCTGATTTCCAATTATTACAAATTTTACTCTTTAAAATAATGACAATGATAAATCATACTCATTTCCTGCCTTTTTTCAGGATAGTTAAGCTCGCGGAGCATCTCTAATTACATGTGATATGCGTTTACGGCAGCAGTTATTGTCAGCCATTTATTTAATTTTTGAGTAATCAATTTAATGTTTATCCTTTTCTGCAGTTAAATGCAACTAAGGTAACATCCCTTAATCTACCTCCGTATTAGGCTGGAGGGCCGCATGATATCCATAGAAATCCTCAGAAGAGGGATTAAACAAACTAGCTTGCAATCTCGCAACACAGACTTCTGAAAAGGACTCTCTCTTTCAAAACCGAGGGGGGCTTGTCAAACCTCGGGTGTATGAAGACCACCAAGGAGGAAGGCAATCTATTGATTAGGGGTTTCTGGCCGTCACACTAGCCCACTCGGATGGCCGAAGCCGCTTCGTTCGGAACTTTATAGGCTGCCCTTTCTAACAGTAAGAGCAGGGTTCATGACATTATATCTTCAGGGTTGCTACTATCATAGCATAATGCTAAGCCAGAGTATGCAGCTCCAGATTATTATTGTTGAGGAAGTCGATACGAGAGACTCCTTCAGATATTTCGATTAATAGCCTTCAATATGAACCTATTTTGAAAAACCAGGTTATATCAAAACTGCAATAACGTAACAGTCTTGATACCATTATTTTCATCTATGATGGATCTCTACTACATACCGCAATACTAATTACACAAATACTTAGCGGTTATTTTCGAAATAAAAAAACAAATCAGCCACTCAGATTCCAGTAACATGGCTAAAGCGTTCATCAAATCTGAACTCATGTGGTTTTGGGCTTTGGGGATATGATAAGACAATTGTGTTTAATATGTCCCTTGTGAATTTAGCATAAGCGAACGTTGCAGTCGATTACTTTAAAATATTAATTTCAAGGCTATATTTAGCCCTCTGATTTGACTCGTAACGGTGGAAACACAGCTGTGGAAAATATGTCGACTAACATCATTTCCTCCCCCCACTCTATTTCCTTTTAGAGTATTTCGTTTCATGAAATGAATGCGAATGAAGGCTGACATGAAGTGCATTCGCAAACGATGTGGACAAAATAAATGCTGTTCGGTGGCGATGACACGAGTTATGATGTCAGATGGAGGATTAGTAACGGGTGTGAAGTCTCTATTTTAAAGTAACAGACTACAGTAGTCATCGTTTCGAAAGCTCTTCTACAGAAATCCATAATTGTGTTGTGTGAACACGTTATTTTGAAATATCAGCTTGTAATAGAAGCTGAGGGTTTCTTGGATCACTTCAGAATGCTTGTTGCTTTTGAATCACATTCCATGAGTGCCGTATCGTTGGGTCCTGATTCAAATTCGAAAAAAGGCATGTGAAAAAATGTGTGGGATCACTTAATATACTTTGGCCCCCCAACCGGGACATGGTTAGTGACTCTGACTGCCGTACTGAAGGGCCAGACTTCGATCCCGAAGAAGACATGGATGTTTGTATTGCAAGCTGAAAGTTCTTTCAAGTGGTTTGATGGCAGAAGAAGAGTAGTGGCTAATCGCCTAATCTCACTTTTGGAGTACTTGCCATCAAAATTAGATGAAACTATATGGGTGGGATAAGCTTCTACAATCAATGGTAAAAATCTTTTGTCCCACCCACTTTTTCATGTTCTGTCCTGGGGCATTTTCCGTCGTCTTGCGGTGATTTCCGTCGAAGCACCAAATATTTTCCTAGAGGCAAATCTTTGAACTAGTTGTCTTTCTTCCCCTAATAAAAGTATATTGCTTTAAGGATATTACAGTGCATTTTTCAAATATTTAAATCATTTTGATTGTATTGTTGTTTCTATGCATTGTTAGCCCAAAGGACGTTAGCCCAGAAGGGCTATTCATTTCGATTTGTTATTTTGCGTTGGTTCGCTTTTCAAATTGTTGCCACCAAATATTAGAGCCCTGTATTATATTAAAAAATTAAATAATAAAATATCTTCATATATGTATGCATGTTTCTCGCACTGTGATAAAACAACGGTACCTAGAGCCATCCAATTTTGAATAATGTAACTCTCCACATATTGGCATCTGGAAGACCTAATTGGGAATTTGTTTTATTATCGATTTCCTACTTTATTACACCTTAATGAATTTCTGATTAAGAAACTCAACGATTTCAAAGGAGCTATGGCAACACTGTACAGTGAAAATAAAACATTTTTATCTCCAGGTTTTATTTTACTGACTGGTGACATTTGATAGTGTGCGGTTTTTTGAGCCAGGCGGCAATTATTGATAAAACAGTAAGGAGGTGGCTTCATTTGTTGCTAGCTTTGCCCAAGTTGTAGATCATCTAATGGGAGGTGGCTTCATTTGTTGCCATGTTTCTCATGCCTAGCAACAAGTCTTGGATTTTTATTTCACACGTGTATACCAGAGACTGTGTATCGGAATTTTAACTATCTGCTCATTTAAAAATTGTTTTCCGATATTGCTGTTGAATTTCATTTTATGGTTCAACTGTGAAGAAAATTATATTTAATAAATAAAGGCAACACACGAAATTTTCAAAAAGTCCTTTTGGGCATAATGTAAAATCTGAAAGCTTTCAGATTTTATTTTTATATTTATTTATTTATTTATTTAATTTTTGAATTTAGGGTTTATTTTGAATACAGTTGAAAAGTAGTCCCATGTTTCGTACACAAGTGTTTATTTCTTGGAAATGGATTCTTTTTCTTATTTTTATTTATAGAACTGTAGTGGCACGAAATCGATCAAAAAAGAAGCTGCGAAAATCAAAGAATGAGGTTGCATGGCATGAAGGGTTTTTCATCTTTTAACTAAAATAATTATATCCGCATGTATATATATATAAGGCAATCGGAAAGCCAAAATCTAATTATAAAATGCTTGAAAAGCGGGAAAATACCAGTCCCATCAAGTATGTCTAGCATTCAACTGCACTGGGCTTTGCAATTCAAGTACTACCTAAACAACGAAGGTTGTATTACTCATCAATTTTACAGTTTCGTATGTCCAGGCGAGTATCTAAGTAATCGAACAGAGTGACTAATAGCACCATCTTTTAACAATATCAGCAAATATTTCTCAGTAGTAGGTCTTTTAATTTTTAATACAAAAACACTAAAATTGTTATAATAACCCAAGTAGAACGGAGCAACCTTCAGAAACGCTCCTGATGAGCTTTTGCTTTTAATTTTTGTTCCCCCTTTAAACTTTTGTTGCCACTTTGGCGATATTTGTCAATTTGTCACTAACTTGCTGACATTCTAGAAGTTTCGAGAGGAAGCTTTTTTGAGACTTTAGAAAAGAATTTTCCCTGAAGCTTCGGAAGACTAGTTGATCAGCACAAATACGACTCCGAATTCCAGAACAAACTGGTTAATCAATTTTCGTTCAATTCTGAATGCTTCAGAAAGACAGCTGTTGAAAGTGTTAGCTGAATTGCGTTTTAGAGTTTACTCTGTCCAATAGTTAAGATAACTAAAATAATTGTTATAATTATCAGTAATTTACGATATGTCTCATATGCTAAGGAAACTTTGTCAAATATCCGACATCTCGAGCTATATGCAGGTCTTTATTTTGTTACATGATTTCACTAATTGCAATGAATCGTATATTTTTTCTTATTCATCTGGAGTGAGACACCTGCAGCTCAAAACAGTATTCACAAATTTTCAAGTGATTCTATGCTATGATTCTTGTTTTAGAGCATTTTAGAACGTATTTTAACAACATTTCATGTTAATGGTATTATACGAATTTATTAGGCCTATTTTGAAGCAGGAGATATAAAACATATGCACGTTACACCACGAAAGCACGCTGAAAGAAGGAAGACCATAACACCAGCTTGTTTGGTTAGGAGGGTCCAGCTATGCCGATTTCTGGTACTTTATAAGGCATTTAAAATTTTATGAAGTATAATCCTTTATGGATCATGGATTGTTTTAGCTTTCTTCTGGGTATTAGAAGTTTGAGTATATAAGGCTGAACTTGAGCTAGATACTTAATGTCTTTACAACAGAAATGTATGTGCAAAGTATTTCTTGATGTCTTGGTTTTTGACTCCCCTATTTTAACTACTATAGTTCATTTCGCAATCAACTTTGTCTGAAACTATCGATGTCTGACGATTCTAGTAGTTTTCTAGAGATTCAAAGTTAGTTACAATACAATAACACGCCGAACAAATATTAATTGAGAAGTCAAACAACAAAAATCAGCGTTATATTTTCAACTTTTTACAGGACTAGTTTCGATGGTTTTTACCAAACCACCATTCTCAGCTGCAAAAGCGCAATTGAACGAGATAAGATATAATGATTAGATAAGATAAGATAAGAAAGCCTGGACAGAAGACAGGCTACTGGCGCTATCTGTTGATGAAACCAGAACTAAAACATAATTTCTTTGAAGGCTGAAGGCAAAGATGGATTGGAATTAGGTTCGTTAACTAGAACAGAAAGATTTTTTTTAATGTGAAATGCCTCTAGAAAATCCAGTTCACCAATGAAAGATGTTTTTTGAATAATTTTGGCAGCAGAAAAATTGAAAGCGTGATTTTCGGACTAACATTGTTGGTCCGAAATGATTTTCCAGAGGCATTTCGCATTTAAAAAAATCTTTCTGTTCTAGTTAACGACCCTAATTCCAATCCATCTTTGCCTTCAGCCTTTAAAGAAATTATGTTTTAGTTCTGGTTTCATCAGCAGCTGGCGCCAGTAGCTTGTCTTCTGTCTAGGCGTTCTTATCTTATCTAATCTAATCATTATATCTTATTTCTTTCATTTCTGCTTTTGCAGCTGAGGATGGTGGCTCGGTAAAAACCATGGAAACTAGTCCGGTAAAAAGTTGGAAATATGACACTGATTTTTGTTGTTTGACTTTTAAATTAATATTCAGAGTTAGGTTAAAATTAACATTTTCGAAAGAAAGTGAACGATTCGCTCAAGCGAAAAACATGTTAATTAGAATAAAAATATAAGTCTTAATAACTTCTAATTTAGCATTCTAAGGGAGGAAGAATTAAAAAAAATTAAATCTGCTTTTGTTACATATGCTTCACCAGGAATTGAAAAAAGAAAGAGGAAATTGCATATTAATCTCTTCTTAACTATTCTTCCTTAAATTTCTTTCTTTAAATTTTTGCATATTCATCTTCATTTGTTTTTATCCGATAGTTTTTATAAAATGTATTTTATGAGTTAGTGTCAATAGAAAAGCGACAGTAATTAGTAAAATGTGGAAATTATTCTCTTGCTTAGTGTTAAACACAGCTTTCAGTTCTCACATATGTGCCATTTTTGTTTGTGCTGCCACACACATTAGTCAAACTTTGCTCTGAAACTTTTCCGCAAGTAATTATTTCCATGCTTAATTAACTGCAAAGTTATCAACCTAATGCAGTGAATGCACACGAGTCGAATTTATCTGATTTTATAATTTATAATTATGCGTATTAAAAGCTTTGATTGAGAATTTATTCTGATAGTCTGGAAATAAGTAATTAAACATTAATTCGATGATTCTGTGAGCCCAGTTATATATCAATCTATGCAGCTTGCTCATGCCAGCCGTTTAAGCAATTGTTTAGTGAATTTTGTCTTTATATAGTGTATATATATATACGAAATAATGAATGTTTTCGTATGAAAGCTTTCACTCGCTAACTATTAAGTGCATGTTTTCTGGAATAACATTATTAATTATTTCTTTTTTAAAACCCCGGAAGAAACCTGAGGAATATTGGATTATTCCCTAACACCTCGAAACATTTATCATTAATGTTTCAAAACGCAAAGGAAATAGTATTTGAAATTTAATAAAATATAAAAATCTTTAAATGAAAAGAGAACAACCTAATCTTCGTAGGTTGTTTCTAATTTAATGCTTAAAACAGTTTTAAGTTAACATACTTGTATGAATTTTCTAATTCTCAAGTAGTTCAAAGGTACATTAAAAGGTCATATATTTAAACCAAGCTGTTAAAATTAATAATTCCATATGTTAAAACAAAGAACTTGCTATTGTTTAATTCCCGCATAAACTATCGACATGAAGAGACTTATTTAATAAAGAAAGTTATTCAGAGCGTAACTGTGTATTTATTTAATTGGATAGCTGGCGCAAAGTTTTTGGAGAATATTTCTCTCAAGGTGCAGTATATTTTATTTTCATTGAACGCCAAATTCGTTTATTGTAAACAATACACCCGCTTAACTTTTCTTTTGGGATGTTTAGAAACCTAGATATTGAATATGCTTTGAAATATGGACACCTTAGCTTTCTCATGGGTGACTCAAAATACCTTAAGTTCCTACGTACTGCTAAATTGCGATAGAAATTATTAACTTTAGAATATACTGAAAATCGAACGATTACTTAAAGTCTTAAAACCTAAAGAAATTGGCAGATTCTTCGGAAGAAGAGACGTGAAAATTCAACTGTCCTCCTGCATGATTCAAGCCGCAGATCTTCCTTCTTATTATCAGCTGCCGCGGACGTTTAGCCGACAACCACTTAATCGACAAGACACCTAACCAACAGTAGTTAACAGACAGGACATTTAGCCGACGCGTGCATTTAGCCGACAGGGACACTTAGCCGACGCGTGCATTTAGCCGATAGGGACACTTAGCCGACACGAAGAGTTAGTCGACAGGACATTCAGCCGACAGGTCATTTAGCCGACACGGACACTTAGTCAAAAGTACATTAAGCAGACACTTACAGTTAACCTATAAGGACACTTAGCTAGCAGGACATTCAGCCGACAAATAGAGTTAGCCGACAAGGGATTAATCGACATGGACACTTAGCCGACAGGACATTTAACAGACACAGACAGTTAGCCGACTGGACATTTAACAGACACAGATAGTTAGCCGACTGGACATTTAGCTATACATGTAAATGACAAGTCATTTTAATCGACAGGACATGCAGCTGACAACGACGTTTAGCCGACTCTTACCAAA
>KK122018.1:149855-161049 GCA_000611955.2 Stegodyphus mimosarum | reverse complement strand
AGCATGTTTTCACCAAGCAATTACCAGTGAAATTCGTTTTTCGATTCTTCGATGTGCTTTTTAATTCTTGCGGAATTTAGCATAGTTTGGTACATATTGTGTCGTTTGGTATATATTGGCCAAACTGAAAACGCTATGAAATTCCCCGTCAGGGAAAATGAATTGAAAGAAATAAAGAAATTGTTTTAGCTATTTACAATAGGTCGCTTAATTACATTTTGATTTTCGATCTGCAGTAATTATCTGTAAAGCTTCTTCATTCAGTCAACTGTATTCTTTTAAACACTTTCACATTATCAATAATTTTTCTTGTTTACTCAATGACTTTTAATTTAATCCTTTCAAATTTCTAATATTTTAACTTTTCACATTTCATTCCTATTTCACTCGACAGATCATGTAACTTTCCATATAAAATCATTCCTCTTCTCTCACTATTGAAATTTCCTTTCCCTGTCATGAAGTAGAGTGTCCGTTTTACTTAATTCACAATACGTCTTTTCAAACGATAATTACATTTTAGGCTAGCCTTATCGTCTCCTCATTTTCACCAGGCAGTTCATTCCACTATACAAAAATTAGCAACTCGATTAAGCTTCGGAATCGGGCATACCCATCTGTAACCATTTTTACTACCACGTTTCGGCATTAAGATGCAATTTCAAAAGTTAATATTGAGAGAGAGAGAGTTGAACTGTTGTATAATTTTTATTTAGGGTAAAAAAATTCTGTATAGCTACATATATATATATATATATATATATATATATATATATACATATATATATCCTAGATTTGATGTCCTAAGTCTTGGCTACTAACACACTTCGATCTATGTTGTTCTGTTTTCGTAATATCTGTAACAGAGCGACATTTAATTCCGCTATTTTTAGTCTAAAGATAAGCAAATAATCTCCTCTTTTGTGGGATTAAAAATCTTGGAATTAAATATTCGATTCTGTAACATCATTCTTATTGACCACGCCTCTCGCTTGAAACGTTACTTGGTTAAAGTTTAAAAAAAACTGTTGTATAATGTTAACTTAGGAGAAAACTATTATTTAAACGTCTTTGTTTTAATTCAGAATTGAATTCGTTTTTCCAAACACTAAATGTTTACTCTCCGTATTTCTAAAAAGGCATTGACATCCAACTGAAGTTAGACTAATTTTATTTTTAAACCCACCCACTAAGCAATGGGGTCCGGTGTGAGCACGCATTTTGAGTATTTACCGGAATTCGAT
Organism: Stegodyphus mimosarum; assembly: GCA_000611955.2. Classification (NCBI taxonomy): domain Eukaryota; kingdom Metazoa; phylum Arthropoda; class Arachnida; order Araneae; family Eresidae; genus Stegodyphus; species Stegodyphus mimosarum. The sequence continues at coordinate 159,805 of KK122018.1, read as the reverse complement.
GATGCTAAAAATATTTTAACTCATATGTTAACTCCTGTGAAGAGACAAACAATTTTACATGCATGCTTTCTCCAGGATTCGAACCCGGACTCTTCGGTATCATACTCAGGCTGTATACAGTCTCGGCGGCTATGCTAAAATATAATTGTTAATTAATGTACTATTGTGTGTTACGTTTTGCAAGTCGTGAGGTATATTTTTCTATATAATCAGTTATATTAATTTTTTAATCTTTCCTCAATATGTTTTAAGAATCTATAAATATTCATGAAGTTTAACAACAGAAAATATGTTCTTAAAATAACACATAATAAAGTTTATTTTAAAAAATATGAGAATATTTATTTTAATGTTCTTAAAATAAACGAAGTTGAGCATTTGCTACAGACAAATTTAAAATTCGTAGTACAAGTTTGATTTTGAACTAATTTGTTTTGTCAAGTTTGATAAATTTGTGACAAAAAATAAGAATGTAATGTTCAAAATTAAGATTGAAAAATGACAAAAATAAGAACGTGACATTATTCATTAATAAATTATTATCACATTATTCATTGACATTATTTATGACATTATTCATATGAATTAATTGACATTATTCTTTTTGGTATTGTGTTTTAAGGATATAACTGGTTGCTTGCGGTTGAAGTCTGAATATAGCGGAACCAATCAGCGGGCGGCACAATTTGACAAACCTGTCCTCCAAACTCTCATAGCGATTCTTTGTAATTTTCTACGGATATTTAATAAGATTTCTTAGTGAAGTACCATATAAAATCTGATATATGCTGCTCTCAATCCTATACAAATTTTAAATATCAAATGAGAAGTTTCGGATTATAGCATATTATGTTTTTTCAAGAAAATGTGTTCAGATCTTCAAGTAAAGTATAGCATAATTTTTATCAACTTTACTCCAAATTTAATACGTTGTTCCCAATGGTATAAAAATCTTGAATGCACAAACTGAAGCATTTTAGATATCATTTTAATGTAGTCTTGCATTAAAACGTGTTAGGGCCTTCAAGTGAAGTGCCACTTACGGTTGTCCAATTTTATCTAAAATCTAATCAACTCTTTATATGAATGCAGAAAGCTTAAATATGGAAAATAGGAAATTTGGAACTTTGCTATAGCATTTGGAGGACAAAACAAAATCGCCACTCATACAGACAGACAGACGTCATTGTAAAAATAGTAAAAAAATGATATGGGGACCAAAATTCGCGCTTATTCATTGAAAACTCACTATCGAATTTGGGATCGAAAACATAACCTCCCTTATTTATGTATATAGGTTGTCGGGAAGTAAAAAAGGGAAGAGAAGAAAATGCCCTACTTTTCTTTCTGTATTTCGTTTATGAATATAAAATGGTTAAAAAATCTATATGTATGAACACATACACGCACACATTGCCCTCCAAAAGTTAATGAACACCATGTTTTTTATGTCTAATTTGAGAACGAAGCATTATATAAGCACAAAATTTAGAGGATATGTTCACTGAACAGTTCTTTAATGAATGCGCCGTAGAATGCTTCTAAAGTTCGGCAAAAACATAAATTACAGCAAAACGTTGCAGTCCTGGCAGAGGAATCCATTCTTTGAGAAGCACTGCATCACATTTTTTTAGGAAAAATATGATGTTAACATTACGAAAATGTGTTGTAATAAGGAATGTATCCACCCCTAGCTGCAATATATTGGCCGCAGCGACGTTCCACGTTGTCAATGAAGTTGTCCGTCAGTGAAATGGGAAACAAAGACCAGACATTAATTGGAGATTTTGTAGAAAATTATAATAATAACATTACAATAATGGGTCCTAATAAGGAATATGTCTATCCCTAGCTTATACATTGGCGGCAGAGACGTTCCATGTTGTCAATTAAATTGACCAAACATTGAAATAGGAAGTAAAGACAGACGGAGTAATCCTTGTTCAAGCGCATCTAATGACCTTGGAGGAGGACTTAAAACAGCAACTTGTCTCCCAGCGTAGTCCCAAAGATGCTGTATTAGATTCAGGTCTGGAGATTGAGCTGGCCATTCCATCCGCTCCATACCGTGACCCACAAAATATTCTTCAGCAACCCTCTCGATTCTGTCGCGCACTGTCGTCCATCAGAAGAAATTCAGAGCCAATAGCAGCGGCATATGGGCAGACATATTGATCAAGGATCTCGTCTTAATATCTCACATTGGTAAAAGCTCCTCCATGGAACACATGCAGGTCACTGTAACCACCGGGAGAGATCGCAACCCAAACCATTATTCAACCATCTCTGTAAGTCTTTCCACAATGTGGGATTGTTTGTATCTGGTGCGTTGTTCCATCCAGATCAGCTGACGACCTGAACCATTCTCCAATGTGACCTGGATTCACTGTGAAAAGAACGCCCATTGTTGACTGGTCGAGGAGACTGTTCTCTTGTTTAACGGCACCTCTGTGTCCTCGAGTCAAGGAGGCACAAAAAACTGGGCGCCTTGCATACAAACCTGTATTGTGCAGGCGTCCGCGCGCTCCAGTAGATGAGATTCTTGTTCTTGTTGCAACTAAATGATCTGCCATGAGCTGAGGCACAGTAATGCTACTCCTCCTTTGGGTCGAAAGATCTAAATAACTCTCTGCCGCACGTATTGTAATTCTAGGTCTGCCTGGAACATGTCTTCTAGACACAGAATCCTCGGATTCAAACTGATTCCATAGTCGGTGGACCACACTACTATAGACATTGAGACGTCTAGCCGCATCAGCTTGTGACATCCCCATTTCCATCCAACCGACGGCACTGCCCGGCGTCTAAACGAATCGGGCAAACGACTTGTCCTAAACATTGATAGACTCTGCTGAATATTGTCCACGATATTGTAATAACAACTGAAGATCAACACGTCTGAACAAAAAATTACAAGTTTCGCATTTTTCTCCAACTCCTATATAAGTATACATTTCTGTAAAATAAAAGTGGTAACTATTGTTTTTGCATATATTTTCTTAAACTTCGTTACTGTCATGCATATGAACTGTGAATTTAAACGTTACTGACATTTTTGTTATGAAAACATGAAAAACACGACTTTGAAAATCATACTGTTCCTCAACTTTTGGGGGCAGTGTATATATATATTGGGTTGTTAGGAAAGTAATTTCAATTTTTCCCGAGAGATATAAATTGTATATTGCACAGCCAAATTCACAGTTGAAAAAACAGCATAATCATTATATATTTTGACAGCTGATATAGCAAGGCTTGTTTATGAAAACATTCGATTGATTCTACGCTGTAGTTTTTGGTTAATGCCCTTTCAAATATGGAAAGTGAAAAGCAGCATTTTCGTCATTTTTTACTTTTTTTACTATCGAAAAGGTTAAAATGCTGTTCAAGCAAGCAAGAAATTATCCGACGTGTATGGAGAAGTTGCATTGACAGAACGCCAGGGCCCAAACTGGTTTGCAAAATTTCGATCCGGCAATTTGGATCTTGAAGATGCACCACATTCTGGACGGTCAGGTGAAATTGATGAAGACACAATAAAGGCATTAATTGATGAAAACCGGCGAATAACTCGTGAGATCGCTGAGAGATTAAATTTATAGAATTCTATTGTTCATGGTCATTCGAAACGCCTAGCTTTAATCTCAGAGCTCGAGGTATGGGTTCCACATCGTAATTTTCCACATTCCACATGGTAATTTTCCACATTCCGCACATAATTCCACATTTTAAGCTCTTCGTCAGCTTAAAACTGACCTTCCAGAATGTGATGCATTTTCAAGATCAAAATTGCCAGATGGAAATTTTGCAAACCAGTTTTGGCACTGGCGTTCTGTCAGTGCATTTTCTTTTCTTTCTGTCAGCTTGCTTGAAGAGCAGTTTAAACTTTTCGATTGGAAAAAGTGGAATATGACGAAAATGCTGCTTTTCATTTTACATATTTAAGGGTACCACCCCAAAACTACTGCTTAGAATCAATCCAACGTTTTCACAAAAAAGCCTTGCTATAACAGCTGACAAAATGTATAAGGACTATGGGGCTTAAGAGTGAAGTTTCAGTGAAAAAGTACAATTAAGCCCTCTGTTGGGAAAAAACGTTATTACTTTCCGAACAACCCAATATAATATATTTATATACTGATATATATGTGTGTGTGTGTGTGTAATAATAAAATTCCATAGTCAAAAATACACTTAGGGCCCTAACTTAAATTTCGTCTTTTCTTTTTGTTTTTTCCCCGGTCACAATTCTAAGTGCATGTTCTTTTCTTTTTAATGGCAACGATCTCTTATTTGAAAGTACGTGGAATTAAATTGCTAATTTTCCCGCCTTTTTCTACACGTACAGTTATTGAATGTTCTGAAAATATTTAAAGCGAACTGAATTGGCTGACGTCATTTCTTGGAAGCTCCGCAGAGATTATAAAAGGACTCTCAAAAGAATATCGAGGGGGTCTTTTCATTAATGAAACGATGGAGTAAACTTCAATATAAAAGTTGTTAGTTGTTCTTTTTCATTTACTCCGGGGATCTGATTTCTGTAACTGCTGTGTTTCATGGAAATTAATAAATGGATCCTGTTTTTTTTTCTTTAAACTTATCGTCTGATACTTTGAGTTACGACTACATTTGGTACATCACATATATATATGATATATTTACATACTTTTGGTGTGGCCGATTGCAACCAAAACGACAGATACACAGCTACATGCTATAGCAGTCACATATGCAAAATTTCAGCTTTTTGAGGCTACTCTGTTTTGAGAAATGCGAGATGCATTCATACTTACGTACGTACAAACGTCACGAAACAAATGTCTTTAAATCCATTTTAAACCCATTTTACAATCCGTTTTGGGTAAAAGGGTCTTTTATTCTGTCCGCACGTACGGATGTCGCTTGAAACCATCGTTCAGATAGATTCTAAAGCGGTCAAAATGGATATTTTCATTGAAATATCATACCCGAAATTTTTCGCAATGACAATGCTTCCTTTACTTCTTAAAAGGAATTTAAAAAACGTGAAGCTTAGGGATTTTACTTATTTGTAATATAATATCCGTAACAGGGCTATTTCAGCTGAATATCTTGGGCATTAGCGAGACATCTGAACGGTTTTATAGTCTTCGTTGAATATTTTTTTAAATGGCCGTTCTGATTTATTGGCTTTTGAAAACATCTTAGAAACCTTCTGTGTATAATTTATTACAAGATATGTAACTCCAAACGAAAACAATTGTTTTTACTTGTTTTTCTCTTCTTATTCAAGAGCTTTCAGGAAGGATATCTTAAAATTTCCACCTCCTCCCCATGATCGTAACAGGAACTCAAAAATCCGCTCTTTTCCGGCAGACGATTAATTAACTCCGCGAGATAGGAGCAACAGTAAAAATAAAATGGCAACTCCTCAAGAATTCTTTTAATATTTTGACTAAGTAGCTCATTCACTGTTCGAGAACCTTAATCCTTTCTTCGAAGGCAAGCTGAGGGGAAAAGGAACGAAAGCTGTAAGGTTAATTTCATTTGGTGAGATGCTGCAGATTTTTTATTCCGCGAGAGCTAAATGCGAAGCTTATTTTAGGTTACTTTTTGCGTTTTGAAGTTAGATGCACCTATTAATTTAAGTTTTCAATTTCTCGAGTTTCTTGAGTTGGAAGTTTTAATGCTTAGTAGAAGAGAAAAAGATGGGGCTTGGAAGAGGTTTTTTCACTCCTTCGACAAGTATGGGTTTTAAATTGCGTCATTAAGGAGATTGTTCTAGAAGAAGACTTTAGAAGCCTGTAAGAAGTGTTTACAGGCTAAACTATCGGGGTAAGAACATCCAAACAAACGAAGCAGAGGAGACAACACAAAGGGAAAGATATTGTTGTAAATCTAGGTACTGTAACTCTTACAGTATCAGAAGAGATTGCACGAGAACCTCTTTATTTTCTACAACGATTTTTTTACCACGATGTTTTAGAACTGCGATGTTTTCTCATTTCTCTCTTTTCTCCCACGATATTTTCTATACAACAATATTTTCCCCTTGCGTTTTATTTTTTCCGCGAAGTTTCATTCATGATGTTTTTTGCTATGCTCTCTGCTTCATCAGATCCTTAGATCAAATACAATTCATCACAACCATAATAACAGTTATAAATTCGATAACTAAATATTTTACATACTTAGTAGAATCCTAAAACAAACGTCGTAAGGGGTAGAACGTAGGCTTGGAATTATGCGGTAGCCTTATCATCAATAGCCCTATCACCAGCTGTAAAACTCAAGCCTATCTTTCCCGACAAGATGACCCTATTGCGTGCATCGCCAACCACGACAGATTATCCACTGGCGAGTACTTGTTTGTGAGTGCTATGGTAAGATGTATCACCAAGAAATTTCTTATGTTCCATCCATGTTGTGAAACCGCATCTTCACTGGTTCCATGGAGCTTAGAATAAACGGAGACGCTATCCCCGCACTACGCCTGACGCCGTGCTGCCGAGCTTTGGTCTCCAAAGCTGGTGTGTTTGTTTATATCTAGAGCTTGTTGACAGCAGTTTGGTAAAACTTCCAACCAGGATAGCTCCATACAAATCGAAAAGTAAGGTATACTTCCACATAAAAGAAACATTCTTTGCTGGATGGGTAATAATAATTTGTATAATTTAGTGGAATTTACGCAAAAATCGAGTCTTAGTTATTTTTCAATAAACTTGCAGTAGCGATTTTTATTATGAATTTGTTTATTTCCTACCTCTAGCCGCCCAGCCGGTATAGTGGTTAGTGACCCTGACTTCCGTAGCGCTGGGCCCGGGTTCGAATCCCAGAGGAAGCATCTTTGTAACTGTCCGTCTCTTCATAGGAGGCAACTGTGGCCACCTATTAGGTGTTTCCATGATCAAATGATTACCACTTCCAGCCCTTGTAGTGGCGCAAGGCTAATGGCTATTAAATAAAGCTCCCGGCCGTTTAAAAAGGTATTTCTCCCCCCTGACTGGCTCAATGTGGATCTTCAGAAGGAGGGAGCACAGAAAGATATGTTTTAACTTCAAAACTAGAAATTTTCAGGTTATCAACTTTAAGTCTCTTAATCGAAAACACAATTTATTTATTTCAGTTACAATTATTTTTATCACGGCATTTTATACGACAATGTTTTATAACTGCGAAGTTTTTGTGTCGCTTCCTTTGCTACCGATGTTTCTTCATCTTTTTCTTTTCTCCAATAATGCTTTGTACGACATTATTTCCCCTCTGGGTTGTTTTCTTTACGACGCTGTTTTAATTCTGAGTTGTTTTCTTTACGACGTTTTTACCTGCTATATTTTAAGCCCCGAGCACCTAATACTTCCTCCCCCTTTCCTATCGGTGACGTGGAAACACCTGTACCGAGACCCATCTCTCTTGCCTTCTTTCAAGTACTGAAACTTCAAACGCTAGTTGCAGTTCTGTCGGTTCCATCACCGAACGTAACGACAAGGCTTTGATAATGATCGATTAATTTCCAACAAAACGACAGCGAACAATAAAATTTTTGTTTATTTATTCTTGAGTTAATCCCCTTCATTTTATTGCTCATATGTATTTCCAGGCTTTTTATTACCTATTGCGTAATTGTTACCATTTCCCATAGCATAAGACCTTTCACTTGGCATACACGATGCAATTTGCTAGTTCTCTGAGACTGTTGCCATTCGACGCTTTGTAAAATACTTGATTGTATTTCAACTTAGAATAGAACGTTACTTAACCGTGATTTAATAATTCATACCTTTATTTTATTTCTATTATATCACTGATATAATTGATAATGGATATAATTCATATGAATTATAATATGCGAAATTAATTTTCTACATATAACTGCTGCTGACGCCATAGATAAATATAATTTGTATTCTCAAAGTATACTTGTTTAATTTTAAATTGCAATGCATTTACTTAATAATGTATCCAATTGATAATTTTTGAGAACATATGCATTATTTTTGCCTAATTGTAAGGTGCCTTTAATGTCATTTTGTACATTAGGACCAATAATTGTTGGTCTACAGATTCAGATACTGGTCAAAAGTACCCTGATCAGCTATGTGAATGCCAAAATGTTTGCACTTGTATGACATAAAGTCCTCTCTGGATAATTTCGATTTAGAGATTCTTTCTTTTTTTTTTCTTTTTTTTTTTTTTTTTTTTTTTTTTTTTTTTTTTTTTTTTTTTTTTTTTTTTTTTTTTTTTTTTTTTTATTTGCAAAGAAATGCTTGACGAAATGATTTGAATTTACGATAGTGTTAACATTATCCTCTAATTCGTAATGTAACATTAACTCATTTTAATATCAAACAGGAGTTTTAATGCTTAAACATTTTTTTCATAGCTTATATAGCATTGAAATACATATTTTTGCATATTTGCATAATGTTGGACTAGTTCACTTCCAGCAAAGGGATGTCCTATAAATTAAGAGAAAGATAACCCGCATTATGAAGAAAAAAAGCGTTCACATTTTTGACAATGCTAAATAACGTTATTTTAAACGCTCATATCTCATCGGAAATGCATTGTTTTTACTTCAGATTTCAGTTTACGTTGTCACATTTTCTGTATGAGTCGGTAAACCTGCTTAAAAGCTCAACATGGTATCAGCAAAAAACTGTTTTTATTTAATTCTCTCATTGTGTTTGTCGCCATGATCAGAAGTTTCTCATCGATTTTAAGCTACTTCCTGATAAGCAATCGAGCTCAAGTTTTAACGGTACCTAGACTCATCAAATTTTGAATAACGTAGTCCTTTACTCGAACATGGGCAGTTGGAACCCCGAATTTGGAACTTGTTTTGTAGTGTTTCCCTTATTTTGCATAACAAATTTATTTTTAAGTTTGATACCTTTCCTGAACCTCTCAACTTCCCCTAGTATTTTTTCGCCAGGAAATAAATTTAAAGTTAAGTAAAGTGAGTATTTGAATTGGTGAATCTCTGAGTTTATTCAGAGCATGATTTCGCTAGCCAGCTCAGCTTTCGTTGTTGTATCGTTGTTACGCTAGTAAGCCTCTTGGCCATTTCGGATTATCATCCCGCCTGTTAGGTTTTTGAGAGTCAACCTGTTACATATAAATTAACATGCAAATCCATCACTATTTTATATTAGATTCGACTTGAATTATATCCTACATTTACGTTTTCACCGCAAGTTGACGGTGTTTTTGTACCGCAAGAAGATCTCGCTTTTCTGTTAAACTTTGAATTATTAAAGGGTTACTTTTCACTCTTCTTCTATGCTGGTAATTCATTTACGCCTGTGCGAGAATTCGCCAGTTTCATTGTAGGATCTAATATTAGTTTTTTTTTTTTTTTTGAGTAGCAGACACAGATCTTAAATCAAATTCTCTGAAACAACCTTGTATTTGGCATACATTTACTAAAAACACTCAATCGATTTCGAGGACAGCTACAGGTCTCTCCTCATCAGGAGAACAAAATATCTAGAAAGGAAAAAAAACCTCAGTAACGGCTTTTTATACACTCGGATAGAACCTCGCACGAGGAGGCAACGCCATCTATCGGCAAAAATAATCATCAAGAATTATGGTAACAGAATTTTAAAAGCGCTGGGAAGGACTGGATTAGACTTAAAATCGTTCACTAAACTTGCTAAATCTTTGTGAATATGAAAAGCCTCAAGAAAATCCAATTCACCAACTGAAGAAGCTTTTTGGATAATTTTTGTAGATCCAAAGTCAAAATTATGATTAAATTTCCAACTATGATTCGCTATTGAAGACTCGTTAATTTCGCCCTTTCGGACATAAGATTTATGTTCCTTGATACGAAACTATAACGCTCTTTTTGTTTGGCCAGTATATCAATATACAGATCTTACAGTTTTATTCTCTGTCTATTATATATTTTATTAAACTTTAGCGAATTTTTGAACAAGAAACTCAACAATTTCAAGAGCAGAGGC
>KK122018.1:40961-149816 GCA_000611955.2 Stegodyphus mimosarum | reverse complement strand
CAGTACCCGAGACTGTCTATTCGAAATTCTAAACGTATGCTATTTTTAAATATTTTTAGCACAATGTGGTGTTAGCCCAAACGCTCTCGAAACATGTATATGTCTGTAAATTAAAAAAGCCTGTTTGGGCGTAATATAAAATCTGAAAGCTGTCAGTTTTTTTTGACGTTTTATATGCTAGTTTTTTTTATTTATTTAATATGATGTTTCGTGCATATCTTCGGTTAAAGAAAGGCTAAAATGTTTTTTAATTTGCTGCACCATTGCATACAAAGGGAAAACCTTTAAACGAAATAAGCATAAGATTTTGCATTTTTTATTTTATTGTCACCAATTTTCGAGCGTTTTCACGTTAATTTTCTCCTTTGTCACCCAAACTTTTTAGCCTACGTCTTTTCTACGGTACTTTAACGAGAGTTTTGTGCAAATTGCGCTGTCAGGTTTGATCGTTACGATGTTTTGATGACTTTCTCAAGAAATAACAGCTTTGTGACTTAGGCACGATTACACTCACGGCAAGAGATGAGGAACAATCCATTTTGGTTTTCGCAGGGTGTTGTTTGTATGCTTCAAACAGAATTTCTAGTAAATTTCTTATATTCTTTTATTTTTCTTAAACTACAGGAAGGTCCCACGTTCTTTTTCAATCTTAAATAATTTGAAATGAATTTAAAGGTGTAATGAAATGTAATATATCAGTGTGCTGCAACCCTCATGGCCGATAATAATCTGCCTCATGGTTAACGCAGCATATAAAATGCAGAATAAAACAAAAATATAGTTAAAAATATCAAATGAAATTTCTCAATATTGTTCTGTTGCCATTTATAAAGTTTGTAAATTAAATCCTTTGAAAATCTACACATTTTCCTGCGGCAATAGAATTATTTTATGTTGCCATGTTCTTCTCTTATATGTCGCAATAATAATTTGCTTTAAAATATTACGTGTCTATTTGTGCAAGAGCGTCTCACGTCGAAGTAACCGCAAACGTTTTGAGCTTGGACTATATATATGGCCTATATTGTTTTCATTGACATTTTCTTTTTATTGTTTATTTTATTTGTATCATTAATTGCTCAAAAGGTCGTGCAGAACGAAACGTGATTCAGTTTATAAGGTATTTCTCCCGCCTTCTTCGCATGCCTTCGTGGTGTAGTGGTCTGCATGCTCGACGCGTAACCGAGAGGTCCGTGGTTCGATTCCCGGCGCAAGGCGTTGCTCATTTTTCATGTCTGATGCTTCCAAAAACACCTAATGGCTCTACACGTTCTCTTGCATTATTCAGGTATTAATGCTTCAGACTATTACCCCGCGATAAGTCGGTCTGGAGCGTGAAAATATGAATAATTTATAATGTTCTATAAAATTTAATATGACTGGTAAGTTCACTTTAAATAATTTTTAAAGTTTTCAAAAATAATATGAGATCTTCTTAAGTTTTGTTTCATCTTTTCAAAATTATATAGGTTTCTTTTAATACAATTTTAGAATTTTTATAGGATAGTTCAATTTACTTCTACTAAATGCTAAGTTTTTGACATTTATATGTATACATATACATGCATATATATATATATATATGTTGAATTTTGAAAGATCGTTTGGCTGTGTCGATTATTTGCGTTTACAATTTTTAAATTTCAACATCTAAAAATGTGCCGGTTACAATTTTTTTAACTTTTCACAGATTAAAAAGCAAATATTTCAGACTCTTTTTAAAATAGAATGGTAAAAACAATCTACATTTTTACTTCCTTGCATGAAGTAAAAGTAGTATTGTAATCACAAAAAATTCCGGATATCATATTTCAACGAAAATACCCATTTTGACCGCTATTAGCAGGCAATTTAACGATGTTTTTACGTGACATCTGTATACAAAGACAGAATAAAGGACTCCCTTCTCCCAAATGAATTATAAAACTGATTTAAAATTGATTCAGAAGAGATTTTTGTCGTGACGTCTGTACGTATCTTTGTATGTATGTATCTCGCATAACTCAAAAACGAGTAGCCTTAGAACGTTGAAATTTTGTATATGGAACTGCTATATTATGTAGTTGCTCACATCCCTTTTTGGTGGCAATCGGCCGCAACAAAAGTATATAAGCATACATACATAGATATTCACTCTGTTACTTGGCTTATTGAGCTCAGTTCTTTTTCTTCTTATATGTTGGTAAATTGTCTATTTTTTGCTTTAAAATCGATTTAATTAAGTTGTTCTTATCTGACGTTAAGGTTTTTATGCCTTTTAGATGGAATAGTTTTTGAATTATCAACAATTTTAAAGTCGTTTAAGTGAGGCTAAGCCTAATTTTTTTTACCACAGCAACCGTATATGCTTACATTTGAAATTTAGCAGAATAGGCAATTAAGTCTTTTTGCACCTTTAGTGACTTTTTGCCGAGTGGGGCCAAAAGGAAACCTTCAGTTTTGTGCATCGAAAAATCTATCTTCTTGCCTGCTAGCCGAATGCTTGATTTTGCTTAGAAACTCTAATTTTAATTGTAATTTTTAAAAAAATTTTTAACTGTATTTAGAATTTAATACTTTTGCCTTGCCGCGAAGTGTGAACTGAATTAATTGAATGAGAAATATATCTCTAATGAAATTCGAGGAAACAAGTTTAAATCAAATGCAGCATAAAAAAGCCTATAATTTAATATTCCGTTTAAGGAAGTCATGTGGTGTACACATCAGATTTTTTTAATATGCTAGAACAGGAAACAAAGGAGCTTCTTTTATCAGAATTTCTGAAAATTCTAGCTAGCCGCGTTTTATATGCTTCTTTTATCCTACTCATTGTTTTTGCCAGTAAAATCTAAACTTCGCCATTCGTTTTAAACTGTTCCTTAATAAGCTACCGAGCTTATATTTTGCTTACACATTCAATCTGGATGACAATATGATGTAGTGAAGAAATTTTTTTCTAAATTTTACTTAGATTTTTGAAAACATATTGTTGAAATTATTTTTGCACATATTTTCATTTGATGACTACGTTTTCTGCTCACAAAAGTTTCTAATTTTGCTATCAAAAATCTTATCAAATTTTTTTATTTAAGATAGGGAAAGCTTAATAGGCAACCGGTAATTCGTCCTTGGTTAATCTTTAACTGATTTACTGATTTTACGTCTTTTCAAAATAAATATATTCCCCAATTTTTTAATTCTGCTCATTTATAATGATGACTTGGTTCAACTACAAAATATTGCTATAATTCTAAACAATGAAATGTGAAATAACTGTTTTTAAGCTATCGAAAAGTCATGAATTTCGAACTCAGTGATTTAATTTAAATACGTCTTCTTTTTCTAAACACTTTATGTACTGCTGTGTAATTCCTTGCTTACGAGAGTAAATAATCCTGCCTATTCTATCTTATGCAAGGGATATTTCCTGCCAGATACGAGATCACTGGAGCATAAAAAGTTTTAACAAAGTTCTTCACGGTAGAATGAATTTTAAATCCGTCGTAAAGAATCCTAATCTTAAGCACAAATTATTTTGCAAAGAAAGACAATTTTGTTAGGATGAATGGCATCCGTTTATAATGGTTTTTATTCAGGACTGCTGTTTTAACTTTAGGAGAATAAGCTATAGCTAACCCATTGGTAAATAACGGATGCCTAAATAATAAAGTAAGCTATTTCCTGCAGCCGACAAAAACTTGAACAAAACTTAGCTAAACTGTCATTTAAAAATTCGAAAACTCTGATAAGAATAAAACATGTATAAATATTTTATATAAGAAAAGCAGCTGCATTTTAAAATCTCAAAAACACGTTATAAATCAAGAAAGAATTTCAGGTAAAAGGACTTTATTCTATTCCTACCATTTTAAATATGCAAAACTAAACGTTCATGCATTTTTTCTGAGTCATATAATTTGCATTTTGCGTTCCAGAAAATGCTTGACTCCAGCATTTTCACTTTAAATTATTAAGATGGCTACCAGTTTCATTTTTCTTTCCAAAAAAAAAAAAAGGCAGTCCTATAGCTTCTGTTCTAATGGGCCGATTGACGATATTCAAATTGCTTTTTTCATGTCTCGAAAGCGCTATATATTAGTTTTATACATAGCATTGTTCTTATATGGGTATTTTGACACAAAATCGTACTTTTTCTGGAATGAAATACCAATTTTGTTTTCCATATTTCGATTCTACGACTCAAGTTATTCATCAATGTTTAACTTTGTAAAATTTGGTGAGAAATTTACGGAGAAATTCAAAAATTTATTTTGGCGCATTTTTTCAGTTTACGCCAAGAACAATTCACTTGGTGCAATTCTTAATTTATGGCATTTTTTTTTTATTTCAGACGAGCCGAAAAAAGTCATCGTTCTTACTTTCAAGTAATTTTAACGAAGTGCGAAAACCATATTTGGCGTTATTATCGCTTATAACAAATGTGCCAAATTTCAAAACGCGCCAGTATGTAAATTCATGTATATCTTGGAAAATTTTGAATAAAAACTCTAATTTTTTGCAGGTCTGCCCAGAAATACATCTACTTGATGATGTGTGATGATGTTAAAAATGATAAGATGATGTTAAAATTTGATTGTTTATAATTCAAAATTTTTTCGGAAAAATTTATAAAAATTATTTTAAAATACAAATTTAAGAAATAAATCATAAAAAATGGGCGAATTTTATTTGGAATGAAACTAAATTCCAAACTGTGAAGGGAGGAATCAAAGAAGTTTATAAAAAACAGATATATAGAAATATATACCAAAGTCAATTAACACTGAGGGGCTAAAATTTTGAGAGCAAATTTTTTAAAAACCATCTCCAGCGATTTTTAAAAAACTTGGACGTTTGGCATAATTTGAGTGGTAGAATCGAAATACAGAAAAATCTGGTATATAAAACTGTCCCTCCCCCTTTTCTTCTCGCACTTTACAGTGGATTTGCGTGTTACAAATAAGTAAGGATCTCCTTAAATAATAGAAACAGGTGAAAAGTAATATTTGCATATTTACTGAGAAAAATAATTCTTCATACAGCTACATAAATAGGTATATAAAGCTCAAAGAGATGTAGACACCACATGACTTCCTTCTACGGCCTCTCAAATTATAACATTTAAACATTTTTCCTCGAAATACATCAGAGATATGTTTTATTATTTAATCAATTCAATTCTCATTTCACGGCAAAGCCAAACAAAATGCATACCACCTTCATTAAAAATTGGAAAATACATAAAGACTTGAAACACCTAATATAATTAAACTCAGTTTAAAAAAAAAACAGTTTTTACAATTAAAATTTCAGTTTCTAAGGAGGCAAAACAAGCAATTCAGCCAATAGGCAGAAAGACCAAATTTTAGGTGCACAAAATTGAAAGTTAGCTTTTAAAAAAAAAAAAAAAAAAAAAAAAAAAAAAAAGGACACTGAGTTTTGTGCACCAACTGACTTAATTCCATTTTCTACTAAGAGTTTCAAAGGTAAACAAATGGCCAGCAGCATTATTCAATCCATTTTAAAGCGAAAAATACGCATATAAGGATAAAAATACTGCCCTCACCGAGTTGGGTAACAGAGTGGGAATATATATATATATATATGTATATATATATATATATATATATATACATTTCGTGAAGCCGATTGCAACCAAAACTGTGGACCACAGCTAACATGTTATAACAATCTCACATACAAAATTTTAACGTTCTAAGGCTACTCGTTCTTGCGTTATGCGAGATACCCACGTACGTACACACATCGCAACAGAAATCTCTTCACAATCCATTTTACAATCCGTTTCGAAAAAAAGACTGCCCGTACGTACAGATTCGAAGTAAAAAAATCTTTCAAATGGATTCGAGAGCGGTCAAAATGTCTATTTTAGTTGAAATATGATCCCCGAAAATTTTCTCGATTACAATGCTTCCTTTACTTCGTGCAAGGAAGTAAAAAACAAAGATCGATTGGAACATAGAAAATCATTAAAGGCATTCACAGAGCAAATTCCAAAGTGATAATCAACGAACTGAAACCTAATATTCAAGAAACTGTTTAATTGCGGTACACAGATTTCTATTTGAAGATTTGCTCCAGGGCGAGTTTAAATCTTTTGGAAACTTCGAGAAAAGTCGCTTTTAGAAATTCGCGTTTCCTCAAGACTTCCAAAATGTTACCAAACTGACAGTAAAATGTCAGTTGTTGCCAGTTTGATGAGATATATTTTCGTAATGCTCTTTAGGAAGAATTTCCTAATAAATTCGACTTTCTTTTTAAAATTTTGCAATTTAAATGCCAGTCGCCTCAAAATTAAAAACTTTAATTAAACCCAAGTAATGTATGGAAAAAATTTGAAACAAAGCCAGTATATAGCAGTGAGTCAGATAATATAACCTACATAAAACATAAAATGATAATATTAATAGTATGTAATATTAAATAAACACAAAATGATCTAGTTATATAAATAAATAAAACAAATGTGTAATACATTGCAAAAAATATGTAAGATCCAAACTATAAACAAATAAGTTTGCATACTCACCAAAAACATTTTAACAATACTCAACCAAATTGTATTGAAAATAGACTCTTTACAAGACTTTTAATTCTCACAAAGCTGGATGACATTTGATTTTTATTATCTATATAATATTAAGATATCGTGTTTTTCAATTAAATGCCTCGCTATGATGGTCCCAAACAGTCTGAAATGTTTTTGTGTATGAAGGCCAAATATATTACCCTTTTTTTAAAAAATAAACCCCTAAAACTTTTAGAGGAGATATTGCCATTAAATACTCGTAGACGGGCTTATAAATATATTAAAGTTTTTTCTTAGAAGCTTTTTCTTACTCTGTTGGAAAATAGAAATTGAGTTCTTTATTCTCCGATACATAGCGTATAATCCAATAATAAATCAGATTATTTCATATATAAATATTGAATGTTTCCTTTAATGGTCAGGTGTTCATAGGAAATGGCTCAACTGTTATGACATGGTGTCAATATGACGTTAAATGAGTTCTTCGCTGCAGTCTCAGGTCTCTTAAAGCAAGACTTATCACGAAATTGTGGGAAAAGCTCAGTGTAGTTTCTTCTATGTCTACAGCAATTTAGAAACTAATTCTCGGGCTATTTATTCTAGCTCTCGACTGGCTCTCTAACGCATCCCAGAGACTGTCGATTGTGCTGATATCAAGGCATCGGTGACATCGAGCTAATTTATTCCCATTTCCTCAAACCACTCAGTTATACCACCACAAACAGTTATATCTTTCGCTCCATAACAGCACTTTTGCAATATAACTCTCATGTTGAAATTGACCAAGGTCAATTACAACTCGTTGTCGCAGAACGATCAGCACAGAGTTGTCCAATACTTCCTCCTAGATTTTAGGTTTCAAGTTTCGAGACACAAACGTGAGTGAATGAAGAGAGCACTCAAGAGAAACAAGGCCATTCCATAATTCCATGTCTGTCCAATTACGCAGTGGTAGCAACATAGGCTGGCACTCACCTGGCACATGGCATATCCGATTGGTACCACAATAGTTAGCATGATTCGCCTTCCATATGATGTTTTTCTATTATTCAGGAGCTTAGAAATGACGTTTGTTTTACTATTGTTCTTCGCAGCAAGATTAGCACTTGTAGTTTAGAGATCTTTGGCTTGTGTGCTGATGCTTGTCCATGCAATCTATGCGCAAATAGCTCCTAATGAATGGTATGAGCACAGGCATCAACACCATATGCCAGTTGAAAATTAGAGGCCATGATTTCTAACGAAACTTTTATGCTTGACTTCAACGGACATAAGATACATCGAACGGCGTTGCCTATTTTGGCTTCCAAAATCAACATATGGAATTTATAATTCCCTTGTGTTTTTGTTTTATAGCCATAATTCTCACTGTGGCATGCAGTATCTGGACAAAAATCACGGATGGAATAACCGGATTGGTGAGCTCCAATAATCACTTGCTTTCCAGGCTTACTTAGCTTTTCACATGCATCCATTTTGATAGCTGTGGCTAGTCGAAGCTCACAATCTTTTATGGATTTGTAGAGTCATTAGGTTATTTGAAAGCAGGAGATGTGAAAAATGAGTAATGCCCTCGCCGAGACTCGAACCACGGACCTCTCGAATACGCGTCGAGCGAGCTAACCACTACACCACGAAAGCATACCAAGAAACCGCGAGAAAGACTCTTTATACTCCTTCTTTTAAAGGGCTGGGGATTGGGGGACCCAGTCGCCAAATCCTGGTGGTGAAGAATCATCATCCACCACATTTTAGTTCGGATGCCACTGTACAGACATTAGGTTGTTATTTTGTAGTAGAAGATGGGAAGAAGGAGCAATGCCCTCGCCGGGTCTCGAACCGCGGACCTCTCAAATACGCTGACCGCTACACCACGAAGACATGCCAAGAAGGCGGGAGAAATACCTTATAGACTCACAGCGTAATTTAACGATGTAAGGCTGATTCTACGTATATTTCCTCCAAAGAATATTCTGTCATTAATTCTAATGTAGTGGTACCAGAAAACCCGGCGGTTATACGAAATGACCGCTGTTCTAGGTATTATAAATTGTAATTAAAATGATTTGTGCAAAGGTTCTGCTAATTCAAACTGAATTACCCAGAGCGGGCGGCGAGGACGCCCCTTTGCTTACTACCCCACGAGGTTTTCCCCTTCTACTTGCTTAATTTCTTAAAGTAGAGTGCAATGAAGGAAACCACCCACTGGCGGTACATTTCTTTCTTTGCTCTTCTTGGTTTCTTTTTGTCGAGAAAGCCGTTTTTGTGCAGCTTTAGCATCTTTTCTCTCCTCTTCAGTGCTGTATTTTCTAGGAGGCATTCTTAAAAGAAATTACGTTAAGACGTAGTTTTTATATAAAACAGATGATTGCCAATGCAAACAAATGTTCACCATCTCCCTGACACGCTTAATTTGCGTTCAGCTGAAAATTCAGTTTAAAGTACCATGTCGGAATAAAATCGGGCAAAATTTTAAACTGTTTACGCGAAAGGATGTTTGGCATAAGAGTTTGAGTAAACCTACCTGATCAGATGTTCTACGCACAACTCGTTAGTTGGTTTCGTCTCCTTTAATTTCTCAACGTTTGCAAGTTTCTAGGTATTTCATAGGTAAATAGAGTTAAATGCATAACAAGCAACATTTGTATGAATTAAAAGTACAAATGTTCTTAAATACCATGATAATTTAATTAAAACAATGATAACTATTGTGATAAAATTTATTTTACTATTTGAATGCCATGGCAACTTCACCCCATTGACTAGTACAGTTACGCAAGCAACCAATAAACTATCGGCGACAAACAGACACTTAAGCCGCATATAATAAAGATATGGATACATACATCTTGATTCCAATTTTTCTTACACTGAATTTTCTAATTGTCCTTGTATGTGAGAGATATTTACTCACGCGCAATGGTAGTAAGTAAACTATTTACAGAAACTTAATTTTTACTAATGAAATTATGTTTGTACATTAATAATATGTATGTCGAACAAAAATTGTAAAGATACAGAATTCTAAAAATCCAAGCTTGCTAGTATGCTTAACATCAGGAAATCCTTTTGAAATTAAAACAATGTACACTAACTCTCATCTGACTAAACTGTTCATTCTTTACTAAGCAATTAAAAAACAAAATGGTGAGCGTTTCAATATAAACATTTGCTGCAACAAAGCCCGGTTTTGTATTGTCATTAGGATTTACATTTGACACAGATGATGATGTAAACATACAATAATCAAGAATAAACTCTGTAGTTGACGTAAAAAAATGTTTGACATTGGAAATTACTTCTGTTACTTATGCTAGTGGTATGTATTAATGGAACTTTGAAAGCAAATATTGCAATACTGAGAAGCGTGTATTGTTTTCAACTGTTCTACTGATAATTAACGCATTGTTATAATCTGGATGGCAACTAAAAGGTTTATTTAGATTGGCGCCCATTTTCTATCTGACGAATCAAGACTTAATTTCTAAAGCAAAACAACATAACTTTCAAGTTAATGTGTTTTTATATTTTGACAATATCCCATTTTTTCGCATGTTTTCAACCTGAAGTCTGTCCAGAATTCTCTTCGCAGTGAAAATGAAAATAATAATAGTTTCCTGGTGTTACAGGCTTGATTAAGAACACTAAGACTAGAGTAAGAGCTTTATGTATTGGTAGAGAAACAGAGAGCGACTGGGCTAAATATAAAATAAATATTTCCCTCTCCTTTCGTTTCCATAGAAACTGTCATACAGAGACAATCTTATCAGCACTCACATATCTCGAAAAGCCTCTTGAAAGGCAGAAACCGGAATTTTCTCGCACTCCGTAATCCATAAGAGATTTTCCAAGTCGCTAAGTCCAGGAAAAAGACTCTTATGAAATAAATTCTTGCTTTATATTGCATGTGCATCTCTATAGCAGGTAGAGTAGCTATATTTGCTGCTTTTAACTCCGAAATGGATTCCTGAAAAGGCATCTGTGACCTATAAAAATAAATGCAAAGGGAAATGAAAGAAGACTGTGGCAATTGGTGGTCGAATACTCAGAATGTTCGCTTATAGGTGAAAACCGCTGTGTTTGCAAAGTGAAATAGAGTTTTTGAATTTTATAAATATTGTTGTATTAGATGTATTGTGTCCGTCTTTTGGATAAACACTCAAGGTGATATATTGCTGCATTTTCGAAGCGATTACAATTAACATAAATGAAAGCATGAGAGAATTAGACACAATGTGACAATTAAATAAAAATGAAATAAAAACAGAAAATCTCAAAGAGTTCAGATTTTTAACGATCGCCCGGAAGGATATGTTAAGGATTTTCATGCTCTCGCTCAGTTCATGTTCTTCCAGTCTGCTATTGCACTCTCTCCTGATGACCGATTTCCTTTTACCTTGTAGAGTTATTAGGTTATTTTAAAGAAGGAGACCTGAAAAATGTGCAATGTCCTCCCTGGGAATCAAACCCTGGACCTCTCGAATAAGCGTCGAATATGCTCCCAGTTACACCGCAAAGACGTGCAGAAAGGAAGGAGAAAATACTTTAAAGTCTCTACAGTCATTTTATTACTAAACATCATCGCACTTACTCTATACGCAATTCAACAGCAAAACTACAAAAGTTTTAAAAGTAGCATAGCAGCATATATTTCAAATATCCGATGCAGTGTTACGGTTTGGCATATTTGTTTCTATTTTTTCAGTCTTTTTCTCAGTTTATCATATTGTTACGAATTTCACATTCATTTGGCTATGGATCCAGGAAGTAAAATTTCTGTTCTTGCCGGTATTGTGATATCGTCTTGTGCTATGATTTTGTGGATAGATTTCACTCCTTCATCATTAATCCCGAATAAAGTTATGTCCTCAGAGGCAGAATGCAGTTCGTTATTTTTTAAAGTCCAACGAAAAATTGTATTTCCTTAAAAAGTCCAGTCCGAGTATGCAAGGGTCTGCAATTTCTGCTACATATGCCGTGTGATGGTAAGCGGCACTTCCAAAGGTGATGTTAACGTTTAATTTCCCTTCTATATTGATCTTCTCGCCGGACACAGTCTGGAGGGTAACGCAGGGCGGCGTCCAGATAAGTTTACCTTCGAGTTGTTGAGGCTATTAATACTCCTTTAGGGCTATTACAATTCTTGAGATATTCCACAACGCCGTAGCGGAAATTTCTGTTTTCGGCTATGGATCCATAACATTCATAATATATTACAGACCCTTGCATACTCGGACTGGACTTTTTAAGGAAATACAATTTTTCGTTGGACTTTAAAAATAACGAACAGCATTCTGCCTCTGAGGACATAGCTTTCTTCGGGATTAATGATGAAGGAGTGAAATCTATCCACAAAATAATAGCACAAGACGATATCACAATACCGGCAAGAACAGAAATTTTACTTCCTGGATCCATAGCCAAATAAATGTGAAATTCGTAACAATATCAATGTTCAGTTTCCTTAGTACGATGACTTGCAAAACATTTTTTTGGTCTTTCTATTATTAACGTTTTGTGTGTTGACTTTATTTATTAAATATCGTATTCATCGCAAATACATCCTATAAAATTCAGTTCAACAACAAAATCGTAAAATATTTAAAAAGAGTATATCTTTAAAATTTTCAGCAGAGTCTCGCGTGCTGGAGGTAAAATAGTTAAATTCCGTGCCACTGCTCACTTCGAAATCTTTGAGTTTGTTACTCAAAAATTTATTAGAAGTTTATAAATTTCAAACTTCGGCTTTCCAGGTGCACATTTTTAGAAGGAGGACTACATTATTCAAAATTTGATGGCTCTATGTACCGTCGTTTTTTCAACGTACATGCGTACATATAGATACATACATACGTATGCGTACATGCAAATTCTTTATTATTTAATTTCTTTAAAAAATATATAGGGTAATAATATTTGCTGACAACAATTTGAAAATCGATTCTCCATTTAAATCGGAAGACATAAAATCCCATTTCAAGATTAATAGCCCATTTGGGCTAATAAGATAAATTTGTCAAAACTACCTGTAAAGGTGACAATTGAAAACAAAAATTCCCTTATCACCAGCATTTATCTCAAGAATTCTCTTATCACTAGATCCAATTGTTTTCATTCTAGGAAATAATCAGATGTTTACTAATGCTGCGCATTACATTAGAAAACCTTTGTTTCAAAAGTTGTAATACACTCCAAAGCAATTTTTCTCCAGTCATTCGGCAAACAGCATACTCAACCTTACCTACATCTTCCTGATCCTCTTATAATGTAGCATTCGTATAATTCATTCGTACAAATTACCAAGATCTCCAGTTCCTCGAATATGCATGACAGGCTACGAAATATTACGCAACTGGTTCTGCGGCGAACAGCAGTAGGCTCTTCTAGGTCTTATAAACGCTCTTAAAGAATTCTAGGAAGTTAGAAAAAATCTGGTGATAAATTGGGCCTTTCTGATGTTGCCCTTACTTTTACCTATATCTGTACCCGATTATTTTCTTGTGACCATTTCCTTTTCTCAAAACTAAAATTTGCTGCATCATAGGTAAGCTAGATATATCCAGACATTCAATACTGGAAAGATTTGCGATATTCGCTCATAAGCCATAATCGAAAGAGATCTCAGTGTTTTACCTTTCTTTGCCAGATCGTGGTACTGTTTCCCACTCCCATCGGAAGATCGTATTTCGAGTAGTGTGCATGAAGTAGTGTTAAGTTCTAGAAATTTTTCTTTTAAAGTAAAACATTCTCGTTAGTTAATTTCTACAATACGTAAATCTAGAAGCAACTGTACATCGCCAAAAGCATTTTTAAAACAAAAACAAATATTGCAACTTAAATTCAGATGTGTTGTTGTGTTGTAACTTATCTCACTTGTCTGACAGTGACATCAGAACAATCCCGCGAAAATTCATCGTGACAAGGAGAGCAAGATTACGGCTGTCGTTGGAAAAGCCTTGAGCACCATGCAGGTGACAGTACCATTTCGCTTATTTCTGCTCCCAATTTTGAAGAAGAGCACCCCAGAGAAACAGGTCCGAGGATTTCCCATTCCTAGCTCCCTTCCTACAACCTCTCGAGAAGACTTTCGGCTCGCCGCATATTTAAAGTGCCCTATGCCACACAGACATTATACATTTATAAACATCCATGCATTCTGCCAGATTTTAATCCAGGCCCTTCGGTATCTGATTAGGCTTCCCTAGCCACTATACCGTCTGAGCGGCTAATTCAGATATGCAAGAGCATTTGCTAACAAAATTGACAATTTCTGAGCTAATCAAATGAAAGTTTGGTGAGTAAAAGCTGAAATCACTCTTCCAGGACTTGTCTCTAAAATTACAACTAGATTCAAATTTGATAGCGTGGTGTTTTCAAAGTTTATATGGTTTTGCCAGATAAACGTGAGGGTAGAGGAAAAGAACATAAATAGCTAGAATTTTTTTAGTATATCATATATCCTCGCGTACGTTCCACTCCACCTTTTGTCGCTTTGCCACCAGAAACTGGAATTTAAAAAACATGATTGGTGTAATTTTTCTTTTCCTCAATGCGTTCAGAGAACTAGTTCCCCTACAATTTGGAATGGGTTCGACCTCGCAGTGGTCATTTTCTTTTACTAACAAAGACAAACCCTTGGAAACTAAATGCGTATATCATTCTGAACTTTTCTTTTCTAACTGCTGAACTTTAACCAATCCTAATACAACAATGATAATACAAGAATAAACCAATCATAATAAAGTAAATACTAACAAATATTCAGTCTTCGATTTAACTAAGCCAACTGACAGATGAAAGCTGCTCCGGACACCTGGACAGCTTCCATAGATTGTTCGGTTATTGTCCGTAGCCCGCAATTGTCTAGGACAAGCAGCTTCTTGTGTTTCAAGAGCACCGCATCGAAGTTCATTTAAAGATGTTCAAAAGCAAATAATGCTAAACGAGACCTAGTTCATAATATTGGTAAGAAATAAAGGGATGGTATCTCCAGATTGAAGACAAATGGTACCTAAACATGATACCTTTCTGGTGTAGGTATTGCAGGATGAACATGTAATACAGACAATATTAACAGATCTTATATTACTAAGCTTCAAATAAAACAACTGTAAAATATCTAATACATAGATAAATACTGAACACTAAAATACGAATACAAACAAACACTGTCATTACCCCACAGTCCGAGTGCAACAAGCACTATTTATACAAATACTATACGCATGTGATATACGGTCGGCACTGTGTTCTGTATAAAATAAATACTGAAGGTATACTGCGTAAAAAAAACCATAGGACAGTTCTATATCTCCCGTTCTATTGGGCCGATTGACGAAATTCAAATTGCGTTTTTCATGCCTCGAAAGCAAGACTTAGGATATATATTACATTTATATATAGCATCATTCTAACATAGGTATTTTGACGTAAAATCGGACTTTTTCTGAAATAACATAGCAGTATTTTTCCATATTTCGATTCTACGACTCAAATTATGCCTAAATATTAAATTTTGTAAAATTTGATGCGAAATTTACGGCGAAATTCAAACATTGAACTTGGCGAATTGTTTTCAGTTTGAGCCAACATCGTTCTAGTTTCTAATAATTTTAACAAAGTGCGTAAACCACATTTTCGTTATAATCGCTTTCAACAAATAGGCCAAATTTCAAAACGCGCCAGTATATAAATTCTCGTATATCTTAGGAAATTTTGAATAAAAAGTTCTAATTTTTTGCAGGTACGCTTAGAAATAAATCTACTTTGAGATGATTGTAAAAATTTTATAGGTTTGTAGCTCAAAATTGTTTTCGAAAAATTTATAAAAATTATTTAAAAATACAAATTTTAACAATAAATCATAAAAAAGGGGCGAATTTTGTTTGGAATGAACCTAAATTTCGAACTGCATAACAAGGAATCAAATAAGTTTCATATAAAAAGAGATATTGATAAACATATATCAAATTCAATTAACATTGAGGAGCTAAAATTTTGAGAGCTAATTTTTGAAAAACTACTCACGCGATTTTTACTAAACTTGGCAGTTTTTCGCAATTTGAGTCGTAGAATCGAAATATGGAAAAACATGGCATGTTATTTCAGAAAATGTCCGATTTTGTGTCAAAATACGCATGCTATACATAAATCTAATACATATCCTAAGTTGCGCTTTCAAGACATGAAAAACCCAATTTTAATGTCGTCAATCCGCCCCGTAGAACGGGAGATATAGTCTATATATAGAACGGGAGTCCCACTTTTTTTTTCGCAGTGTACATGTTATACTAAGGTTACAAATTTCAAGGACATTAGCTGGGCATTAGACGAAGATGAGCATTTGAAAGCCCACATTTGAAATTTGGAATTTCTTTTATTATCTGTTTCATATTTTGTCAGGCATTAAAGAATATTTGATTAACAAACTCAACGATTCCAAAGCGAGCAATGGCAACACTGTAGTAAAAAAAAAATATCTCCAGCTCCCGAGACTGTGTATCGGAAATTCTAAAGATATGCTCCTTCTAAATTATTTTATGATATTGCTGTTGAATTGAATTTTACAGTTCAAGTGTGAAGCAGAAGATATTTAATAAATAAAGGTAACACACATAACATTAAAAAACTCCCCTTTGGGCATAATACAAAATCTGAAAGCTTTCAGATTTTTTTTTCACCATTAGCACTTCAGCAAAGGCTTTGAATGAAATTCCCTGAAATATAAATCAAATGGTTCTGTATAAAATTTTATAAAAGGATATAGATGCACATTATAGTAAAGTAATTGCCCATCTATCCGTTCATTTATGAATTTTAAGAAAGTAATGACCTTACAAGGCTTCAAGGTAATTTCCTCTTCGAATAAGATTTTATGAAAATGTGATTTTAGTTGATATTACTTGCTTTCAAATTGTTGAGTCTGTTAATAAAAAATTCATTAAAGCTTTACAAAATATGAAACATAAAGCTCGAAAATCAAAATTTGGAATTCCACTGTCCATATTCGGGTGGAGGACAAAGTTATTCAAAATTTGATGGCTCTGGCTACCGTCGCTTTTTTATAGTGCGACAAATATACATACATACATAAATGCAGATTCTTCATTATTTAATTTTTTTAAATATAACAGAGGACGATCTTATTTGATGGCAACAGATTGAAAAGTGATTCGCTGTTTACAGTGGACGACTCAAAATCCCTTTCCAAGACTAATAGCCCATTCAAGCTAACGTCCTTTTGGGCTAAATGAAAGGTTGTTATTTGTTTTAGAAAAATATAATTCACATTTTTTAAAGTACATAATTTTATTTGTAAATCATTTTATTTCAATTAAAAAAACATTGAAAAATAATAAATTATTTACGTATAATGTTGCGCCCAGCCACATTCAAATTTGATGTCAATGATGAGGAAAGTATTTTTTATTTAAAATATTTCAGTATCTGAAACATAAAATACAGCAAATGTAAACAAACTAGTATTTGAAATTATTATACAAAATTTCACAATCATAAATGACCCCCTTAGTTGTAACATAATTAAAATATGTTATTTTTTTTGACATTTCAGAAATACCCGATTCCTTAAGATTGCATTTTAAATTAATACTGTAGCTCTTGTCATAAAATTTATGTTAGCTTCTGATCTGAATGAACATCAGCCTATTAGAAGAAGAAGCACTTGGCAAAGAAATGTAAATAATTACACTAAAGGAATCTAGTAAGAAGTTAGACTGACAATTAGTAAACCTTAAATCGTAGCTGCCGGAAATTCACTAAAAATTACTAAATAAATTTTAGCTACGATAACATTCTTTAATCATATGGCACTAAAGTAAAATATTGGAGCTCTAAAATAGCTGATTTTAAAATAAAAAATGTCAAAAAGAGTTAAGCAAATTGAATCGCTCTTTTTTATGCAATATCTGTTCTGTCACTTCTATTTCCCATCAGCTTCTCTCAGTGTCTTAGTATATTTGGTACGTCAACCTTCAACGATTTCACTTTTAGTTACAGACGGAAAAGAATATAATGCTAATAGAAAAAATTTCTTACTTACTTCATTTAACTAAAAACATAATAATAAAATAGTTTTCTATGTTTTTATCCCAAAGATTCGTTATCCTAGAATGGCAATTAGTCTCGAATTAGCATTTTGAATCCAATCACTAAGAACGGCTGTATCACTTTTCAAATTGTTGCCATCAAATATTATCTCCCTTCATTATATTTAAAGAAATTAAATAATGAAGAATCTGCATGAATGCATGTACGTTTCTCGCACTATGCAAAACAACAGAACCTAGAGACATTAAATTTTGAATAACGTAGTCCTCCACCCGAATATGGGTACCTGGAAGCCGAAACGTTGAATTTCGAATTTTTTTATTATCTATTTCGCATTTTTTTAAACTTTAACAAATTTTTTATTAAGAACCTCAAAGATTTCAAAGCGAGCAGTGGCAACACAATGTACGGAGTAAAATAATTTTATCTTTAGTGTAAGACTTTCTATCGGAACTTATAAAGATATGCTGTTTAGATACTTTTAGCCCAAATCCTCTCGAAACGTGTATGTACATGTAAATGGAAAAAACGTTCCTTTGGGCGTAATATAAAATCTGAATTTTTTCAGATTTTTTTATTACAATTCTTATTTAGAAATAAAAACGAGATCAATCAGTATGCAGTTGTAGACTAACAGAGTGATCTAGTAATGATGAATATAAAACAGGAATTTTCAATAACTTTTAACTCAAAATTAACTAAATAATTTTAATGAGAACTATGGCAGGATTCTCTATGCAAGACAACTCTAGCATATGCTTCCTTCCCATGATCCTATTGTTCCCTTCAAGTTTCTGCTGATTGAGCAAGGACTATGGCATCAGCTTCTAAATCTTGCCATTCAAATTTTATTCTTTCCTATCCCATCTACCACCTGGTGCTTCATCTCACGAATTTTCCCTCTTGACAAGCCTTCCGCATTATGCAAATATGAAAGCGCTCGCTCGCAAAATGCGGCGATCATTTTAGATTCGAGATTTGACGCAATTTATACAAAATAGAAGGAATGTTTCAAAATTGTTGAAGTTGAAGAAACTCAATACTTTTCACTGACACATTAAAATAAATTTGCAGATGTATATATCAAGGTAAATTACATATGGTATTCTGTGTCATCAATAACAGCCCTTTGCAACAACATCTGTTGAGACGTCATCAGACAGAAGTCCCGTTTATTAAATGGCGAAGAGTCTTATATGTATGTATATATACATTAATTTATGTTTCTTTTTGCATTATGGATTAGCAAATTTTTAACAGACATAGATCCTGTAGCCGAATATATACACCTAGAAGACATAATTTCTATTTTCGAATATTCTTTTCTATGTATTGCATTCTTGGTGCGAATCTACCGAATTTTTTTATTAACAAACTCAGAGATCTAAAAGGAATCTGTTGCCACTATTCTAAATAAAACATTTTCATGTATCCTGCGACAGGATGTCATTTGGCAAACTGTAAAAATCATAATGTAAGATCTTTCAAATTTAATCATGAAACTAGGTGAAAGCGGTATGTTGCCTCTGCCGGAAATAAAATAATTTTATCTTCCACGCAAAAGTTAGATATTTAATTCTCAAATGTAATTTGTTAGTTGTAATTAAAAACTAAGCGATTTAAAAACAACAAATGCAATTTTAATAATGTTTTCTCATCTGATTGATTTTAATAAAAATTTTCCTTTAATTTTCCTCCTTAACTGGATTTAGACTAATAATTCGTACTTTAAAAGAGACTGAATTATGTTGTTGTTATGTTCCGGTTAAGGTTTATATATGTCTTTTGGTAATCCGCATGCAAAAGTTATAGGATTATCAGCAAATTAAAAGTTCAAGTGGTGTTAAGCCTAACGAGGCCGCTATTTGTTTACATTTGAATGTCTTAGTAGAACAGTGAATTAAGTCAGTTGGTGCACCAATTTCATTGTCTTTTTTCCAATGTGACCAAACGTTCAAATTCAATTTTGTACACCGAAAGTTTTGTTTTCCTACCCGCTGGCCGAAAAGCTTTGTTTTTACGTACTATCTCTAATTTTAACTCTAAACGTTGTTTTATCAACTGTTTCAACTGTATTTGGTCTTTTATGCTTTTCTGTATATATATTTTTTTTAATTTTTAATTTTCAGATTTTATGTATTTTTGCTTTGCAGCGAAGTGAGAACTAAATTAATTGAATGAGAAATATATCTCTGATGAAATTAGAGAAAATAAGTTTAAATGAAATGTTCCTAGATAAACAACATTGAACGAGAAAAAAATATACTATTTTGCACACTAAATATCATTTACAATTCTGATATTTCATAGGAAAAAGAAAAAGGCAAAATTTTCAGATTCTTCTTTACCTAAAGGTAAAATTATTAAATTTTAAAAAGATTTTAGCATATATAAGAAATGTTAAAACACGTTAAAACGCTGAAATGTGTAACTTTAAATTCTTCATGCCAGGTGGCTACGAATATTTTTCTTTTATTTTCTCATCATCTTTCTCGCAAAAACAACACACGCTAACCCATTTTGTAAAGTTCTATGGCAACGTTTGCTCATTTTTAGTGAAACAGAAATTGCTTCCAACACAGACACCAGCACAAAGCGAAATGCGACGGATCTCTTTCTTTTATGTGCACATATTATTAACTTTATCCAACTATAAATTCGCCTTGTAAAAGTGGATGGCGCCCGCCGTCCAACAGATATTCTAGAATGTTCTTTTAGGAACAGAAAGGTTGTGAGATCCCTGATTTAGAAAGTGTAATAATTCTATGTAATTCTATTTCAACTAAAAAAATGGAACAGTGACATAAATACTTAAGTGATTTCTCGCTTGTAGCGTCGGACCTCTGTTTGCTGTAAATGATATCATGAACAGATTAATTTGTGAGTTATCTGCTGCAATTGTATTTTATATAGAGTAATATACTAAAACTATTTCCTCCGATCGTTGAACTTGTGGCACAAAGTAGAGCTCAAAATTTGTGAAAGTACGAGGCGTATTCGGAAACTAAGTACCGTTTTGAAAAAAAAAATAGTAAAACAATTTATTCGAATCCAATTTTATTTTTACATGAAAATACATGTCTTAAACTATTTTTCAACATAGTTTTCGTCAATGATTAAACACTTGTCATAGCGGGTGACCAGTTTTTGTATACCATCGTCAAAGAAACTTCCCGCCAGTTTCGATAACCACGACTCCACAGCATTTTTCGTGTCATCGTCAGATCCAAAGCGCTTGCCACCAAGCTCGCGCTTCATGTGCAGGAACGAGTGATAGTCGGACGGCGCCAAGTTCGGCTGTACGGCGGGTGATCGAACTGCTCCCAATGAAACTGTCGAATTAACGATTGAGTGACACTAGCTGTATGGGGCCGAGCATTGTCATGGAGCAACACAACTCCTTTACTGAGCATTCCTCTTCGTTTGTTTAGAATGGCACGCCTTAGTTTTGTTAAAGTCTCACAATATGGTGCCGCATTAATGGTTTCCCCTCTGGGAAGAAATTCAGTAAGCAAAACGCCTTTCCTATCCCAAAAGACAGTGCACATGATTTTTTGTGATGACATTGTCACTTTGAACTTTTGTTTTTTCGGAGAATGAGTGTGTCTCCACTCCATCGATTGTTGTTTCGATTCTGGTGTGAAACGACACACCCAAGTTTCATCACCTGTCACAATTTGGTTTAAAAAGTTTTCTCCCTCATCACTGTACCGCGTGAGAAATGTCAGGGCACTACCAAGTCGCTTTGTTTTGTGAACATCAGTGAGCATTTTTGGAACCCATCGGGAACACAGTTTGCGATAATTCAAGCGGTCAGACACAATTTCGAACAAAACAGTACGTGAAATTTGTGGAAATGCCTCTGAAAGAGTTGTCATTGTGAAGCGTCTGTTCTCATGAATTGCTTCATCAACTTTCCTTACCAAATCATCGGTGACAACAGAAGGCCGACCACTCCGAGCCTCGGCGTGGACATTTGTTCGACCTGCATTAAACATTCTTACCCACTTTCTCACCATTCCATCACTTATCGCGTATTCACCGTAAACTTCTGTCACTTGACGATAAATTTCGGCCAGTTTAACATTCCTCGCGTTCAAAAATTTAATCACGGCACGAATCTCACAGTCAGCGGGAGAACTAATTGTCTTAAACATTTTGAATGTGCACAGCAAACTGAAAACACGACATAGAGCCAACAAAATGGCGACAATTGAAAGTCAGTGAACAAGAAAGACTAGTGCGCATGCGCGGGACGCCTACCACAGCGCTGCGACGGCGCTAGAATGAAACGGTACTTAGTTTCCGAATACGCTACGTATATTTATTCTATGGAAAGTGACAGCTCTACAATAACTATTCTTGAGTTAAATCTTACATACCTTTATAGAGAAAACTTACGGAAGAACAACTAACAAAAACTGATGTGTACATCACATGACTTCCTTGTACAGAATAATAAATTATATGCATTTTATTTAAATTTATTGAATTAAATTAAATCTACTTCGTCAGTAGCGCATAAACCACAATACAATAAATACACTATTTAAAATTCACTATATTTGTTTACCATAGCGACACTTTGGCGCTAGGTTCACTTAATAGCGTTATATTGCTTTTATTTTATAACTCAGGATGTACAAAAATTATGTCATCTGAAGAATTATCAAATCGCTGCCACATGTTCTATTCAAATACTATAGTAAATCTAAAATGATGTATAAATGAAATTAAACAAATAAAAAAAAAGTTTTTCACAGACGATTCAGCGCCTCTTACCTAATGCGCATGCACTACTAGTAAACATTCTCCTCTGTTCGAGACAGACTGGCGAAAATATTTGCTGCTAATAAGAATAGAAATATATTCCTCATTCAATTAATTCAGTTCTTACTTCGCGGCAAGGCAAAAATGCTTTACACCTCAAAATACTTTCATTAAAAATTGAAAGATATAGAAAACAATAAAACACCAAGTACAGTTAAAAAAATTTAAAATAATTTTGCAATTCAATTTACAATATCTATTTATTCTATTCTATAAAATATTTACAATTTCTATTCTATATTTACAAAAGAAAACAAGCAATTCGACCAGCAGGCAAGAAG
Source organism: Stegodyphus mimosarum (assembly GCA_000611955.2). NCBI lineage: Eukaryota > Metazoa > Arthropoda > Arachnida > Araneae > Eresidae > Stegodyphus > Stegodyphus mimosarum. Next base: position 127,106 of record KK122018.1, on the reverse strand, counting down.
GCAGATTTTTCGGTGAGCAAAACTAAAATCCTCCTTTTGGTCTTATTTGTCAAAAAGGCACTGAAGGTACTAAAAGAAGTAATTCACTATTCTTCTAAGTTTCAAATGTAAACAAATATGGCTGCTATGGTAAAAAAAAATTAAAGCCGCACTTAAACAACTTTTAAATTGCTGTTAATTCTACAAATATTACATCTACAAATATTACTAAAGGCATAAAAACCTTAACCGGAGGATAATAAGAACGAGATAATTCAATCATTTTTAAAACTTTAAAACAAAAAATGCAAAATTTACCAACATATAAGAATAAAAAAACTGAGCTCACCACTGAGCCTAGTAACAGACTGGATATATATATATATATATATATATATATAAAACAAAATGTAAATATGCCTAGTATTTTCTCGATTAAGCTGCTGAAAAAATATCAGTAAAGACATAATGTAAGAAACTTAGAACTACTTTTTCACAAAGACGAAACTTGAAATTCGTAATTAATAAATTTCGAAAAATCCTTGAAAAAGTAATTCTAAATTTCTTACTTTATGTCTTTACTTATAGTATATCTATACATATACACCTTTTTAAAGCCAATTGAAACCAAAAAGGGAGGTGCACAACTGCATGTTATAGCAGTCCTATATACAAAATTTCAACGTTCTGACACTAGTCGTTTTTCAGTTAAGCGAGATACGTCGAGGCGTTACGAAAAATTCTCTTCTGTATCCATTTTAAATCAGTTTCGTAATTCGTTTGGGGGAAAAGTGTCCTTTATTCTACTCTTACGTACAGATGTGACAAAAAACATCCCTAAATTACTTTCGATAGTGGTCAAAATGGACTTTTTCGTTGAAATATGGCACCCCAAATTTTTCGTGATTACAATACTTCGTTTACCTTGTACAAGGAAGTAAAAATTGTTTACATCTGAACCGTTTATTTTAAGCTTTGAGTAAAGAACTGGAAGTCATTCCGTTTTGGCACCTGAATTGCTAAGACAATTCAGTCCAATTTCAAAGGAGACGGGATGTGGTTATGAAAGCAGAACTTCCAATCAAATATTCCAAACGTATACAATAATATCTCTGGTAATCGGCATCCAATTAACCCTCTAATAGCAAAATAGTTGAACTATTGGGGGCCGACATTGAAATCCGAAATTTAAGCAGATGAAATAAAAAAGTATATAATTGAATAACAACCTGAATGTTTAAATATGGAAAATTATTCTGGTTTGTTTTATAAAGTCTGCGTCTCTTTGGAAACATAAACTTTTAAAAACTTCTGAAACTAAACAGAGATCAGAAGAAAGGTGTATATGTACATTTACTCAATCATAAAATTAACAAATGACCCAACTTGGGTTGCAAGAAGCCAACACTTCTGGCTTAACCCCTTAACTGTCAAGTTATTTTGATGATTTGCGTACATGAATTGTCAATGTTTTTATTGCAAAAATCAAATGTTTGCCATGCAATCAAAAAATAAAAAAAAATGCCGCGCACTTTGAACATAAACCTTTGAAACCTTCAATAAAGTACTGCCATCTATTGAACCTAAGCCGAAATAATCTTCTCACGATATATGTTCGGTGTAACACTACGATGCACTCAAAAACAAATTACCCCGAGTAATACTCGGGCTTAACATTTTGGAACGCCAGTGCTATGCCCGAGATTATTTCGTCCATGACATTTAAATAAATAGTAATTTAAAGTTGAGTAGGTTAGGCTTACGGCTTACAGAATACGTTAACGCGCAGTAAGAGCTTTAGATCAAAGTAACCGGCGAGACAAACGTAAAAGCAGGAACACATCAACGCCGCTAACACAAGTCGTCAATAATCACAACTCATCGTGGTCTAGACTAGGCAGACATGCTTTGAAAACTAACTTTTGGAACTCTTGCTTAAATAGCACTTCATTCTACCTTAATCTGAATAAACTCTCGCTATCGTGTTTACATTCTGGCATGAAAAGCATGGATGCAAAGAGAGTAAATAGGAAAGGCTTTTCAACTTAAAATGAATTATTAGTTAAAAATAAATAGATCAACCGCACAGTTTCTTCCGCCGAACGTAACAAGGCTATCCAGCCATCAAAGGTATAAAGAGGAACTAAAACTGCTGTTTCATACGTTGATGATGTGTGAACTTTGAAGGCAGTGCCCATAGTTTTAAGAAGCGGTCACACTGAAAGACCTCAGATTTACTACGGCTTATGCCAGGAGAAATATAAATAACATTACTTTACATTGCTGTTCGCATCCATTGTGGCTGACGATCAAACTCGTAGATAACCAATCGAATGACGAGGATTCTCTTCGTTCCAAAACTTGTTCGGCACTCGTGGACGACATCTTGGACTTCTTTGTATGTTTGGAGAAGGTTAGTATTTGCGAAGAGGAGATGCAGGTTTGGGTGAATGTAGATAATTCCTTCTCAGTCACAGATGAAGAGAAGGAAAAAATCAAAATAAAAACGGCATGAAGAGCAAGATAATTATGTGGAAGGAAGTCAACGAAGGATTGGAGATTTTTCATACGTTTGGCTAAAAAATATTCATCTATACCAATGCATGATGCTGTGAAGACTCATCGAATTTTCAAAAGTATGGTAATAAGTTTCTAAGTATTCAGACATTCGAAGTTACATGCCACCACAAAAAACATTCATAAATTTCGTGTGGAGATAAGTATGACAGTTTTAAAACGTTGTTTAATTATCATTTTCTGGAACATAAAGTCAAGTCTCGATATTTTAATTTTAGATAACCTGAACAATTTTAGACATTATTTATTTTACTGTGGCCAATAGATAAGAAAACACGAGCGAAGGCTTTGCCTATTGCAATTCCTACAGGTGGCATCACAAAACATGAGCAAGTAAGTTTTAGGAATTTGCATTCAGTTATCCGGAACGATCGATTATGCGGAACCGGTGACATGCTGTTGCTTCCGGTTAAAAGGTATTTACTGTATTATATTAGTCCTTGTTAACGCTTTATCTGCTGCATTATGAACTACGGAAAATTTCTTCACAAAAGTATTTTTTAGCTGCCATATTGATAATTAAGGAATATACAAGAAAAAAAATCTCCCCGGTGCGAAATTTAATTTGTTAGGCCTAATTAATTAAAATGGTACTTAAAAGTACCGACAGTACACTATGTATAAATTTCCTCATAATAGACCAAAATTACGTATGCTATTTCTAATGAATTTTAACCTCTTAAAAAGGCTAAACACCCAAAAAACATACGGAAACTAAAAAATTGACATAATTTTATTTTATACATAATAAAGGTAGAAATTCACATTTGATGATAATCATAAAAACAATTTTTTTTCATTTACGCACAAAAAAATATTAGAAGTTGAGCATTTTGAATGTGGTTTTGATTGAATACTTTTGAGTGCACAGAATTCACAACGTCCTCGATTCGACACGAATGTTGGTCAATGGCATCCTCTCTTTTCTGACCGAACATCATTAGAAATACACAAATTTCCTTTTTTCTCTTTTTTTGCACAAAACGTTTGTTCATCTCTATTAGATTTAGGTCTCCCTTTTCGTTTTGGTTGTTGTCTTGATTTTGTTTTTTTGATTTTTGATATCCAAAGCCTCCTGAATGGTGAGACCTTTCTTTCAGGGCATTCTAAAAAAATGAAAGAATTTTTTACTATTGCATGAAAACCTTTTACGTGAAGTACATTACATTTACCCACACGCACTAAAAAATTGAAATCTAGCTTATTTTTTTATTCGGAATGCAAAAGCAAATTCACATTCAATACTAACATTTTCAAATGCTCTTGACAGTATTAGTAAAAAATAAATAAGTAAATAAGTAAATAATTTTAAAAAACCTATAATTGAAATCTATAAAAAATACTATAACATATTGCTACACTACACTTTCACAATTACATTATAACAAAAAAGAAATACTATAGCTAATTACAAGGGCAAAATGAAAAGAAGTTTTTCTCCAACACTACGCGTACTGGCGGTACTTATAAGTACCACCGAATAATTCAACCTTTAGTCACATTACATAATTTGTTATCTTATAATAATTGGGCAAATAATATTCTAAGACAATACAGAATGAATAAAAAAATACAACACTTACCTTTGGTTTGATATTATATATTTATAGCAAAGAAAAGATAAGAGCGGCAATCCGAACAAAATGGCAGCAAAAGAACACAATGCGTGATCATATTGGCGTGTTTCTCTTCTATTCTAACACAATGCCCGTTCGAAAATAGCTTTCTTCCTCGCAAAATTCATCAGCCTAGAACAACTACTGCCATTTATCATGAAAACGTAGGGTTTTAAAAGACTGTTTCTAAAACGTAACATCAGAATATAAATAATGGTTGTTGTGCTATAAAGTTACTTTCATGCACAGTTTCATAATTTCAAAAGACTTTCGATCCATTATTAAGGCCGAATTACGTTTTTTTACTGATGAAGAAAATTTTCAGAAAATTTATTTCATTTTGATATATTCATATGCTTGCTCTACTTTATTTTTCAGTATATGAATTTAAATACAGAGGAGGTTTTGCTGTAACCGCATCCGTTTGTGACGAAAGCGATTTTAATACTTTATGTAAGGAAACCATTTAGTCCAACAAATCATAGCTTTAATTTGCTTTTTGCGCCTTTTTTACTCCAAAATAATATGCCAATAACAGAGTCCAAAATTTTAGTATAATGTGGCAGCCATCTATAAGTATAGTTAAAATATTCTAATTTTATTTTCTGTCGTATTTTAATTATACTTCTGTTAATTAAAGAAATTTAATTGCCATATTTTATAAATTTGTTGATTCACTGACAAACACATATCATTATTATCCACTTCGCCAGATTCCTTTTTTTTGTTACGTTTTTATTTCTGTTTTTATGGAACAACAAATGGCATTTCCCGTTACATTAAAACAAAAGCAAAGCAATTTCTAAAACAAAATGCGTATCATTAGTGCGAAACAGAAATCCTGTCAGAGAAAACACTTTTACAAATTTCCCACAGATTTTCAATAGATTTTTGCTGATACCATGCCTTTGCAGACACATGAAAATTCGTAAACCGTCAGTATGATTTATTCAGAGGATTATGTAGATCTTCTAGAATGCTGCGTGTTTTTCACCTCAGTAATGGAATTTTCGAAAAGTGTTTTTATATTGTGTACTGATGGAAAACGTATCGGTTGAAATTTATTATTATTGTAAATGCATTTTTAAAGTTAAACCTTTACTTTATGCAAGATGTATTCCGAAAATTCACCGAAATTTTCTGCTAAACTATATACCTTCGAGTCTCACACACCAAAAACGCTTCAATAAATAATTTCTTTAAAAATGTATCATTACATATTCAAGATTCGCAAATAAAGACTTTTTATTTATAACGTATAATTCTAAAAAACAAATCTACAGATTCTAGCATTCTAATACATGTAGTACATAAATTTAAAGAATATTCTTATTATGACAACAACAAACTTAAATTAAATATTATCACTTAAAAAATTGTATTAATAACAAGTCGCTTATATTTGTGTAAAGCTAACGCGCCTATATTAAAATAAACTAAAATAAATATTTACTAGCAGCCTATAACATAGATGAAAACATCCTCTCACCTTCTGATTAAAATCAGAAAATTGTGCATTAGGTTTTAACATCATGTTGAACACAAATAAACAGTATGTGGCACCATATGTTAAAAAAATGTGACAAAAAACAGCACTACACAACACAAATAATCTTAAGTCTTTAGCTGTAACTGACAAAGATATCCTTTCCTCCTCCTATACCACGACCTTCAGGAATGGCATCAAATTATTCAGACGTTCCTTTGCATTCTTTAGAGAACTTTAAGAAGGGCTTCTATTCCATGCTTTCAGGAAGCTCTCGTTAAAGCACGATTACACAATTGAATTAAGAATCGATGAAGATTTGTCCTGTGTAACTCTTAGTGTTTCAAGAGCTCGCAAATAATTTCAGGTTTGTCACAAGGATATCACTGACAATTTTTCGTTTGATTGTACGTCAATAAAATGTCTTCTCTATGTAAAGCCTTTGAACTCTTTATGGTTTTTTGCATAATTTGCTTCGGTTCTCAGGGGAGGGAACGTTCCACTGCTTCTCTTGGTCTGAAACCTATGGTAGTTGCTTGCTCTAAATACTGGAATTTGTTTTCAAGATCAATACTATCCTCTTCATCAGTACGTTCAAATTGACTCCAGAAGGAGAATCATTCTTTCAAATCACCGCCAGCTATCTGATCTGTAATTTAGGCAAACGTTTTCTTTGAATTACTAGTTTCTAAAACTGGTCGAGAAAGTAAGCCTTGGTTTTGAGCTTGAGTTTGAATTCTCGTTAATTTCGTTTCGTTGTTTAGCCTAATTTTTACTATTTAATTTATTCTATCAATTTCTGCAACTCAAACTCTTGATCTTGTTTCTCCATTCTGTCAATTTTTTCTCAATCAAATTCTTGACCTTGTTTATTTTTCTCTAACTCAAATTCTTGATTTTATTTCTTGATTCTATCATCAACAATAATCTGCAAATTTCCTTTGACAAAATCTGGGTTTCATTTTTATGCTTATTTAGAAAAATATTCTATAAATTGGAGGTTTTGTCTGACAATGGGACTACTTCTCAAGTTTATTTGATAAAAGTATAAAATCATCTTTTTCGACGTATTTTATTGATAAAAAACCTAATTTGAAATTCAATTAAAAAATGTTGGTTAAGTCCTACAAGCGGATGCTTAGGTGTAAAATGCAATCCGAAAATTCACCGAATGTTTTGCTTAAACTCTCTACTTTTGAGTCCCAGGCTCCACAATGTCTTTAATAAAAAGACATTGCTTGTTCAGGAATCTCAATTAAAGACGTTTTTATCCATATAATTCTGCGAAGCATATCGAGAGAATCTCTCATTCTAATGCACAAATTTGAAGAATGTTATTAGAATAGCGATAAACCGAAATTAGATAGTGTTGCCACACACAAAATGTATTAATAACATGTCGTTTGTGTTTATGTAAAGCTAATGCTTTTAAAATATTTAACAAGGAGACCATCACATGAGCGATAACATTTGTTATATATTTTATAGCATTTACCTGCCAACCGAGCATTTAAATCTTAAACATTGGAATTACTTTTAGCTAAAAATTGTTTTCAACGGATTGTACTTCAAAAACTTGGATGTTTTACCTGTTATTCAGAAAGCGTTTGCTGTAATTCATATCTAGCAAACCTTGAATTATTAACCAGTAAATTTGAATCATTGATATCGCATATGCGGCTAAAGTAGCGATAAAAATGCTATGAATATTAAATGTATTTCATGTTTCTTTAATAAATATGTATGTGTTATGAAGACAATATTATTACCGTGTAGAAAATAAGTTAAAAAATTATAATTTATTCTTAATAAAAGAATTAGTCATTAATTAGAATTCTTCAAATATTAGAGGAATGGAGATTTTAAAATTATAGCATAAATAAATTATGATTTAGGACGAGAGACATTACACTGTTTCTTTGTTATACTTATACCCTTTTTATTAAGACAGCATTTTAATATTCTTTTTCATGAGAAAATGCTTTTGCTGGCAACGTAACGTTTGCAGATTCTAATTTTTTATTCATTTTTAACCTAATCTCATCGTTAAAGGTATTTCTTACTTTTCCCTTCAACAACAAATTTAATTTTAAAACATCGTATCCACTGAGAATTTTTCTTTTTTTCCTCAACTGCTTTAAAATTTATTAATTTAATTATATAGGCTTCTATCCACTATTAAATGCTTTTAATGAATTATTTTAATGCATTATACAAACTGTAAGAATAAAACTGAACATTATATCTCTCTTATGATTTAATTATTGGTAACATTTCATTTCTTAATAAAAATATTTAATTTTATTCATTAAATATTAATATCTTCTCTTTACATTTTTCTATTAATGTTCACAACAGATCGCACGAAATAACAAATTTCACTTCAATAAATAAATTATGTTAAAATGCTGTAAGAGATTTAATAAAATGCTTTCATATTTAAATTAATAAATGCTTTACTGGATTTCACGACGGTCTTTCGAACACGGTAATAAATAAAAAAAATTTGATGTGGACACCACGTGACTTCCTTGTAGGGCCAATAAAATTATACACATTTTTGTTGCATTTCATTTAAACTTATTTCCTCAAATTTCGATAGATATATAATCTATTCAATTATTTCAGTTCTCACTCAGTTTATTCAGTTCTTTCTTCCCTTTTCTACGTTTCATAGTGCAATTCACGGATGCGGAGTACGTATGCAGTTACAATTAACATTTGGTGAACCAAAACATGACTTGGAACCCAGACTTTATCTAATAAAATATTCAAATGATTTGAGGCTAGATGGGATCTCTTTATGTTTTCCTCCTTTGTGGTAATTATGAATAAAAAACTAAATCATAACTTTTTATTCAACAAATGTAGTAATGTTATGTTTTATTTTAAAATGATAGTTGAATCTAAATTTCAATACCTCACGCATGTTATTCCTTTTAAATATCTAAGCGTATGCATGCGTTAGAAATCAAAATATATGTGTTTCCTATTCCCTATACATGAATGATACAAATTTACGTTACTACTCTTTTTCTTTATTGCAGTTTACTTCGATTAAAAACCATTTGTCGGTTATAATAAAAAGATTGAAAATTTTTATGACATGCTAGATTTTTCTATCTGAAAAAAAGGGTGTTGCATATCTTGTAGAAACATTTACAGTGTTATATCTGGAATACAGAAAGTGTTTACCCATTTTTAGAACTATTTCGGGTCCTTTTTATAAAATGTAAAGAGAAATTTTTAAATTTTCGATCTGATAGCCTTAACTCTTGACTATACTTCTGCATCGTGATTTCCATGACAAAAGGGCTTTTAGTTATATTTCCATTTATCTTCCACTGCTTTCCGGAGTCCATCAATAGTGGTGGATTTGTGCATAGAAAGACACCTTTTCAAGAAACCAAAGGCACAACAGTCCATGTATGACACGTCCCGGGAATATGTTTAAAAGGTATTTTCTCTTGTAAATTTTCTTTGACTACACAATTGACTGCATAATACACTCACTTCCAAAAGTTAAGCACTAAGATGTAAAATGCAAAACAATCAACAAATACTGCTTTGATTGACGCAAAATTCGGCAGGAAAGTAGCATATATATTTATGCATAAAACAAAATCAATAGTTATATACAGAAATGAAAACAATATTAAATTTTTGTAAGTTATCAGATAATGACATACTGGAGACTTAAACAGAAATATGTATAAATATATGTATAAAGTGAAAATAAACAGCATAAAATTAAGAAAAGGACATTAAGAGGTTATGTGATCCCCGTCATCTGTATACAATGTTTACAACTTGTGACCATGTTTTCAATTAGGTGATCAACTACCGCAGAATTAAGCAATCGCCATTCTTCTTGTAGAGTAGTTTCCAGCTCAATAGGAGTGGCTGGAGGTGGGAAACGTGAAAATACAGTACGGCCGAGAGCATCCCAAAGATTTTCAATGGGATTACGGTCGGGCGAACATGCTGGCCGCGCCATACGCGCAATCCTTTCACTCTCCAGGTAGTCCATCGACGATGTCAGCTCTATGAGGACGTGCGTTATCGTTCATTAAAACAAACGTAGGGCCAACTGCTGCAGCGTACAATCTCACAATGGGTTCTAGGACTTCATCTCGATACCGGACAGCCGTCAAAGAACCCCGTTTAAAGATGCGCAGGTCGGTGCGGTATGCTAATGAAATCCCTGTCCATACAATAATGCTTCCGTCTCGGAATGCGTGATGTTCGGTGATGTTTTGGGACTGATTGCGTGTTCGTTGTTCACGCCATACCCTTACACGCTTGTCATCTGGCTCCAGAGCAAATCTTGACTCTTCAGTAAACATGACATTGCCCCAGTCAGACAACTTCCAATTGACATGTTCCCCACACTATCTTCCATTCGTCTTCTGGAAGTCATAGAAACACGTATGTCTTAAAAACAAATTGTACGAAAGTTTTAAACACCTTCTATCAGCACTTACAATCAACTTCTGTAACCCTTCATAAAGCTGGCTTCTTATAAGACTGCCTTTTTTGCATTATTTCTTGACATGAAAGCGCGACTGGCTGTTACCTAACATATTTGCATACTTCCATCTACCTTTGCAGCGAATTGCATCCTTTTCAATTCTGATTGGTTTCCGGAAGTTAGCATTTTCCTCTCCGTGTTTAACTTTTGGAAGTGAGTGTATTTGCAACACTTTTTTTGTTCCGAGGATATTGTAAATGCGCACTAAACCTGTAAAATGGTTTTTGCTGCATAATGAGTCCTATAACACAAAAGCTAATACTGTAGGCGTATTTCAGAGCTTAAAGCCGATGACTGCAAAACAAATATTAATTTTGGCTGACCAATAAAAACATTTACCCCCTGAATACGAAGTTTGCTACTATAAAGCAATATTTTCTCTTTATTATCAATAAACTTTAATAAGGAAACCACAATTCTTTAAATGTTAATACCTTATTAACCTCGTAATTCCTTTAATTATGAACTGATAAACTCGCAGGCATTGTCATGATGCAATTTACAAACTATTATAACTTTATACCGTTTTGTTGCCAGAACCACTAGTGCCTTTATTTTGCAGTTTCTTCACGGTCTTTCGGCGTATAATTACAAGTCTTCTTCTGAAGGTGAAGATGTAAAGTATTAAGCAGTTTTCCTTTTATAAATGAATCAAATGCTATGTTTGCATGCATCATGAAATGAAATGGATTTTAATTCTAACTGAGGGCAAAGTTTGACGTGTAGTCAAAGCAAAGTTCATCTAAGAATACCTGAATAATTAACTCCTTTCAAGCACTTCTTCAGTCTAAATATTGTTTTGAAAAGAATTACCAGACTCGTAATATCCTTGCAGTATTATTTAATTCAGAACAAAAAGATATATCAACTTCGTTTAATTCTTTATAATCGACTTTCCAATTTTCAAAACGTATTCCACATCCTATATGTGTTCGTGCGCTTTGTCTTTTGTTTGCGTTTGGAACGAAAGAAAAGAAAAAGTAGGTCCATTTCGTCAATAAAAGATATAAAAAAACTATTACGCAGTCTAATCTAAATTCAGACGAACATTAGAATTTTGACTAGAATGCCTGATATAACTGTGTTAAGAATATCCAAACTATATCGCCATAGTGATTGAGATATCATGAAAAATCTGAATCGGACACCACGTGACTTCCTTGTATGACATGTTAAATCATACAAAATTTTTGCTGCATTTCATTTAAACACATTTCCTCGAATTTCATTAAAGATGTATTTTTCATTCAATTAATTCAGTTTTCCCTTCGCGCCAAAACAAAAATTCATAAAAACTCAAAACGCCTTCATTAAAAATTGTAAAAATTATACAGAAAACCTAAAACACCAAATACAGTTAAAACAGTTAAGAAAAGAAATTACAATTCTACAATTAAAATTAGAGCTTCTACGCAACACCGAGCAATTCGGCCAGCGGGCAAAAGGCAGATTTTTCGGTGCACATAAATGAAAGTTTACTTTTGTTCTCACTCGGTAAAAAGACACTGAAGGTGCAGAAAATGTTTTAATTCACTATTCTACTGAGTTTCAAACGTAAGCAGATGTCGGTTGGTTAGGCTTAATTCTTCACCTAAACTTTTAAATTGTTGATAATTCTACCACTATTGCATGCAGCTTAACTAAAGTTATAAAAACAGCAACCAGAAAATAAAAACCGCAACGTTCAATCACTTTTAAAGCAAAAAATGCACAATTTACCAATATATAAGAATAAAGATACTGAGCTCACCGAGCTGGATGACAGAATAAGGACATATGTTCATCATATATATATGTACAACTGGTGCACCTGATTGCAAGGAGAAAGGGAGGTGCACAACTATATGTTATAGCAGTCTCATATACATAATTTCAAAGTTCTATGGCTAGTTGTTCTTGAGTTATGCGAGATAATATGTGAAAACATAGTTATGTACGTATAGGCGTGAAGAAAATATCCCTTCCGAATGCAGTTTAAGTCCGATTTACAATTCATTTTTAAAAAACAGTACTTTTTTCTTTCAGTACGTAAAGATGTCAAAAATCGCAAAAATTACTTCGAGGGTTCAAATCGATACTTTGGTTGAAATATGAAATTTTTCGCGATTACAATATTTCCTTTCCTTCATACAAGGAAGTAAAAATAGCAGTTTGGTAGTGAAAATAATCTTTAGATTGACAACTGCATTTTTACTAGCTATTTTTTGATTGAAATATTGCAGAATTTTAGAAGAATGCCTTTTAGTATTTTAATGAATAAACTAACGTCTTTTTAAAATAATTCCCATTATTATGAATATTTTTTATTCCTTTCGTTTGATTAATAATAACGTTAGCAACAACTTTTGGCATGGCATATCGAAAACTGCAGGTACATTCTGTGGTTCAAAATGTCTGATACAATGCTTTTGCATCTCTGCTTCTGTCTTTAGAACAGAATGCTGCAGAATATTTTCCTGCAACGCCTTTCACAGAAGTATTCTCTAACTATAAAGCGTTCCATTCTTTCCCTTTTCTAACGAGAGCGTTTCAAATATTTCAAACTTCAGCTTAAGCGCATAAATTGGATGAAAGATAGAAGCTGATATCAATTTCGCAACAAGAAGCCTCATTTTCAAAAAATGCGCTGGGATTCTCGAAAGAAGCGAATGGTTTATGCTACGTTTGAAATTTACGCTATAGTTGGAGATTTCAATCTTTTGAAGTATCAGGTTAAAACTTATTTAACAATGGAGCATGAAATTTCCAGATTCCGAATTGAAAATACGAACGTTGCAATGTTACATTACTCGCTGTAAAGACATATTTCATTGTAGTTTCTATCTCAATATGCCATTACCATGGAAACAGTACGTACTAGTAGCAAAATCGATTTAAAAAAGATAATGCATATACAAATAACGGAAAAAACTGTCCATCTTTTTTTCAATAGAAAATTGTCCCTTTTCAGAATAAAAATTCAGTTTGCTTTCTGTTAGTCGCAGAAGAACATAAAACATGTAGCTAGTTTTATACTTTGATTTACGACATAGTTGTAAGCTATACTGTAAGGTATATCTCCCACATTCTTAGCGTGCCTTCGTGGTGTAATGGTCAGCAAACTGAGCCGGTATTTCAGAGGTCCGTGGTTCGATCCCCGGCGAAGGCAATGCATATTTTTCATCTCTCCTGCTTGTAATTAACCTAATGTCTCTACAGTGGCGCCCGAACTAAAAAGGTTGTGGATGATGATTCTCCACGCCCAGGATTTGGCGATTAGGTCCCCTAAAACCCTAGTCGGCCTTTAAAAAGGGGAGTATGTAAGGTATATCTCCCACATTCTTAGCGTGCCTTCGTGGTGTAATGGTCAACACACTGAGCCGGTATTTCAGAGGTCCGTGGTTCGATCCTCGGCGAAGGCAATGCATATTTTTCATCTCTCCTGCTTGTAATTAACCTAATGTCTCTACAATACTACAAAAATTTCACTCATGTATTCAGCTATCACAAATTAAAATAATTCAAAATAGTTAGTTCATATTGACAAGAAATAGTTCGAAGAGCCACAAGGTGGGTTTAATTAATATTTTTACTCTCGTACCTTATTGACCCTAAGAAGCGTTAGCTCTGAATTATTAGTTTCGAAACGGGTTTATGTGTTCATTGACTGTAAAAGGCTGAGTCACTTTTCAAATTGTTGCCACCAAATATTATCGTCCTGTATTATTTCAAAAGAAAATTAAATAAAGGACAATGTGCAGTAACGTAGGTGTGTTTCTCGCATTGTGAAAACGCGACGGTATCTAGAAACATAATAAAGGACAATGTGCATGAACGTAGGTATGTTCCTTGCATTGTGAAAAAGCGACAGTATCTAGAAACATCAAATTTTGAATAACGTAATCCTCCACTCGAACATCAGCACTTAAAAAGCCCGAATTTTGAATTTCGAATTTGTTTTATTATCTATTTCAAATTTTATTAAACTTTAACGAATTTTTGATTAACAAACTCAAGGATTTCAAAGCGAGCAATGGCAACACTTGACGAAAGAAAACATTTTCATCTCTAGCAACATCCTGTCTATCAGGAATTCTAACGATATGTCGTTTTTAAATATTTGGTAATATTGCTGTTGAATTGATTTTTATGTTTTAAGGGAGAAGAACATGATATTTAATAAATAAAGATAACACACAAAATGTTTAAAGAACTCCACTTTGGGAGTAATATAGATTATGAATGCTTTCAGATTTTTTGTAAGTTTTAATCTAAATAACTATTTAACTACACTTTATCTTCGTATGCTTCCGGCAAAGTCATCTTCACTCTTATTAAGAAATTTATAACTCTAACAACACATGGAAAGTATAAAAGTAACCCAAATGTTTTATTAAAAGTACAGCTTTTAGGTACCTTTAACAAAGCTCATCCACTAATACGTAGAGCTACAAATACAAATACCTAAATACATACAACTTGAAAAGTAATTACAATACCTAAATCAATCCAGCTCGAGCTACTGGCGATTTCTAGAACCTAAGCTTTAACAAATACAAAAAATCACTCATTGAGCCTAGCTCAGCATACAAATGCATCGAATCAAAAACTAAATTGTTTTCTGGTATGCTGTGTACATAAATTACGCATTCGTGTCCCATTTAAATTCCTCATAATTCGCATTCTGGTGAATCCTGAGAGAGTGATATAAATTACAGAAAAAAATTGACATAAAAATAATGAGTCGGCTAAAATAAACCTTAATAGATATGGAAAGGAAAGGATAATGAAGATTATGACCAGATGACGATAAAGTTAGTATTTTTAGAAGGTTTTTAAAACAGGTTGGTATATTTTAAATTTCTGCATAGTACACGTTAACTTTTCTTATAAAGTTTAAAAAAATTGCAAAATATTTAAAAACATTCTGAAAGTGTTCAGATTTTAACAGCCGCCGAAAAGCATCTGTTAAGGTTTTTTACACTTGTAATCTACCAGTCTGCTTTTGCACTCACTGCTGTTAGCTTTTAAGCACCATTTTCTTCTCACTTACTACATATATATTTCAACAGCAAACTTTCAAAAATTTTAAATGCAGCATAGCAGTAGATGTGTAGAATTCCCGACGCAGTGTTAAATATCGGCATACGTTTTTATATTCTTTTTCAGAATTTTTCTCTATTCATCATATCAATGTTTAGTAAGACTGCTTGCAAAGCTACATTTTGGCTGTTAACTTTATATCTTAAATATCACATTCTTCGCACTTACACCACATGAAATTCCATTCAACAGCAAAATATCAAAATATTTTAGAACAGCTTATCTTTAGAATGTATTTAGTCTTTTCCGACTGTCTTTTTTCCGACAGACAGTCTCGCGCGATGGAGATAAACATACACTGGTGAAATAAATTAAAAGAATTTCCATATTTGATCTACGATCTCCAGAACTACTGGACAGATTTTAATAAAATTTGGTATGAATATAGTTTGGTATAATAATAGACAAAATAAAATAAACAAACAAAATAAACATTCAACAGTTATAATAGACACACATGTTCGTGTAACACTCATGGGAGTCTGAAGGTCTGAAACAGCGGTTGCAGAAGACATTAAAGAAATGGGTTAACAGGAGATATAGTCTCCTCTTACAGCGATACAGGCCTCGCAGCGTGATGTCATACTGGAAATAAGGCAGTTTATCAGGCCTGTGGCAATTGGTTCCACTCATTCAGCAATGCTCTTTTCAGTTCCTGGATGGCTCTCGGAGGGGGATTCCGAGTTGCAATTGCCCTTCCCAGAGCGTCTCAGACATGCTCTATAGGGTTCAGGTCTGGTTGGTCAATCCATCCTGCGAATATCCTCACTCTCGAGAAATTCGTCGACAAGAAGAGCTCTATGTGGCCTCCCGTTATCGTCCTGTAAGATAAACTCGGAGTCCCCTTCACTTTGGAATAGGGCTCCAAGACCTCATCCCTATACCTCGCACCAGTCACAGAGCCTCTGTCAAAGACGTAGAGAGGTGTGCGGCCATCCAACATGATGCCTGCCCAGCCCATTACACCGCCACCGCCATAATTGTTGATTTCTAGGACATTCGAGGGTGGTTATCGGGTCCCTGGCTCTCTCCATATGAACATACGGCGAGAATCGGTGTTTACGCTAAAACGGGACTCGTCGGTGAACAGAACAGTCGCCTATTGCTCCGTACTCCAATCACTAAGCTGCCTGCACCATACTAATCGGACTCTCCTAACCGTAGACGTGAGCGGGACGCAAACAGCCGGTCTTCTGGCAAACACCCCTCTCTCATGCAATGTTTTGGAAACAGTCGCCCTTGTTACACGGGTTCCTGTGGCTACATACAGGTCTCGAGAGAGTGGAGAAGCTGTAGCCCCTTTGTTACGCTTCCCTAAAGTGCACAAATAACGATCTTCTCTGGCAGTCGTGTCTCTTGAACGACCTTGCCCGGACTTTCTCTCGATGGCTGCAGTATCCTGGAACTGTTTCCATAGGTTACACACGTTTAAACTCTCTGCATATCTGGACTTGCGATTGGCCTGCCTCTAGCCTCCCCAAAATTTGCCACCTCATTCCATCATCTAAACGTTCGTGATTACTCATGTTTACTGTTCCGATGTGAATTTAATCGATTGCTGCAAGACAGCACCAAGAAATTCGCCGAGGTGTGCTAGCGAACGGAATTCGTCTTACCCTCCACGCTCTTATAAAGCCTGTTTTTCTGCTGGTTTCGCATACACACACGTATACGCTTACGTATTTGCCGTACAAGATTTGCATTTTTATCTAGAAACAGTGGTTTTTCATTCAGTTCAGTTTTTTTTCCATGCAATTCGATAAAATATGCAAATTTTCTTAATTTATTTCACCAGTGTATTTTATTCATTATAGTGCTGCCATTGCTCGCTTTCAAATCTTTGAGTTTGTGAATCAAAAAATTTATAAGATATTTCTCCCGCCTTCTTAGCGTGCCTTCATGGTGTAATGGTCAGCGCACTCCGCTCGTATTCGAGAGGTTCGAGTCCCGGCGAGGGCATTGCTCATTTTTCATGTCTCCTGCTTCGAAATAACCTAGTATCTCTACAAATTCTTCATTAACATTTTACGAAATCTAAAATATAAAATTCGAAATTTAAAATTCGGGCTTCCAGGAGCGTGTGCTTGTGTAGAGGACAACGTTATTCAAAATTAATGGCTCTAGGTACCACCGTTTTTTCATAGTACGATTAACATACATACATACACGCAGATTCTTTATTATCTAATTTCTTTAAAGATAATATAGGGCGATAATATTTGGTGGCAGCAATCTGAAAAATGATTCGCCGTTTATAGCGGACGACGCAAAATCCCATTCGAGACTAACAGCCCATTCGGGCTAACGCCCTTTTGAGCTAGAAACGTTTACTCAGTTAGTTTGTTTACCTTAGCAAAATAATTACCTGTGTTACGAATAACTTTTGCAATAAATATTATCCTACCTTTCATTTACCGTTACAAAAATAATTATATTTTATCTATTTATGGTAATTTATATTTTGTCTTGCTTGTCAAGAGAGAGAACTTTTTATTTAAGCGACAATACAATATTTCTTCCTCCTGCCGTGGCCTGGACAGCTATCTTCCTTCGCGTCACGAGACACGAAAAAAACAGGAAGCAAGACTGGTCCTAATTTTGTTTCGTTTGACTCTGCCGTGAGTTTTGTACTCTTTTAAATTTCTGAAGTGCTTGTGATACAGTACGAAAATTCAATTATTCCTCCCCGGGAGAAGACGAATTGAATGGGAGTATTTTGTATATTTTTCTTTTGGATGTCGTTTTTTTTTTTGTGTAGATATTTTTTTATTTTCAGTATATATAATAAAATTTTCTTGACTTATTTTTTTATTTTCGGTGTGTAGAATAAAGTTTTCTCGACTTATTTTTTTAAATTTTATTTTTCATTTTTATTTTTATTTTATTTATTTTTTTTGGTATAATCGCACAATTTTTCACACTTCATAGAATATAATTCAAATGCACAGCTAGTTAATATCGCTTATAATGTTCCCAGATATTCTGGAATTTACATTATAATCACAGGATTACTACTCGAAGCTTCGGGGCAAAGATGACACTTCTTAAATTTACTTTCTAATGCTTCCAATATTTTAGAGTTTCACTGAGAAAAAAAGTTGCATTTTGGATTCATTTCGAAACAAAGATTTTATTGGAAAATTTTGAACAAAATTTCTAATTTCATGAAACGCACTTTTTTGGATCTGTGAACAGTGAAGTAACTGTTAACGACAAATAAAAGAGCACTTCACAAAACAAATTTTAATGAAACATTCTGTTCACTTCTCACAGATTTTAACTGAAATATTATTGACGCATTTATAATTGATTACCATTTATAATCCATCATGAATCCAACAGGAAAAGAAATTTTTTAAATAGAAAGCTCTCAGATTTTATATTACGCCCAAAGGGGCCTTTGGTTTTTCATTTATGCACACATACACATCTCGAGAGCCTTCCAGCTGACACCCCTTTGGGCTAAAAATCTTTTACAACAGCATATCTTTGGGAATTTATGGTAGATAGTCTCACTCGCTGAAGAAAAAAATTTTTTCTTCTGTGCAGTGTTGCCACTGCTCGCTTTGAAATCGTTTAATTTTTTTAGATAAAAATTCATTAAAGTTTTATAACAAAAATTCTAACTTCAAGGTTCGGGCTCCCAGTTGCCCATATTCGTGGGGAAGACTACGTTTATTCAAAATTTAATGGTTCTAGGCACCGTTACTTTTTCACAATGCAAAAACCATGCATACATTAATGCAAATTCTCCATTATTAAATTTCTTTAAATATAATACATTGCAATAATATTTAGTGGCAAAAATCTGAAAAGTAATACAAAGCTTTTAGTGATTAGGCGCAAAATGCTGTAGCCCTTCAGGACTAACCTCCCACTGGACACATGTACGATTGATCCAATGTTTATGGTCAAGTTTAAACACTTAATTTTAAGCTGTGACGTAAAAATTTGCGTAAATCTTTTGGTCTGCATAAGGTTTCTGATATGAATCAAAAACGACAGAATAGAGTCTACTTTAAAGCTAATAGTTTTTAAGACTTAATAATAATTGTCACAATATAACCTGTAATTTTTTAACATACTGATTTTTCTTGTGATAATTGACATGCAGATTGAATTTAACTCATTAGTAAAGGACAATTATTTAATTTTGTTTAAAGACGTTCATTTTATATAGTAGTAATAATAGTAATTGTCAAAAGCGTCATAAAAGAAACTATTTTTACTTTATTTTTGTACCACTCACTTTGCGTTGTTTTCTGAGAAAAAAATTTCATATTTTCTTATGAGATTTCAAATTTATTTCTTAGAAGAACATAAAAAGAATCGAATGAAGAAAGCGAATTCCCGCTCGAAAGCGTACAAAAGTGAAGTTAGTTCTATTCATTCTTTATTCTTCTTCTTTTCATGATGTTGAAATTCCGTACTTATGTTTTGATTCTTTTGATACGTGACGTTCTAAAAATTTGTAGCAAATGTTTCAGTGGCAAGACACGCATAAAGAGAAATGGTGAAGAAAATTTCATTCCATTTATTTTCAACTGCAAAGAGCTCGTGATCAGCTTTCTCGAAAGACAATTAAGATTTAATCTTTCGTCTACCCCCTTCGCTCGTCCGTCTGGTATAAGGACAGACGTGGTATATAAAGGCCCTCCAAACACCTGCGTCAATCAACTTTCGCTATGTCAACTTACGTGAGGACGGTTGCTTGTTTCATCGATTAATCGATAAGGAAATTCTCCTCCTCTTTACCCAATATTACAGAGGACCTCATAAAAGTACGTTGCCACTCTCTGTTCGTGAAGTTCTTATCCAGAATTAGTCCTCCTTCCCTAAAGAAAGAGATAAGAAAAGTGGAGTAGGGTATTTCTCATAGCGCTATCATTGCCTTTGTGTTTACGTATCTTGTTATAATACATAACAATTGCTGTTTTGACTTTCATTAAATTGTCCGTTTCAACTTTGCAAAGCTTTTCAAAATTACATTATGTTACAAGAAATTGTCACATTTCCTATGTGTGTTCTCCTAGCGTAAATTGTTGCCAGATTCAACTAGAACTTAAAAGATACATAGTTTAACTCCATCGAGACCACAGTTGATTTTTTTACGTTCCTTGCCGTGAAAAAAAATAATATAACCTTTCTAGTAAAGCCCAACTAAAATGTGATAAAAGATATATCTTTATCACCCGGATTTGCTCGACTGTGTCACGTGCCTCTATCTAGTCCCGTCATAATTGGAGGAAATGACAATGAACTACTATTACACTCCTTATGCGTGGTCTAGTGTGTTAGTAATTTGGATGCCAACTGGGAATCCCGTTCTTTTTCTTTCTAACCTTTCCGAAATTATAAAACCCTACATTTTGAAGTGTTATTACCGTTTTCTTCGACAGATGGCGTTACTCTCGTTTTTGCTTTGCTCTACCTCTTGATTTTTTTGTTAAATTCCTTGTTCCTCCTACAATTTTTGCAAAATTTTATTACTCTTGAAGAAGAGGAATTT
This sequence comes from Stegodyphus mimosarum, assembly GCA_000611955.2. NCBI lineage: Eukaryota > Metazoa > Arthropoda > Arachnida > Araneae > Eresidae > Stegodyphus > Stegodyphus mimosarum. The sequence continues at coordinate 106,326 of KK122018.1, read as the reverse complement.
GTGTAAAATCCTTCTCCAAATAAATGGAGGCTTCTTTTTAAAAATCTATGCGAATCTAATACTTCTTTTTACTGTAATTTGAAGTACTGAAGTACTTTACTGTAATTAATAAAATATATTTTTAATGCCATCTTTGTACAGCTGGTATTTGGAACAGAACTTCTTTTTAACCTTTTGTTCTCGGGGGGTATTATATTATCATATACTCAATCAGCCATTAATTTATGGATAAAATAATATATATTTAAACAAAGTCGTATTATAATAATGAAACAAGAAGGTCTAATTGATTTCTTGCTTTCTATGATGATTTAGTATTAATAATGATTGTATGGTAATTTTAAATGATTATCTTATTTTAAATGAGTTTCACATTAGTGCTTAAAATAAATGTACCATTAGAGTCATCAAGTTAATTCATTTTTAAGATTTAATTTCGTCTCGAAATTAGGTTGCCTCCTTGCCACAAAGTCTTCAGTTTCAGTGAGTGCCTCGAAGTTTACTTAATATTTTGAGGTGACATATATTACTATTTGTAAAATCAGGAAAAGGAAAGCAAGAACTAAGAATAAATACCCCATTTGGAAGAGAAATTACGATAAATATAATATCTTTAGAAATTATCAGAGAACTTATTCGCATTCTTTAGTCCCTGCATCAGTTATTGATTATTCACTCGCTTAAATTCTTTTAACTGCTTCATAACTTAAATTGTTTTTAATTAAGCGTACTCTCCGAATGCTGCTTGTTCCATTCGATTCCAGCTATAGCAAATGGGCTAACTTCATAGGCATCTATATAGCTACCCCATCTAAACCGAGAACAAGAGTCGGTTTCCCGTAGAAAATCCTCCCTGAAAGATTGAAATGGTTTACTTGATTATGACAAATAACAGGAGAGCTAGCTACAGCCATGTTGTTACGATGACAGGGAAGCCGGTGGCTGCAGGCTTGGAACTCGGTTCGAATCCTGGAGAAGGTATCTGTGACTGCAAAGACCCTCTTTTTCATCTCCTATTAGGAACATTCTCTTTCAAAAATTGAACGGAGCTGAGAAAACTCTTACCTCTCTATATTGTGCATAAGCCCTAAATCAACAACAGGCGATACCCTTGCCTCTTTGCCATGATAAAATTATAAGGTATATCTTCCACATTCTTAGCGTGCCTTCGTGGTGTAATGGTCAGCACACTGAGCCGGTATTTCAGAGGTCCGTGGTTCGATTCCCGGCGAAGGAATTGCATATTTTTCATGTCTAATGCTTCAAAAATACCTAATGTCTCTACAGTGGCGCCCGAACTAAAAGGGTTGTGGATGATGACTCTCCACACCCAGGATTTGGCGACTAGGTCCCCTAACACCCTAGTCGCCCTTTAAAAAGGGGAGTATATAAAGTATATCTCCCCCATTCTTAGCGTGCCTTCGTGGTGTAATGGTCAGCACACTGAGCCGGTATTTCAGAGGTCCGTGGTTCGATTCCCGGCGAAGGAATTGCATATTTTTCATGTCTAATGCTTCCAAAAATACCTAATGTCTCTACAAAATTACCACATTGTTGTCAAACAAACGAGATAAATGCTACCTTCTCAACGTTCATGAAGGACTTTGTAAGGGAAACTGCAGCATTTTTGGGGAAATTCACAAAACGTGCTACTCAGTTTCACGAGGTTTCGAACACCGGTTGACCTACTAGTGCTCATGGTTCCACCCCTTCGAGCAGGACATTCCATTAAGACATCCTTCCGTTAGGCAAGTATACATATCCTTACGTGTTTTGCCGCAAATTATTGAAGAAATAATTTAAGGTGTTCAGAGCAGCAAACATGGCCAAAAACTGTTTCATGGATTTAATATTTTATTAACAAATTACATTCTTATTCCTCAGCATTATTAACTCAACACATTTTATTTTTGCTTTCTTCTTTGGTATATGCAGAAACGCGTTTACAATGATGAAGAGTAGTTTTGCATTTATACCAGAGTTCTTCAATAATATACTACTACTCTCGGGGGAAAGTCCGCCCGGTGGCGAAGTGGCTAGCGCATCGCTCAGCTGGAACACCGGTCCAGGGTTCGATCCTGGTTGACTCAGCTTTTCATCCCTTAAGTGGGTCGATAAAATGAGTATTAAGTTGGCTTGGAGACCAAACGCCGGGGGTCCTGCGACAAGCTCGCCACTTGGCCAGGGCATATGCTGATGCATTCCGGGGCCCAAAAGTTCAAGAAACCTTGCAGAAAAACTCCAAGCCGTGGCTCACTAGGGCTGTTGTGTCACTAAGTTTAGATTAGCAGTACTCTCCGAAAAAAACTAAACAAACTTTTTAGTAACAGGAATTAAAACTTAAATGTAAATTTTAATTCAATTCATTAGCAGCCAGTAATCAAATATAATGAAAATTTACTGTCATAGGATTTCTGTAACTCAGAGTTCCTGAAACTTGCTGTACCTCGGACCATATTCACAACTGCGTCGCCGGTGTTATTTATTTTCTTTACCTAAATACATAATGCACATAAATAAAATACATTTATATTTTAATGCCTGATTTCAAGGTAAAAATTAAAAATAGCATTAGTAAACACAAATGATATACTGAGGGATTCCTCACTTAAATATCAAAGTTATTCAGTTGCTTTGAAACCGAAGTATGAGCCATCTGCTTCATAAGAGAATTGCGGTTGCGATAATATCATTACGCTTTAAGTTCTGAACTATTTTTACACAGCCACAGTTTCCCAGACTACTAGAATTTTGACAGAAATCGCTGGAGGTTCCTAAAGACTCTGATGAATAGGTTATTACATATGATGATATGATGTTTATGTACCGGCTATATGCGAATATAGAAGCGCTGGTCTAGAGGTCTGACCAATACTTTCTAGTTCAGGAGATTAATATGGCATTCGAAACTGTAGAAAACCATTTTAGTTGACCTTTGCACTTGCTTCAATTGTTTGGTAACGGTAGTAACGGTGACAATTTGCCACAAACACTTGCGACACATAAATATCCGGAATTTTGATAAGTGCATTTCAAATTTTCAAAACATTTTGATTCACAGTTGAAATTTTTAATACATTGTAAGATCTCTTTGCCCCAACTTATCAGAAACTGGGGTAGTGACTGCTACTATGCGTGAAATTACACATAAACGTAAGAAGGGGTTCAAGCCCTTTTTATTTTATCTTTAAAATGGCAAATGTGTCTACTTGATGCTCACAAACTGCGCCAATCCAGCGGTTTAACTGAAATAAAACGTAAATCTGAAAGTAATGACTGGATGAACAAATATCAAAACACTACCGACGAGGCTGTGAGATCCTGAACTAACCGCGTTTTTAATTATCGCTGAGATTCAGCAAGATTAATGATTAAACAGTTAAAAGCTAGCACTTCTGCAAAGCTAGGCACACAGACCGATACGCACCGATCTAAATTCTACCGAGCAATCTCACTAGCGTGACTTCAAAGCAAGAAGACTCTCACAATCTGGTTTCGTCTACTATTTAATTCAACTAGCTTCCGCTAAATTTGAATAAACTGCGCGTGTAATTTACATACACGGGCATTTCTAGGGGAAAATGAAGGCTAAACAGGAAAGATAACTTAAAATAAATGTTAGTTAAAATAAATATAAACCCTACAACATAATAAAAAAGTCACTTAAAAAAGAGAGTGCGGCCCAACCGGTACAGAAGTTAAAGTCACTGGCTGCCGTGCCAAAGGGCCTGGGTTCGAATTCCGGAGAAGGCATGGATGTTTGTAAACGTATAGTGTTGGTGCGGCATGGCGGCACTTTAAATATGCGGCGAGCCGAAAAGTCGTCTCGTGCGGTTTGTGGAAGGGGAGAGGAATGGGAGAAACTCGGACCCATCCCCCCGGGGTGCTCTCCATCAAAATTGGGGGTGGAACTGAGCCAAATCATACTGTTACCTGTCAGGCGCTCAAGACTGTTGCCAAGGACAGACGTAATCTTGCGCTCCTTGCCACGAGGAATTTCATGGACTTGGGCTGACTATATGTCAGACAAGGGAGCATAAGCAAAAGCAACACACAAAAGAGAATGCACCAGTGTGAGATCCACCTAGACCCAGGCAAAGAAAGTCTTTAAACAATTTTTATGGTTTCATATCCTTACATCTTGAGGCGATCCCAGTAGGACGAAACTTCCAAGAACAACCTTTAACAATATTTAACATCTACCGATCATATATCCGGAGACAGACCTAATGGTACTCTTACGGTTTCTGTCGGTCTTGCGTGGTTCTAGTCCTGTGACAGCAGCAAATCTCTCTTACATACTGTCCACTCTCAACATGTGGATGCTACGAGTAACAGCCTTCGAAGGGGCGAGTCTGACCACGGAAGTAAGAACCTCTTCCTACCTCCATGAGTTCGACTAACCACATGAGCAGCAAAGCCACTCATGAGTTGAAACCCCTCCACTATGTCGAGCAAGAATCCACGAGGAAAAAGACTTAAAAGAGATGAAGTTTATCCCACAAAGAGCGTTTAAGAAGTCTTCGACCAATTCGTTCCAGACAGCCGTAAACACAGCACCATTTATTCAGCGGCGCTTAGCAATCCTTTTCTTTAATTTTCTGAGCAAAAATCAGGATTATGAGATGCTACAAGATGATAAGTCCCCTAAAATTCTATGACCTTAATCCTGAATATTTTAAGATTTGATTTTCTAACGCTAATGCTGAAGAGATCTCAGAATGGGTCGTTGATGGTCATTGGTGCAGTAAGAAACTTCGAATAATAAGTGGATAATAATAACTGTCTTGAAAGTTTTAGTCACCTAAAAGTGTTAATTCAAACTCTTGAGCATTTGCTTAATTATGCACATATTGTAATCTTGCATTATTAAAACTATCGTGTTGATAATTTGTGCTTAAGTACTGGTGTTAAATTTGTCTTGTGCTTCAAAAACAGTGCAAAATGCGAGCTACAACCTATCAATCTGCAATTCTTAGAAGAAGATGGAAGGTCTGTATGTAGTTAAACAAATATAATATTTAAGAATGCTGCTGACAAAAATAGAGACAAAATGAAAACAAAAAATTGGCATCATAGTAGACCAAAGTTTCTCTTTAATTTTTTAAAAATAGTTTTGATTCTGAGCAATTTCATCCGTTAGTTGATTCCAATTTAACTTTAAAATTCTCATTTCCAATAATTTCATTTTTTTATTTTCTACTTAACGTTTTAAGATTAAAAAATTACACGCGTTATTACATTCTAAAATTCTTTCTACTTTCTTGAAATCTCCTACAAAGAAATAAATAAAAATGAAAATAACACTTGAAAAACGAACTATGGTCCAAATGATTACACAAAACAATGAAACAGAAGTTCGAAACAGTAAATTCAATTTCATTTTGTAATCTTTAGATTTTTTGAAGTAGGAAACATGAAATATGTGTAATGCCTTTGCTGGGATTCGAACTCTGGATATTCCGATTACTGGCCGAAAGTTCTTCCGATTATACCACGAAAACACGCCGTAAGGAAGAAGAAAGTACCTTGCACTCCCTCCTTTAAAGGTTCTCGCTTTCCACAGTCACCTACTTAAAAGGTGACTGTGGGAAGCGAGAACTCCGTCTACAAACCCTGGAGGTAAAAAATCATCGTCTATCACATTTCAGCTCGAACGCCATTCTAGAATCTTTTAGAATTCAGCCATATTGTCGTCCAGACCTCCCGATTGTCAGACGGACGTGCTTCCAATTATACCAGGAGTTCACTCAGTAAGGAGAAAATACTTTATAATCTCATCGTGAAAGTATACACTGAAACCAGAATGAAAATCTAAACTGGTTAAATATTAAATTAGAAAGAGTTACAGTGCAAAAATTTTAAAATTTAAAGGAAAACTTAACAAGCTTTATTAAGGCAGTAGCAGTTATGCGAAAATGGGATGCCTGCTAGAATTAAATCTGGAAAATATTATTCTAAATACTCTCCATAATCCTTTAGACATAATTAAAATCTCGACGGTCTCTTTCCGAAACTAGAGCTGACTCGTAATTTAATTTTCCCATAATGATAAAGTTACGCACATAGATTTCACTTAACACTGAATACTGCTGGTTTCTCTAATATAAACAGGTATATTCATCTTAACTATAATTTAGTGCCTATAACCATGTCATATAACTAACATGAAAGCATCCAAGATGTTAATATTGTATGCATATAATAATTCGGCGTGATTTACTATAGTAACAGGCCTTATTAAAAATCTGATTTGTAAACCACATGACTTCCTTGTACGGAATATTATACGCATTTTGTCCTGCATTGCGTTTAAATTTATTTCCTCTAACTTCAATAGAGATATATTTCTCATTCAATTAATTCAGTTCTCACTTCGCGACAAGGCAAAAATACGTGAAACCTCAAAATATCTTTATTAAAAATTGAAAACTACAGAAAAGTATAAAACATAAATGCAGTTAAAGCAATTTAAAGAACAATTTTTACAATTAAAATTAGAGTTTCTACGCTAAAACAAGCAGTTCGCCCAACGGGCAAGAAGGCAAATTTTTCGGTGCACAAAACTGAAAGTTTACTTTTGGTCTCACTTGGTAAAAACAGACTGAAGGCTTAGAAACTGCCTTAATTTGCTGTGGATGCTATGCTGAGTCAATATATGGGATAATTTAATAAGTTAAATGATAATTACAAAATGGATTAAGCATGATTTAATTCGCAGTAATAAAAGACGTTATCTTTTTATCGAAGCTTAGTTTCTCTAGATTGACAACAAATCCACTATTACGTTTCAAGTGCAAACAAATATGGCTGCTATGGTAAAACATTAGGATAAGCGCACTTAAATAACATTTAAATCGTTGATAATTATGCAACTATTCTGTGGAAGTTAACTAAAGGCATAAAACCTTAACCGGAAGATAAGAACAACATTATTCAATCATTTTTAAAGAAAAAAATGCACAATTTACCAACATATAAGAATAAAAAACTGAGCTCAGCGAAGCGCCTCGAAATAATCTCTTCTGAGTACATTTTTAGTTTTTTAATTCGTTTGAGAAAAAGTCATCTGTCCTTACGTATAGATGTCAGGCAAAAACATCGTTAAGTTGCATTCGATAGCGGTCAAAATGGATATTTTCATTGAAATATGGTATCCGGAATTTTTCCTGATTACAATACTTCCTTTACTTTGTAAAAGGAAGTAAAAATTTAGTAGCTGACAAAATTTATTATCGGTACCTAACATAAGTCATCTTAAGCATCAAACAGATCACAGTTTCATACTGGTGTCAAATTTCTTACCAGTCTATTATCAGGTGCAATAGTATGTCGCTAGAATATTTCTTATTGAAAAATTTCCTGATTTCTCAGTTTCATTATAAAACCTAAGAGTAGTGAAAGAACTTCTTTCTTCATAAAACGGTGGCCCTCTTGAATGCTTTCGTGTGTTTGCCATATCCATTTATACGTACGTACGTATAAACGTCATGGAAAATTCTTTTCTGTATCCATTTCAATCATTTTAGAATCCATTTTGAAAAAAAAAACAGTCCTTTATTCTCTCCGTATATACAGTTGTCACGCAACAGAATCAATAAAATGGATTCGAGAGGGCTCCAAATGGATATTTTCGTTGATATATCATACCCGAATTTTTTTTCGATTGCAAATTTCCTTTACTTTATAATTTTTATAATTAATTTAGGTGAGACATCTAAAAGAAGGTACTGGATTTTAATGATTCATATTATTGGCCGAATATTTCGATAAATTTGATATTTCATTCTTGCGCAGAATAAACTGTGCACAGCAGGTGGCCAGTATCAGAATGTAATTAGATATAACTAGATTCTTATTTTAGTCGCCTTGAGCTAAAACGTTTAGAAACCACTGACATAATCACGCTATTATATCTGCTTCAGAGATGTTCATAGCCTTTTTTTTCTCTCGAAACTGTTGGAGAATCTGTTCGTCAGCAGAAACGTTCCGCGTCTTGGTCAGCATCTGCTCTAAACACCAAAACTGACCAAAGCGAAAATTTCCCAGATTAAATTATTTTCTGGACATCTCAGATAGTCGTGTACTTATATTTCTCAAAGATATTTCCATTCTAAAGATGTAGATGGTATCCATTAACTTTCTTGTTCTGATCCTTATATTTTTTGCTTAATACTTTATCTCAATTTATGATTTATTTTATTATTGTATTGCTTTCACATTATAATACCAGAGAAGGCTGAAATTAGATTTAAAGATTGAATGTGTAGTATATCCGAATGGAATATTCTAGCAGCTTTATGAATAAAGATAGACATATCTTTTAGCGGTGGTTCTCAGCCATTTTTATCCCATGCACACCTTTATTTATCCTTTCAACGCCTTTCCAAAACTCGAAAAATATATATACATGTATGTAAATTTAGATTATCTTTTAATGTGTTTTATAAATTAAACAAGAAGTATAGGAAATGTTCATTAATACCAAAACATGAATAAAAGTAGTTTTTTATTAAGTTTATATTCATGAAAAAACTAAAAACTTCTCCACCACCGGGATTTGGCGATTGGGTCTTCTAATCCCCACTCTAGAAAGTCACTTCTAATCACCACTTTAAGAAAGGGAGTAAATGAGGTATTTCTTCCGCCTTCTTCGCATGCTTTCGGAGTGCAGTGCTCAGCACGCTCGGCGCGTATTCGAGAGGTCCGTGGTTCCAGTCCCGGCAAGAGCATTGCACATTTTTCATCTCTCCTGCTTCTAAATAAATCCTAATGATTATACAATGCGGTACAAAATTTTAAAAGTTTAAGAAGCCATGATCTAGGAAAATAACCTTGAAAATTGGAAAATGCTAATTTCTTATTAGATTACTTATTATCTAGTACACAAATGTGCGTCCGAGTAAGAATGTGTTATATAGCATTTATGTACTATCAAGTATATATTCATTACTCCAGTATTACTATCAAGTATACAGGGTGTTATCAGTACACCGGTGGCAAACTTTCAGGAGAGACAGAGTACACCTAGACGGTAGGAAATCACCTAGCAATGCTATGTTGGAAACGCTTTTCTAACTAGGTGGTGACCACACAAAACGCAAAAAGGGAAGGGCATAAACAATGAGACAAAAGGTGTTTTATTATGTTTAATACAGCAGAAACCGACAAATAAGAGGAAAAACAAACAACAATCGTCATTAAAGAAGGTGTTCGAAATTAAGCCCCCGGACAGTGATGCAGGCCTCACTTCTCTGGCGCATGGAAGATCTGCATCACGAATGCAAGATCGCATGGAAGATTCATGACGCACGGTTTCTGCATCACGGTCCGGGTCGTAATGTCGAACACCTTCTCTGATGATGATCGTTGTCTCTGTTTTTTCTTTGTTTATGTTATACTCCGAATAATAAACATGTTTTCTTACCCCGTTCGTTTCCTTTCTTTCTTGACTTTTGTGTCGTCACTATAGCGGCAGAAAAGCCTTTCCGACCATGCATTCCTATATGATTTCCAATCGTCTAGGACTCTGTCTATCCTGAAAGTTTGCCGCCGCTATACTGAAACACCCTACGTATTCTTTATTTCACAACAAAAGATATTGTTACGTGCGTACGGGTTCGTTATATATTGAATGCACAAGTCGTTAAAAAGTTAACAAAAATTTTATTCTTTCCACAAGAAATAAATTAAAATGCTGAAATATTTCTTCACAAATCTTCGCACAATAACACAATATCTCAAACGTTTAGCAAAAACTCAGTTCAAAACAGATAAAATAATTCTATCTCACAGCGAAATCGCTACAATCAATACAGCATTAAGTAAACAAACGGCAGTTCGCTTTTTACAGCTACAAGTATAACAGCAACAACAACAACAACTGAGATGAGGTGTTTCACCTCAGCTTTTATAAGCTTTTTAATTATCAGTAGAACAATCACGATTTTTCTAGATTTTTCTGGATGGAAACAGTAATTACGAGATATTTATTTATTAATCATTAAATGCACGCGCTCTTTTATTTTTATTGCTATTTATTTTTTTTTTTGTTTTGTTTTGTTTTTCGACGTAGTTTTCTCTTCAAAAATCGTCTGCGTTGCACGGGGAAAAAAAGGAATTTTAATTACAATTCTAAATAAATAGCCAAATAAATGTGAAATTCTTAACAATATTCTTTATGCTCCAAATGATAATTTATTAATATCCTTTGAAAGAAATTGACCTTTACTAAGAGAGACATATTTAAGTAAATATTTAATACATTGCAAACACCATTTATGAAAGAAGAATGTTTTCATTTACATCATAATGTTTCATCATAACTATAATAGCGTGCTCGAATTACCAGAGTCTTTTAAAATAATCTTAAAATAAACATTTCTCCCCCTGACTTTCTTAGAACTAATACCGACGAAAACAAAATTCTTAAAATTAACTCTTTTTATTACTTTTTGAATTCTACTTCTTAGAACTTAAAACTTATTTCTTAGAACTTCTTTAAGATATCTTTAAATTATAATTAAATCATCAAAAACACTACCAAGTAAGTAAGTTCTTAAAGTAAACTCTTTTGAGTTAGTATTAAACAAATTTCAGGGAAGTGTAATGTGAAAAAAGCTGCTCATTTCAAGCATATCAAAATTGTAATTTTTATTTTACTTCTCTAAATGTGAAGTTTTTCTGGCAGTAAATTATTTATATATTACATTATTATATTGGGTGTTTGAAAAAGGTTTCTATACATTCATGTTTTATATTTACTTTCACACATACTATCCAATTTCAAACATTTTCAAAATTCGAAAGACTTATGAGACTTCAATATAATCGCTGGTACTGTAAATAAAAAATAAGATATGAACACCACATGACTTCCTTATACAGCCTATTAAATTGTAAACAGTTTTGTTCTATTATATTGAAACTTACTTCCTTGAATTTCTATCTTAATTAACCGATCTCTTAATTCAAGTTGAAAATGACATCAAAAACTGCAAATTTTGAAATTAAATATCCCGATCAATTTTCTCGTACTAGAATCATACTTCTTTCAATTTCGTTTTTTCATAACGAGTATAAACCTTTCCCAAATATAAGTATATTAACTGGGAGACCGTATTAAGTGTCAGGTTTCGTTATTTGAAGAAAATTAAATTTTTTATACATGTGACATTGAAAAACAAGAATTTTTCATCATTTAAAACACTTCTGTAATTATAAGTACGTGGCTGCGACCAACATTGAGAAAACGAAGGCTGGATAAGGATTCTTAAGCTGGGTAAGAAGGGGGTTATGTACATACGTTTGAAACTCTTCAATTAAACTAAAAAATCTGATGACTTCCTTCTGCGGAATATTAAATTCACTACATAACTTCCTTGCACGGAATATTAAATTATACGCAACGTTCCAGCATTTCATTTAAACATATTGAATTAACTGTTAGCGAATTTTGAATTAAACCTACTTTGTCGATAGCGCATAAACCACAATGGAATAAATGCACTCTTTAAAGTTCACTATATTTATTAACCATAGCCACACTTCGGCGCTAATGCACTTAACAGCATTACATCTCTTTCATTTTATAACTCAGAGTGAGCAAAAATTATAGCATCTGAAGAATTACTGCAAGTTCTATTGAAATACTATAATAAATCTAAAATGATTTAACAAAGAAAGTAAACAAATAAAAAAGAAACCGGTTTTCACAGACGATTCAGCTCCGTTTACCTAATGCGCCTGTGCTACTGATTAATTCCGCTCTCACTTCGCGGTAAGGCAAAAATACATAAAAAATTCAAAATATTTTCATTAAAAGTTGAAACATAAGGAAAAACATATAACAGCAAGTACAGTTAAAACAATTTTAAAAACATTTTTACAATTAAAGTTACAGTTTGTACGCAAAAACCAGCTAATAACTTAAATGATAATTCCAAAATGAATCAAATATAAATTAATTCGCAATAATGAAAGAAGACTTCACTTTATTGTTGCGAAGCTTAGTTTCTCAAGACTGGCAACAAATCCACTATTCTGCTAAGCTTCAAATGTAAACAAATATGGCCGCGATCATAGCCAAGAATTAGGCTTAGCTGCACTTAAAAAACTTTTAAATTGTCGATTATTCCACAATTATTGCATGCAGGTTAACTATAGGCATAAAACTCTTAACCGAAAGATAAGAACAACATAATTCAATCATTTTAAAGCAAAAAATGCACAATTTACAAACTTATAAAAATAAAGAAACTGAGCTTACTGAGCTGAGGGTTAATCTTCGGATTATGGTAACTTGGCGGTTTTTTGGCGAAAATTTGGCGAGCAACCTTGCTACAGCAACCTGCTAGTTTTTTTGGGGGGACGCCATTTTGTTTTCACGAAGTAAAGTTTTTTTTTTTTAACTCAACATTTTTTCCAACAATCTGCTAGCCGAATTACGTTTATGCTAGAATTTTTATGGAACAAAAGTGCTTAATCATGACGAAGACTAGGTGCGAAATTGTTTCCAAGTGCTTATTAGCTAAAATCACGATCGGAATTTTCCGAAAAGTAGTGGAACAAACGTGCACAGAAATTTGTTTTTACAGGGAAATTTGTATATGAAACATGTAAATAATTTTTCTCGTAAATTAGAAAAATTTCCACGAAAATGCAGGAAAATTTAGTGAATCTTTGCAGTTGGTAAAAAAGGACATATATGAAGTTACCTAATCGCTAAAAAGTATGTATACTATGCAAGCTTTTATATGTTCAGCTTGCATATACCCTTTCCAAGGATGAACATTTGCACGTATAAAATAAATAAAATATGCAAGAAATTACATTAATTTTCTTTTCCCTCTAAATTATCCATTATAAAACTCACCTGCGAATTTATAAGGCAAACATTAAAAATGGTTGCAAATACTTAGTGTCAAATATTTAACTTATTTCCATGCAGGTTTACTTTTACTGAAATGGATTGCAAAATGCTACAAACGCGTAATGCACAAAATGACTATCATTTAATTAAAATATAAATAAATTAAAGAACACTAATTAAAATATAAATAAACATATACATTAAATTAATAAAAATTATTATTATTATTATAATTTTTACCGCCTTACTAAAATGTAGCCAAAAGTCGCCAAACTACCAGTTACCATATTTCAAAGATTAGCCGAGCTGAGTAATAAATAGTATATGCATATATTTATATACTTTTGCTGCGGCCGATTGCAACCAAAATGCGAGGTGCACATCTGCATATTAGCAGCCTTATATACAAAATTTCAACGTTCTGAGGCTACTCGTTTTTGAGTTATACGAGATACATACATAGATATGTATACGTACGCACAGACAGTACTAAAAAATCTCTTCAGAATCCATTTTAAATCTGTTTTCTAATTTTTGGGGGATAAAAGAGTCCTTTACTCTGTCCTTGCGTTCAGATGTCATGCAATAACATCGTTAAATTGCATTCGATAGCGGTCAAAATGGATATTTTCGTTGAAATATGATACTCGAAATTTCGTACAAGGAAGTAAAAAGAGAAATGCACAAGTAAATGTTATAGAAATCCCAAATACAGAATTTCAACGTTCTACAGCCAATCGTTTTTTAGTTATGCGAGAGATATACGTACGGGTGTACGTACCCACAGATATCCGGAAAAAATCCTTTTTGAATCCAGATTAAATCCGTTTTGTAATTTGTTTTGAAAAAAGTCCTTTATTCTGTCCGTGCGTACTGATGTAGCCCAAGAAAGTAGTCAAAGTAAACACGGGAACGGTTAAAATGGATATTTCTGTTGAAATGTGATACCCGAAATCTTTCGCGATTGCAATACTTCCTTTATTTCGTGCAAGGAAGTAAAAAACAGAGATCGCATCATCGCAAATCGCTGAAAGCGTTCGCAGAGCAAAAAGCAAAGAGACAAAATATAATGCAATATAATGCAAATATAAGCAAAATGCAAAGTGACAATAAAACCCAATATTCAAGTACCTTTCCGTACACAGCTTTCTATCTGTAGAGTTGCTCCAGAGCGAGAATAAGTCTTTTGGCAGTTTTGAGAAAAATCATTCCTAGGAATTCGCATTTTATGAAAACTTCCAAGATGTTAGCAAACTGATGGTAAAACGTCAGTTGTCGGCAGTTTGATGAGAAACATTTTCGCTAAGGTCCTTTAAAAAGAATTTTCTTGTAAATACAATTCTTTTTTTAAAAGTTTTATGATTCAAGTGCCAGTTGGCTCAACATTTAAAATTTAGAAAGTAATAAATGGAATAAACTTAGCCCAATACGGATTTGTTTAAATTTATTCCCTTCCTGTAAAACAGCGTATTACAGAATCTTAAAAGGGTTTAAAATTAACATTTTAGTACATCTTATCAAAATGCACAACTTGTGCGTCCTGCCGCTTGGATAGAAAATAACAGAAACTCAAATTAGAAAATTAAAGCGGAATCTTAGCCGGAGATAAAAAAAACAAATAGTCGTAATTTTGTTTTTGGTCATAAATTGCAGTCTGTTCGGTCTAAGATCCAAATCATAATAAAATGGGTTATTTATTTGATACAATCTGTACAAATGTGCTTCGTAATACTCAAATAATCCAATACCGTACATTATTAGTAAACAGTATCGTTTAAAATGCTTTTTTTTGTATCTATAAATCTTTCTTAAAAAACACGGCTAAGCCCATTTTTTATCATTTTATATCCTCATCATATATTTATTGTTACGGATTCCGTATTTATTTAGCTATTTATTTAGAATTGTAGTTAAAATTGTTTGATTTTCCCGTGCAACCAGACGATTTTGAAGAGAAAGCTACGTTCGGAAAAGTAAAAATACAAGAGCGCGTGCATTTAATATTTAATAAATAAATATCTCGTAATTGCTGCTGCCATCCAGAAAAATCGAGATAATAGATTTTACCAGAATGTTCTCGTGAATAATTTAAAAAGCTTATAAAAGCCGAATAAAAACACCTCAGCTCAGTTCTTGTCAGGAAAAATACATTAGGAGCACTTTGTTGCAAACTTCAGTGAGCCGGATACACCGCATCTTATGTGGTATCCCGGCGATAGATTTCCAGACTAGACTAGACTCAGCTCAGTTGCTGTTGTTTTAATCGACCTGTATTTTACTTAGCGCTGTTAGAGAATTCGCTGTAAGATTAGATTAACTTTCTCTGTTTTGAATTGAGTTCTGTTTAACGTTTGAGGTATTGTGATATTGTACGAATATCTCTGAGGAAATATTTCAGCATTTTTTTTTATTTCTTGTGAAAAGAATAGATTTTATTAACTTTTATTAATGACTTGTGCACTCAATCTATTACGAAACCGTACGCTCGCAACATTATTACTTATGCAGTACCTGAATACTAATAATTTGAAGCAGCACCAAGAAGACAGTTTTCTAATTTTAAATAAATACGCTTATTATGTACTCAAATTCTACAAAGCTTAAAACTCAAAATTTATAAACAGAACACTCAAAAATTTCAAAAGCTATAATGAATCGAATGTAAATAAGATAATATAGGACAAGATGAAGTGAGAGAGACACGAAAATGTAATCGTTGATTGACACCAAAATGTAATCGTTGATTGTGTGGTCCCACCGCAATTGTACGGCTCCGCCGCAGTTTTAACTGCAGACGCCCGAAGACAGTTCGAAGGTCTCCTACCCATCGTTCCCAACCACCAACTACTCGAAAACATTTTTGTTTAGCCAGTATTATAAGTGACTCTATGCCGCGCAAATTCTATGCACTACAAATATCCACGCCATAGCTTCGGAATGAATTCTCCGGAATTCGAGCCCGAACCAATTGGTATGGAAGAAAGTGCTGGTAACCGCTATGCCAATTAGGATGGCAGTAATACATACAAGCATAATGAATCGTGCATAAATAATAAATACATAAAAAACACATTGCTGTCAGCATCAATGTAAGTAATAATAATCAATAATGGTTTTTGGTTATAAAACAGAATTCCAGTTATTTTTGTGAATTTGGCTTTTATGCATTCTCTCCCTACATAACAGTGTTCTTTTGATGTTCTTCACAATTCGGAGGGTTTGCCCACCATTCTGAAAGCAGACATACGCTGTACCCAGTCAGTTTGCATTAACTGATTTTGTTCACGATTTTAATTTATCACAACGACAAAGTAGGATATTAGCGTCAAAATTAAATGCATCGAATCTCTTGCAAAAAATGGCAAACTGTGCAGTTTTCTCCAAAACAGAAACAGTTAATTATGCCTTTACCTTTCCAAACAAAAGTGCATTTGTGTATTGAGCTGATGTAAAAAATGAATAGATGTTAAAAGACTGAAGGAAATAACTCCTCAGAATTCATGAAGCCGTAATGTGTAATCTCGAATTTGAAATTACCTTAAATAAGGTTGAATCTGATATACAAAAGGCATTTAAAAATACCGCAATGAACATCTTGGGTAAATAGGAGAAGAAGATTACACAGAACTAATTAGCGAGCTGTAGGAAAAATATAAAGCTTCGGAATTTAGCTTGTAATATAAGATTCACCTTCTAGGGCCGAAACGAGTATTTTACCAGTCAAATTAGAAACTGTAAATGCGGCGTGAGCATAGGTGAAATGTCCCTCTAGAAACATTTCCTACAAAAACACATTATAAATGGAAATTTGACCCCAGAATGCTAATAGACTAATATTCAACTCTAAATAAAAATGAGTGCGTAAAGGTTTTCTGCTTCCTTAGCCGCGGACCTTCATGTTGTAATTGGAAATGACACCGAATTCCCAGTCCAGACGAGAGCACGTTTCTGAAGTCTCCTGTTTTTGTTTAAATCCTAATAACTGTGTATGGTATTTATTTATTTTGATTAACTAGTTAATTTATGCCCCGAAACTTTACTATCACTTCTACCTTTCAGTTTTCCTGTCAGAATGCAAATTTTAGCTCGCGTATTTAAGTAAGGTTTTGAGATTTGCTTTAGTCAGAGCGTGTCTCGCCTGCTGAAGGCCAGGTTACTAGTTGAAATTCTACGGTAGTATTCCTGTCTACAGCTTTGCATTAATCTTGAAAATAGTGCTAGGTATAGGTTAGAATCAACTTGCACGTGCAATATTTCTGCGTAGCATTTGGTTAATTAAGACTTAGATTTAGTTTAAATTTGAATTCTTTACTTTTGTTTTCTAGCCGTAAATGTTGGCTGAGTTTGTAAGCACCATGAGTGCCTTCTTCTCAACTTATTTGAGCTCTTAATAAAAGGGTCTTTTACACTTTTTTTACGTTTCTGTTTGCTTAATGGGACATAGAGAAAAATCGATTAGTTCTAATCGATTAGTTAGAGTCTTGACTCAGTGTATGTTACTAAAAGGAGTGAGACTCTATAATTCTACATCTGTACCAGAGATTAAAATATCAAAATATTGTAACAGAATTTTATTCCAAGAAATATGTTCCTAAATGTATTTTATACATATTAATAAATGACACTTTTTATGCTAAACAAAGATTAAGCAAAAATAATGCTTAATAAAAAATTTGAATTTGATCTGATAGCTAAAGATGCTATAAAATATAGTATTCCGCATCAAAACATACGCTTAAGTTTTTTGTTAAATGAAGCAGCAAAAGTAAATCATGAGTTAAATACAAAGAAACTCGATCGTGTATTTACTCAGGAATGTATAAAGAATTTTGAGACACAATCGGCTAATGCGATTTCTGTTTTCAGAATAGAAATAGTTTGCTAATGCATTTTAATAAATTCGTCTAGAGCGAACACGAATAGCCATCTGTTCAGAAGAACAGAAGATAAAAGAAAGAAGTTTGATAAGGTTTGCAACTGCTATAGTGTAATAGGAATTGATACCAAAATCAGAGACCGAATCTGAAAGACGCCTTTGGTGATGTAATATGAATAATTATAGTGATTGTAATATGAATCATCAATTATACCTTCAACGTTATGTGAATCATCAAATGCCTTCATAGTAATATGAATCACCAATTATAGTAACTTACAGAATATTTTCGATCGACGAAAATTTAAAAGAATGCCCAAATGACCAGCAATGATTACTAGTGTAAAAGTTATCGACCTTCTCTCCACTAAATTCTAATCTATCGTTGCAAAATTAAGATTACGTTTTTAGCAATCATTGCCAAGCAACCGACGTGTGATGACTTAACATTGACTAAAACGAAACAGAAATGAAAGAGCAAATCCCAAAACGCATAGGCCTCGAAACAAATCCTTCACAAACAAAATATTTTTTATCTAGGGTTTTTTAAAGTAAATTAAAATGAAAAACACGTGGAGGAATTCACATCTGAGTGCTTCGTGGTAATGTTAAATAAATGTTATAGATCTTTTGAACAGCTTGAAGATAAAACAGAAGCAATTGGGCAAAAGTTTTCTTAGAAGTGATAAAAGTTCAAATTTTTTTAAAAAATCTGCTGGAAAATTCAAGAACTCTTACTGCTCCTTCCCTAGAAAACATTGGTTTCAATCAAATTATGCACAGAAACCATCAGCGTGATCCAGATCCCATCGTCAAGATCGAATCTCTGGAGTCTCAGATAAATAATTTATTTACCTGAAATCATATGCCGCTCATCGATAAAAACAAATCAACAGTTCATATCCTAATCAGAACTCAGAATCATAGGGCGACCAAATGACAAGAAGGCTAACAATCTGCAGAGACTACTACGATCTTTGGCTCAAGAAACGCGAAACACGTCTTCATCGAGATTCAAATCACTGATTTTCCAGTTGCCAGTTGGAAGTGTTTACTACTTACCTCACGAAAAAAGGGAGCAAGGAAGACAGTACGAATCCAAAAGATCGAATTCATGAAATGCTGAGTTATCACTTGCCAAGATTTTAATACAGAAAACACTATAGAGATTATTAGGAGCTTTCTAGTAGGGAAACGTGGGAAATAAATTGCGTCTTTGCAGCGATTTGAACCACGGATCTTATATTTTCTAGCTGCACATGCTAATCAGTTACATCGTGGAAGTACATATAAGAAAATACATTAGTTGCGTACAAAGATGAGTACCCTTAGGCACGGCTGCAGTGCTTTCATCGGCACAAACATCGCACACTAGCTGGAGTATGAAAAATGTGAAGTTTTTAAGGTTATTATTACTTTACATAACCTGTTATTTTAAGATTTAGACTTTACTGTCACTTCCGTTACCAGAATGAAATTTTAGTTTCAC
The DNA here is from genome assembly GCA_000611955.2 of Stegodyphus mimosarum. NCBI lineage: Eukaryota > Metazoa > Arthropoda > Arachnida > Araneae > Eresidae > Stegodyphus > Stegodyphus mimosarum. Next base: position 87,090 of record KK122018.1, on the reverse strand, counting down.
AGCATTTAAGCTGAAATTTTAGATTGTAAGACAGATCATGTTTCTGCCTCTCGAGCTACGTTTTTAGGTTTCTCTAGTTCAGGTAAAATTGTATTCTTAGACTATGTATTATAGTTGCCGATAGTTAAAAATGTTATGCAGGTGAGAAGTTTTAAGCCAACTTCTCTTTAAATCAATTCTGTAGCCTTTGGTTACTAGACTTAGCTTTAACCACTGCATGGGGGCACACAAAGTACACGACGAGCCTACTGTACACTGAAGAAATTGATGGTAGGTCTGCCCCTCCACCCGAGGTGATTTTTCTTCCTTAAAACTGAAGAGGAAGCTTAACAGTTACCTTGGTTAAGTAATACCTTAATTACGTGTGGTACTACAAAGATGCTGGCCTAGCTTCTACCTATACCTGTTACTTAAGTTTCATTGCCACAAATGGTGGCTGATTTGTAAGCACAAGTCGTGCATCGTGCGTATTTATTTAATAAAAACATTCATTTCTCAAGTTTTCAGACGCAATGGTAATTCCCACCAAGTCTGTTAGGAATTTATTCTGTAAGATAGACTAATAAAGTTGCTTATTCGATCAAAATGGCGATCAAAAATAATTTCTTCAAAACTTTCATTACACTGCCAAAGGGAACCAAACTCTGTTAGTTTATATGTTTATGGCATTAATGTGTTGATGTCAGCCAAGTCACAAGTAGGATATCTCTATTTAGTAGATATACCTAGGTATCACTATTAAATAGAAATTTCCGAAGCAACTAAGCGGAAACTCAGTTGACTCACAACTCAATGGACGACTGTGGGCTTTTTTAGAATAACATGGATATCTGGTTTAAAATTTACTAATGGATCCCAACGCTTTTACAAATGTTCGAATTTTATTATGTTGTTAGTATCAGAACTAGCATAAGAGTCTATAAGGTATTTTCTCCCTCCTTTCCACATGCCTTCGTGAGGTACTTGGAAGCATATTCGACGAGTGTTTGAGAGGAGTAGGGTTCGAGTCCCGGTCAGGACATCGCGCATTTTTTACCTCTCCTACTTCAAAAAAACCCTAAAGACTTTAGAAGTCTTTGAAAGTGAGGAAATAAACTCTAAAATTAACTCTCCAATATGAGCAAAATATTAGGGAGCTGGAAGAGAAGGAACTAGTGGCTGAGTGCATAAGACATATGTCTGCAATAGATTCAAGTATCAAGTAACAAGCTACCTACAAGGACGTTTACGTGTAGCGTAAGTACAGGACCTTCTTTGATGTAACACAAACTTTGTGTATAATATAAATGCAAATCAGTTTTCTTTTGTATTCTCTCCATGATGGTCTGTTAGGCAGATAGCCTTCATGTCCTTTGAACTTTATGTGCAATATATACACTAACCAGTTTCTTTTGTTGTCTTTCCATACAGGCAGACAGCCTTCAGGCTGTCTGCCTAACAGACCATCATATAGAAACTAAAATACGAACCAGTTTTCCTCGTAGTCTTTTCATAATGGTCTGTTAGGCGTGATCATCATGGAGAGATTACAAAGGAAACTGGTTCGTATTTATATCACACATAAAGTTTGTGTTAAATCAAATTAGTTTTCGTATTAAACTTACATTACATACTTAAACTTACCTTACGTACTTAAACATCCTTGCAGTTCGCTCATTATTTAATATTTGAACCTGTTTCGAACCACAAGTGTCTCATGCACTCAGCCACTAATTCCTCCTCTTCCTCCCCCTCCAATTTTTGCGGTAAATACTACTTAGTGTTTTAATAAAGTAAAATACTTTAAAATAAATTTTAAAAAAGAGATTTTAAATTACTTCCAAAGGGGCGCTCTTTTAACGTTTTCTGTGTTACCTTTATTTATTAAATATCATGTTCTAAGTAATCAAGCCATAAAATTCAGTTCAACAGCAATATCAAAAATAATTTTATAATGAGATATCCTTAGTGTTTCCGATACAGAGTCTCGCGAATAGAGATAAAAATGTTTTTTGTACAGTATTGCCATTGCTCGCTTTGAAATCGTTTAGGTTTTTAATCAAAAATTCGTTGAAGTGTTGCAAAATATGAAATCGATAATAAAGCAAATTTCAAATTCAAATTAGCGCTTCCACATGCCCATATTCTATGAAAGTTTACGTTATTCAAATTTTGATGGCTTGTTGTTTTATCACAATGCAAGAAACATACATACATTCATGTAAATTCTTCATTATTTAATTTCTTTAAATATAATACAAGGCGATAATATTTGGTAGCAACAATTTGAAAAGTGATTCGCCGTTTATAATTTTCAACGCAAAATGCCAAAACGAAATGAATAGCCCTTTAAAGCAAATTGCCCCTCCGGACTAATAATCTTAGGCCTAATAAATCGAAATTCAAAATGTCCGTAATATTAGAACTTTAACTGAGGATGTAAAAACGATTTTTATTTTCTGTTATGGATCTTTTTGTATGTTCCTTTGCATCTTATTCAAGTACCAGTATGGTTGGTTTAAAAATTCCTCCATCGGAATGGAGAATAATAATTCGAAATAAGAATTTCTCTTATTTTGGAAAGACTACATTTGAAGTTGTGAAGTTAAGAACAAACAAACTTAATAAAAAAATAGCTGAAAATAAACGGTATGGGAACGAAATATGTTCATCTCTCTTAATTAACGCAGTGGATTAAATTACAAGCAGTTTATCATAAAGACAGATTGTAGCTGAAAAGAAATATGGTGAAAGTTGGTAGAGTTTAAAAGATACAAGAAATAGGACGCTCAAATAAAAATCTAAGTATAAATTCATTTGTTTTATTTTTGTATCTTTGCTTTTTGGCATTTATAGAATCTAGTCCACAAAATAAACACTTTTCCATTAGATTCACTTTCTGTGAAAATTGCTTTGGCTTTAACTATTTGTGGTTGGATGAATAAATTTGTTTACTTATTTTTCCACAGCTTCAACTGACAGAGAATAAAAGCACGCCAGTAGCGTCCTTAAGCGACTGAGTGAAGAAAGCACGTAAAGTTAAGAGCTGAAAGTGTCGTTTTTCGGAAATAAATTACTTCGAAAATAGCAGCAAAACTGATAGGATTTGCTTTTCAAACGCTGGCAATGCAATTGAGCTAAAATATAATTAATTGTCATTTCTATTTATTTATTTGAATTCGGGCTTTGCAATTCTGTGCTTGAAATTTGACGAGAACGGCCGTACCAAGACGAAAAAAGTGCTCCAAAATCAAATAGAATTTAAAGTTAAATAAAACTGATAAATGATATATCGATTTAAACCCAGATGAATTATACGATACAATAGCTTAAAAATAAGATTGAAACGTTACTACGTCAGAAAAATCTGGTCAGAGCTATGGAAGCTGAGTCTCATAATGCAAATTAGAAACTTGAAAAATAAAGCTAATGTTAGAAATACGTAAAGCAAAACATAATTTTCTTCTGCTATTTCTTTTTCCATGATTCCTGATACTTTTCTTGAATCATTGCTGTTGTTATCTGATACCTATGCCAAGGTGTTAAAGTGATACGTAAAGGGATAAAAACATGATTTTGACATATTACACTTTATATAAATCGTAAAAATATTTAAGAGTTGCGATCCAAAAGTTTTACAAATGAGCGTATTTTAAAGGACAATTACTCTTTACCAGTTACAAAATTATAAAATATTCAGCAAAACGTTTCTAGACTTTGCAGTTTTGTTCTTATCATATGGCAGCATCTGAACTCCAATCTGAACATCTGAATCAGGCTTGGTACATTTGAGTATTTTAAAGAGCTCTCTTTAATTCAGCAACTTCACTTCGTGATTCCTGATACTCTCCTTGAATCATTGGCTGTTGTTATCCGATACCAACGAAAGTGACAAACAAAGGGATAAAAATGTGATTTTGACATATTATTATACCTTGTAAATTGTAAACATATTTCAGAGCTGTGATCCAAATTTTTTATAAATGAGCCTTGCAAATGAGCTTATTTTTAAGGGCAGTTACTCCTTACCAGTTACAAAATTCAGCAAAACTAAACGCTAAACATTCAGAGCTAAAATATTCAGCGAAACATTCTTAGACTTTACAGTTTTGTTTTTATCATATGGCATCATCCGAACTCCAAGTAATCCACTTAGTCAAGCTAGGTACTTTTGAGTAACTTCAAAAGCTCTGTTTATTTCAGAAACTTCACTACAATCCCCTTATCTGATCATCCTCAAAATTTCTGCTGACAGGATATGTGAAGGTAGGGAATGAGGCAACAAAGAAGCTAATCCTTCAAAATTATCAACATATTTTCTGAGCATGAGCTTTGATTTGCATTTAAAATTGTTACAAGATATATTTTTTACCTTCTTTCCGTATGCTTTCATGGTATAACCGAGAGCATGCTCTACGTATGTTTAAGAGGTCCGGTCCTTGGGGGGAGCGTGTAAGCCCTACAGGGCGCGTCTCCAGGTGGCGGATTGGTTTTCCAATAGGTGGTAGAAGGGAAATAAAATACCTTCCGAGGACCAACAGACATAGAGGTCTAGTCAGTCTTCAGCCCTCGTGGTACCTCGTCTCAAGTGAAGCTGCACATTACCCTTCGCCATGGACCAGCCGCATATTGTTGATTGGAATACTGCATCGTCCGTCTTTCAGTTCGGGATGCTCTCAGGATTTAGGCAGAGGGCCCTGTTCGCCAAGCAAGCTACAGTCCCTTCCTAGGAAACACTTGACCAACTTGTATTCTTCAATGCAATATCAACTGTCTTAGCACGGCAGCTACTAGCGGCCATGGCCTGATGGCCAGATTCAGAACTAGGCATGAATTTCAAAGAGGAAGAAAAGACCTTCTCCTCATCTGCTTAGTCCCTCCCAGCCTCCTTGCTGTAGGCTTTCCTGTCCCAAGGGAAGTAGAAGCAATAACAGAACAACAGCAGGAGGTCCGGAGTTCGAATACCGATGAGAACATTGTACATTTTTCACATTTCTGTGTCGATATAATCTAATGACTCTACAGCATCCTTTGTTTTTTGGTGTCTGCTCTATCATTTCGAGTTCGTGCTCTGTCCTGCAGAGTCAAGTAATCGTATTAACATGGCATCTGAAGGAACTAGCGACAGAGAATATATTATGTAGTGAAACGAAGCTAAGTACCGAATGGCTGCCTTTCGTGGAACGGCTTTTTGTAGCAGATCGATGATAACTGTAAGTCAATTTACAGAAATCTAACATAATTTATCTGTTATGATTGGCTATTAACTCGCAAGGAATTCACCGTGAGCTCGTTTCAGAAATGATAGAATCTATTGAAAAACATGAGCTGATTCTTACAGTTGAAGCAATGCCTGGATTTATTCTACTCGCATGGTTTGGAAATCATTCCTTTGCGTACATTTTAGATCCAAATGAACTTAAAGAAGAACGAGTCGCCTAGGTCTCAGCCGAAACATAAATCATACGCTTAATGATATTGTCTTTCATCTGAAATCACTCGGGTAATTTTATAAGAACTACTTTCGTCATGCGTCTGCAACACAGCCAAGCTATATGTGTAAGAGTTACACATAAAATATTATTCATTAAATTTTCATAGAAGGATAGAGACATTAGATTATTTTGAAACAGGAGAGATGAAAAATGAGCAACACCTTCGCCTCGACTCGAACAACAGACCTCTGGAATACGCGACCAGCGTGCTGACCACTACACCACGAAGGCATGCGAAGAAGGTGGGCGAAATACCTTATAGAAGTACTGTTGGTATTTTGATATCTGGTTTTTGAACGACAACTGAATATTTTATATAGTTAGAGGTGACCGCCTGAAACTACTGGAGCTAGCCTACAGACATTTGCTTCATACGTTGCTTCACGTTTTCTTTACTAGACCACCATTTCAAAGAGCAGACTTCATCGGGAAAGCCAATTTTAATGAGACGCTGTTAGTATTCTCCATTTCCAAAGTGCTTTTGTCCTTCAGGGAAAAGATGTACAATCTGTCGGGGGGTTTAGACGAATACTTTTAATGCAGGTGATGCCTTTATATATTTATATGGGATAATTGTTTTATTTTTGTACTTTCGTACAAAAATCGAAAAACATCCGTCTCATACACCCAATCAGAACTGTTCTAGCGATGATCAGCTATTTAGAAATTCCTGATCGATAAATAATGACTTAGTCTCCTTTCCCAGCAAACTATTTACGTGTTTACATCTGAATGTTTAATAGATGTCCCAGGAGTACAAAATCTTTCTCCAAATAATAATTCAAAATATAATTCAAAAGATGAGCCGAAATATTTATGTATTTGCCTCGAAGGAGAAGCGAGAAAAACTGTATATCGTAAAGTATTAAAATACATAATTAACCGTGTTTTTAGCACATGTGTACCTTTAGGGTAAGGAAAATGATATACTGTATGGAACACTAAACTATTTAAAATTTAGGAATTGATAAAGATTTATTCAAGAATTAATTTTCACTATGTAATTTGAATTTTCCTATTTCCAAATGCTGATGTTTCAGACACAAAACTTTTGAGGAACTGTGTTCTAGGTTATTCAAGTAAGAGATAAGTAAATAAATGCACTTTCAATTCCCTGATTATCAGTTAAAATAAATTTATGTTTTTCCTTAAACTTCGCCATATTATGGATTGAAAATGTTGTAGAGTCTTTCGTTTAGGCAGCACAAAATATAAAACCTACTGAAGATGAGATCGCGAATTTTCGCTCCGTTTTGAAAAACAGATAACTGCCGACGAAGGCTATAATACACTTTTTTATTTTAACTCAACTGAACAGACAATGTACCCACTTGGTGCTGCAACCACTTGGCGCGAAGTAACTGAAACACAAAATAGTATGTACAATCAGAATGAATCAAATTTCAACTACACGACTGGCTTCTACTTCAGTCTAAATCAGATTTATAGGCTGCGCACAGCAAAGGCTACAATCGACTTACCTGTTTGTCGCCGATAGTTTATTGGTTGCTTGCGTAACTGTACTAGCCAATGGGGTGAAGTTGCCACGGCATTCAAATAGTAAAATAAATTTTATCACAATAGTTATCATTGTTTTAATTAACTTATCATGGTATTTAAATAATTTTAATTCATACAATTGTTGTTTATTATGCATTAAACTATATTTACATATGAATTACCTAGAAACTTGCAAACGTTGAGAAATTAAAGAAGACGAAACCGACTAACGAGTTGTGCGTAGTACATCTTATCAAGTAGGTTTACTCAAACTCCTATGCTAAATATCCTTTCGCGTAAAGAGTTTAAAATTTCGATTTTAATCCAACATAGTATTTTAAACTTATCAGGACTTAGCATTCTGTGTGTATTCTTTGAGAACATGGTAAATTCTGTAAAGGTTCTTATCCTCAAAATCTAAGTCCTGAGCTGGAACAGGGAGCGGAAGGTACGCTATGTTCTGATGTAACTGCTGGGCTGGAGAATAACTGCACGTGAAGGGATTTGAAATCCTCTTTTATTCACTCACTATTAAATACAAACCTCCCAATTCGGGAGAGATACAGAACGTAACAGACCACACTTTGGTCGAACTTAACAATCAAATAAATTTAAATAAATTAAAATAGAACTTAAATTAAACTTTGCTTCGCAGAGCAATTCGCGGAAGTTGGCCTCTATCTAAAAGGGTGCGTAGCAAGGTATACTAAATACTACCGCACTTTAATTTATTTTACAATGCAATCACGTAGTAAGCACTATGGCTTATAAATTTAAACTGCTAGCTGGTCAGGCGAACGTTGAGCAGCGTGACCGTGATCTGAGGCAAAGCTCTCACACACCGAGAGGTTTCTACCTCTGGCTTAAATAGTGCTTGGCTGAACTTCAAAAATTAGCATAAGCTAAAAACGCGCGCTTCTTCTGACAGGAAGTTGAAGCAGAGAGGAGATAGAAAAGATTTAAATTAAAATAAACTTGGTTAGTTTAACTAAAACCTTACATACTTCCCGCCAGAATTGCGATAGTTAAACTACTTTGGTCCAAACGGACCATGTTGAAAACTAGCAATTCTAAATAGTCGAAAATTTCACTGTTCTAAACTTAGGCCAACTCTTACAAGGCAATATATGTTTGTGTAAAATACAGACGAAATTTTCTGGAACAACAATCTTCAACATTTTTTTTTTCAAGTCTTATTCTTCAAACAGTCTTACTCCTTCCAGCAAAATCTGGAAGGAAAACAACTTTAGTATGACATAATAACAGAATAATTCTAAGTGGTACAAATCCTTTTTTTTTTTTTCTGTGTAATTTTGCACACACACATTATCATTCAAGCACAATTAAATTCTTCCCCCGTATGCTCTCTCACCGGTGTTGGATGTAAAGCAAACCGCCATTGCGGGTTTTTATGTGTTCGGGGGTGTTCAACTCTTCCACCTACAATCGACTAACATTAGTTAGAACTTGACATACGAGACCTGAAAAAAACGCCCTATAACCAGCTAATCCTAAGGTTCTCACTAGCTTTATGTCTAACACTTTAAGTGTATTTGGTGGAGAGCCTAATTAACACTTGCATTCTAAAATAGTGAATCTTTAACTTTTCATGCATACAAATTCGCAGTTTGCACACAACATTCACATTAATATTGCACTTAACGTGCATTGCTAGCATAATATTATTTGTTACATTTCATAACACATTAACAATTTCACAGCAATCCTGAAATGCAAATAGAAGTTAAATTTCTAAGCTTACAGAAATATAGGTTAAATTTCTAAGCTTACAGCAAGTGCTTCCTATTCCTTTCTCAAGGTACTTTCTTGAAATATCAAATTACATTGAATTAATAGTCTACAGACTAAATCGTGTTTTTCAATTTTCCGAATTTTCATTCTAGACATTTTACAAGTCTTTAGACAAAGCGTCGTACAAAATCATTTAGTTAACATATTCTTTTCAGCAATTCATTGCTTTTACAGAATTAATCTATTTACAAAATTAAGTAATTTTAAATCTTTAAGAATTACAATTTCTTTTAACAAAACATTTTACTTTCCATATGAGAACTTATCGCTCACTTGGCGTAAAAGTCAACCTCGCTTGAGGTAAAATCAGTCCTGCAACTTGCAGTATACTCAAAAATTAACTAAACTTTTGAATACGAAATTGTACTTATCTTATTATGATCGTCCATCCTTTTCTTGGCCCAATCTTTAAAACTTGAGTAAGTTGTGGCCTGGTTCAGTTTCCTCGTTTTTCGTTGTTCTTTCGGAGCCTGCTCGTCTCTTTTTCTTTTGAAATTCCGTCGTTGTATCCTCGGCAATTTCCTTTGTAGAGGAGGTTGCTCCGCTGGACGTTTGGTGGACTGGGCCCTTCTCTCCTGGGCCCTTGCTCGTTGCTTGTCCTGGTTCCTGCTGTATTCGGGAAGTTGATTCTCAGGCTGCAATCGACGTTTCTTGCTTCTCAGGCACCTGTCCGATGATTCCACAGTTCTTTTGGATACATTGGGCTTCCCTTGCCCATTCTGCTTTCTTCTCTTGGTGCGCTCGTAATTCCGTTCGTAGATTTGTTCACCTGCATCGTGAGACTTTCTTTTGAAACCACCTTTTTGGTTCTTATTTCTTTGTTGGGGGGGAGCTTTCTTCTTCTGACATTTCGATGCCGTTGTAGCTGGTTCCTGCTGTTTTTGCTGACGTATATCTTCCTGGCTAGTCGATTGCCTCGGATCCTGAAACGAATCTTTAAATACAGCCATTTTGCTGCGATTATAGAACGGTTTTATTTGGTCCACATTCGCTTTGAGCGTTTGACCATCATTTCTTTTTAATATAACCACTGCCCCCGTAATTTGTTCAATTGTGAACGGGCCTTCAAAACGCGGAAAAAATTTCCCCACCTTTTCCTCTGGGGCATTTGACAAGTTGTGTTTAATCTTCAACACTTCATCTCCCACATTGTACTTGACCTCTCTTCTTTTTAGGTCATAGTACAATTTCTGTTTTCTTTGGGCCATTTCTATATTTTCCGTCGCTTCCCGTATTAACTTTTGTATATCACTCATTTTAAATTCTTCTGCCCTTTCCTGTACAAAGAACAGTTTATCTAGGGGGGTCAAGATCTTTCTTCCTAAGAAGAGTTCAGCGGGTGTTTTTTGTGTAGTATCGTGTTTGGCGGTCCTAAGGGCAAATGCAAATTCATTTATATGGCTATCCCAGGTAGAGTGATAGTTTTTCACATAACTACGAATTATTTTCACTACATTTCTATTCACCCGTTCCGCTATGTTTGACTGCGGACGATACGGGACCATCTTTAGATGACGTATGCCCAGTTTTGCACACATTTCCTCAAACATTTTACTAACAAACTGAGGACCATTGTCTGAAATAACTTTTAGGGGCGCCCCGTATTTTAAAATATACTTATTTAGAATTGAATCTACTACAATTTTTGCAGACGCGCGTTTTAACGGAATTAACTCTAACCATTTGCTAAAATGATCCACTATAACTAAAAGATATCGGCTTTTATTAACTTTACTTCGAGGGTAAGGTCCAAGTAAATCGATGCCTATTATTTGATTTGGGAATTCTGATTTAATACTATTTAGGAACCCGGCCGGGCGGAAATTAACATAATTATTTAATTGACATGTTGGGCACGACTGGACATACGCCCTAGTAAACTTTTGCAGTTCTGGAAAGAAAACTGCCTCGCGAACTCTCTGAACAGTTTTTCTTATACCTAAATGAGCCGAAATGGCACAATCATGCAACTCTTCTAATACATTCAACCTCATGCTAGCTGGGATAACCGGTCTATATTCATGATTCTCATTAGTAGCTTTCGTATAGAATAACAGTCCGTCAATTAATTCGTAATTTTCGGCCCTATTTCTTATCGGCACAATATCCGGATGATTGAAATTCTCAGGGTCGGCCAAATAATTGTATATATTTTTGAACTCCGGATCTTTTTTGAGTTCGGCTATTACTGTTTCACGAGAATCTAATACTTTGGATGTTAACATGGCTATCTTAATTACACTTCCATTTTCATCTAAGTTAATTCTGCTTAAAGCATCTGCCACAACATTTTCTTTTCCCGGCGTATGTTTAATTATTAGGTTATATTCCTGTAATTTGAGAGCCCACCTTATTAATCTGGGTGATAAATTTTTTCCAGAATAGAGTCTAGTGACCGCCGCGTGGTCGGTATATACAGTTACTGGAGAACTTCCAAAGAACACACGAAATTTCTGTACTGATGCTAACACTGCGAGAGTTTCTCTCTCTGTTGCGGAATAGTTTCTTTGGGTTTCATTTAATGTTCGGCTGAAAAAAGCCACGGGCTGACCATTTTGGGAAAGCACTGCACCAATCGCGAAATCTGAAGCGTCCGCTGAAATCTCTAATCCCTTATCCCCTTCTGGAAATTTTAAGACGGGAGCTTGAGTCAATGCGTCTTTCAATTTTTGAAACGCCAAGTTGGCTTCTGCTGACCACGAAAACCTAGCTTTTTTTCTTTTCAACTTTAGCAGTGGCTCAGCTATTTTTGCAAAGTCTTTAATGAAAGCCCGGTAATATGAACACATCCCGAGAAACGACGATAATTTCTTCGCTGTTTTAGGAACAGGATAATTTCTAATGGCTACTATTTTTGACTGATCCGTTTCGATTCCCTTTTGGGAAATTTTAAATCCTAAATAACGTAACTCTTTTGCGGCAAATTTACATTTAGACGCATTTATCTTTAAACCAGCTTCGTTTAACAATGAAAATACTTTTCTTAAATCTTGTAAGTGTTGTTCTAGAGTACTACTCGTAATTATAATATCGTCTAAATATATGAAAGTGCTTTTACCAAGGACTGGTCTTAAGACGATGTCCATACATCTTTGGAACGTTGCCGGCGCGCCGGATAATCCGAACGGCATTCTAAGAAATGCGTACGTACCAGATTTCGTTATGAACGCGGTTTTGTGTACGTCCTCGGGTTTTACCCCAATCTGAAAATAGCCACTCGTGAGATCTAATGTAGTCATGTATTTTGTAGACGAAATATTTCGAATAATTTCTTCAATTATCGGCAACGGATATACAGGATATTTTGTAACTGAATTTAACTTGCGATAATCTATAGCAAAACGCCACCGCTTCGGGTGCGTAATCGGGTAATCATTATTTTTCTTACACAGGACAACGGGGCTAGCATAACTGCTAGAAATTGGCGTGATGATTTTATTCTTTAACATCTCTTTAATATGATGTTCAATTATTTCCTCTTTTGTCCTATCATATCTATATGGCTTTTGCCTAACTGGCTGAGCGTCCCCCGTGTCAATGTCGTGGTTCACCACCTGCGTAAAGCCTGGTACATCACTAAATAAATTCGCAAAGTGACTTACCAGACCTTGGATTTTCTCTTTTTCCTCTGCTTGTAAATGTTCCAAGTCCAGCTGCGGGGGCTTATCATTCTTCGCTTCAATTGGCTTCATATTTAATGTTAGTTCTCCCCCCTTGAAATCAATTTTTGCTTCTGCCAAACTAAAAAAGTCCACACCTAGAATAATACAAGTCTGCAGGTTACGCACAATATAAAACAGGATTCTTACCTGTTCGTTGTTGATACGCACGAACAATGGTACTTTTCCTAAACAGCTACATTTTTCTCCTTGGGCCGCTATGACATCCGTGTCTCTTGCACTAAAAATTCTGTAACGTCGAAAGTGCTTCTTAAAGAATCTTTCCGATACGAAGCTGCTTTGGGCTCCTGTATCCAAGAGGGCTGTCGCCGGTATGTTGTTGATTAGAACTTCAATCTTCGGCAAACTCAAATTCTTAACGACCACGGTGTTTAAATTGATTTTGGAAGGGTTTTGCGCTGCTTCGGACTTCTTCACCTTCCTCGAAGAAATCCCTCTTAGTTTAAATTCTTTTTCTTCTGGTTGCCCTCGGAATCTTTGCTTGTTCTTCTATTAAATTCCCTTCGTTCGCCGCTCGCTTTAGGAGACACATCTTTCTTCGGCCATTGCTTCGCCTTATTCCCGTAACTTTGATTTTGCTTTTGCTGCGGTCTTGGCGAACTCCACTGACTTCTTCGCTCAAATTGGCGTCGTCGTTCGTTGTCGGCTGTTCTTCGGCTTTCAAATTGTACCGCGAGCTCAAATAATCTGTCTAATGTTGTTGGATTTCTTAGTTCGATGAAATCTTGAACTTGGGGCAGTAGCCTAGGAAGTATAACTTGAATAATTTCAGGATCCGGGCGACTTCCATACAAAAGCTTGAAAACTTGAATTTTCCTCAAAATAAAATTAGACAAATCTTCTATTCTTTCTTGGTATCGGCTAAACAGTTCAGCTTCCAATCTGGCTCGATCTCGCACCACGGGAAATGCTTTCACTAGAGAATTCTTGAAATTTTCATACGTGTATGTGGGGCTTCCTGGTTCCCCCAAGAGATTCTTTCCGATGCACTTGAACCAACTTAGCGCTTGGCCCTTCAAAGCGCTGGTAGCAAGAGCGACTTTCTGAAATTCGTGGACTGGATATAGCATGAAGTGGGAGTCTAGCTTTTCCAGGAAATTGATTACGGCTGTCTTGCCGTCAAAACTTGCCGCTGGCTTCATGGCTGCTCGCATGGTTTGTACGATGTAGCCGAATCCTTCTATGCCAGGAGGTGCTATCTCAGGATTCTGGACAGGTACAGCAGGTGTCTCAGGTTCGTCTTCTTGTTGCTGAGGCCATCCTCTTCTTTCTGTGCGGGCGCCATTATCAGGACTTAGCATTCTGTGTGTATTCTTTGAGAACATTGTAAATTCTGTAAAGGGTTCTTATCCTTACGTTCTAAGTCCTGAACTGGAACAGGGAGCGGAAGGTACGCTATGTTCTGATGTAACTGCTGGGCTGGAGAATAACTGCACGTGAAGGGATTTGAAATCCTCTTTTATTCAATCACTATTAAATACAAACCTCCCAATTCGGGAGAGATACAGAACGTAACAGACCACACTTTGGTCGAACTTAACAATCAAATAAATTTAAATAAATTAAAATAGAACTTAAATTAAACTTTGCTTCGCAGAGCAATTCGCGGAAGTTGGCCTCTACCGAAAAGGGTGCGTAGCAAGGTATACTAAATACTACCGCACTTTAATTTATTTTACAATGCAATCACGTAGTAAGCACTATGGCTTATAAATTTAAACTGTTAGCTGGTCAGGCGAACGTTGAGCAGCGTGACCGTGATCTGAGGCAAAGCTCTCACACACCGAGAGGTTTCACCTCTGGCTTAAATAGTGCTTGGCTGAACTTCAAAAATTAGCATAAGCTAAAAACGCGCGCTTCTTCTGACAGGAAGTTGAAGCAGAGAGGAGATAGAAAAGATTTAAATTAAAATAAACTTAGTTAGTTTAACTAAAACCTTACAAACTGAACTGAAATGGTTTACAACTGAACGCAAATTGAGCGTGTCGGAGGGAAGGTGAACATTTGTTTGCATTAACAATCATCTGTTTTTGAAACAATTTAAGGCTGAACGCAAACTGAGAGTGCAGGAGGAAGGTGCACATTTGTTTGCACTTCCAGTCATCTGTTTTACACAAAAAGTACGTCTTAACGTAATTTCTTTTAAGAATGCCTCCTAGGAAATACAGCACTGGAGAGGAGAGAAAAGGAGCTAAAACTGCACAAAAAAGGCTTTCTTGACAAAAAGAAACCACTGAGTAAAGAAAGAAATGTACCGCCAGTGGTTTCCTTCATTGCACTCTAAGCAATTAAGCAAGCAGAAAGGGAAAACCCCGTGGGACAGTAAGCAAAGAGGCGTCTCGCCGTCTGCTCTGAGTAATTCAGTTTGAATTAGCAGACACCTTTGCACAAATCATTTCAATTACAATTGACAATATCTAGAACAGCGGTCATTTCGTATGACCGCCGAGTTTTCTAGCATTATTACATGCGAATATAAATATATTTGTAAAATAATAATATAAGACATGTGCAGAGACATTAGGTATTTATTTGGTAGAAGGTGAGATGATAAATGAGCAATACTCTCTCCGTGACTCGAACCACGGACCTCTGGAATACACGCCTAGCGTGCTGATCACTACACCACGAAGGCATGCGAAGAAAGTGGGAGAAATACCTTATACATGTATAACACATATAACAATATATAAATTGTTTATGAAATAATAATATTAGACAAAAGATCTGATATAATTATTTCACAAATACAAATATGTTTGTGAAAAAGAAGTACAGAACTTTTTGAAATTATTTTTACAAGATCTATAAATACCTTCTGAGCAACTGTTCATAGATTAATGATGCCAGTTTAAAAAAAATATTCATATAACGTGTACATCCAGATTATTACACATTTATTCATAGGTCACATTTAATGCAAGATATGCAAAATTTTAATCGTCTACCAACTTATTGAATAAAATGGCAACGAGAGAAATGCTTTTTCATAGCCAAACTAGCCCCCTCCGAAAACAGTAAAATAAAATGCAAAACTTGAACGGATTCAGATTTTAACCGTCACTGAAAAGGGTTTGTTCACGTTTTCCACGCTTTCGCTGAGCTCGCAGGCTACCAGCCTGCTGTTATATTTATTTCTGCCGTTTCTTTTCTTCTTTTATAGTTTATTATTAAGCACCATTTTCTTCGCACTTGCCACATATACTATTCAATAGCAAAAGTACAAGAATTTTAAAACCGGCTTAGCAGCTTTATATTGTTGTATATATGTTTATACTTCGAGATGCAACGTTAAGTGTTGGCATACATTTTTCTATTTTGTTCAGGCTTTTCTTAGTTTATCATATCAATATTAAGTTTCCTAGTAAGATGATTTGCAAAACTTTTTTTGTTAGTCCTAAGGAGCTTTGTTCCCTGAAGGACTATTGTTTCCGTTTTGTGATTTTGCGTCGAATTACTGAAAGCGTTGTATCACTTTTCAAACTGTTGCCACCAAATATTGCAGCTGTGTATTATATTTAAAGAAACTAAATAATGAAGAATCTGCATAAATGTGTGTATGTTTCTCGCATTGTGATAAAACGACGGTTCCTAGAGCCATCGAATTTTTAATGACGTAATCCTTCTGCGAATATGGGCATCTGGAAGCCCAAATTTGTTTTATTATCGATTTCATATTTTGTAAAACTTTAACGAATTTTTGAGTAACAAACTCAAGAATTTCAAAGCGAGTAATCGCAACGTTGTACAGAAAAACCATTTTTATCTCCAGCGCTTGAGACTGTGAATTTTAAATTCTAAAGATATGCTCAGTTTAAAATTACTTTGCGATATTGTTTTTTATCTGAATTTTATGTTTTAAGTGCGAAGACCATGATATTTAATAAATGAAGGTAACGCACAAAATGTTAAAAAAGCGCCCCTTTGGACGTAATTTAAATCTGAAACATTTCAGATTTACTTTTTTATTTTTTTAATATTAATGTTTTGCGTGTTAAATTTATTAGTAAAATATCACGTTCTTCGCACTTACGCCACATAAAGTTTGATTCAACGGAAAATATTTAAAAACAGAATATTTTTAGAATTTCCTATGTACAGTCGCGCGCGCTAGAAGTAAATATGTTTCTTGCAGTTTTGCAACTGCTCGCTTTTAAATCGTTGAGATTTTTAATCCGAATTTCCTTAAATGTTTAGAAAATATGGAATATAAAATTCTGGCTCCCAGGTGCAGATACGTATTCGGGTGGAAGACTATTTTTCAAAATGTGATGGCCCTGGCCCCATTTACCGTCGTTCTTCATAAGGCAAGAAACATGCATATATACGTGCAAAGTCTTCATTACTTAATTTCTGTACGAATAATACATGGCCATAATATGTAGTGACAACTGTTTGAAAAGCAATACAGCCATTTATAATGACGCAACAAAGATTCCTTTTTCGGGAACAATGACCCTTTGGGGTTAAAAATAAAATTTTTATGTAATGAAAAACAGTAGAGTTTGCAGTGAGTGTTCATTTCACTGAATAATGAGTTTCAGTGAGTAATTTCAGTTTAATGAGTTGCTGTTAGAGTTTTGCATTCGTATAGCGTTTTTTGTCCTTCAAGAACGGAAACCTGAAATCAACCTGAGACATAGTGCAGTATCTTTAACGAAGATGCCGCTTATATATCGAAGAGATGTTTTTCATATCCAAATTATTCCCCTCTATAAAAAAATACTAAAAAAATTAATGCCCTTATATAATTAAAAATACCGGAGATTTCAGTGAGTAAATGAAGAAATACTCAATTGTGATACAACCCATTAATTATTCATTGATTCCAATTTTTTTAAATAAATTGCTTCTTTAGTGAAATGTGAAGTTACATGCACGTATGGCCATCAAATTCTCCTTTGTAAAAATTCTAAATTTCGACTTTTTAAATTTATGAAATTCGTCTTTAATACAGTTCTTAAGTTCAATAGTTTTGTCATTCATTTTCCCTGGGTAAAATTACATAATTTTAATAAACTCAAAGCTCGATTTTGCATGTTACGAAGCCGGTTCTTATTTTTTAGCAAAGAAGGAATTTGCCAGTTTCATGTGCTGTTTAAACCTGCTGTAGATTTGAATCAGGTATTTGCCTTACAATAGCATCAGAATAAGTATACCAATTTTATTGTGGCGAGGCGAGGTCTGTCGTTGGCATGGGCCTTGGGTACTTTAGGGGGAACATTGCGAGTATACCGAGTTCCTTCCTAATTTTGAGGAAGATTTTCCCCACGGCATGGATCCAAGTTTATTCGTCCCTTTCTCTATCACCAAAGAGAATGGGACTATTCACCACCACCGTTTCGACCTCACCGTTTCGCGGTCATGCCATTTCCCCTTTAGACCGATTTGCCATCAAAACATATTTTCTTTACACGCCTGCATTACATCTTGAAAATTTATTCATCTGTAGTGTATAGTTCTCTAGCAAAACGGCGATGGTAGAAAGTCCTAGACCCTTTACCAACTACTCAAGGACACTTTTCTCTGTCCAGAATTTTGAATACTCCTAAGCGGCAAAGGGTATGTAGACTTAAAATATCCAGAATGTTTCTGGGATTTGAATCCGGACCCAAATATACAGCAGTTAGCAACTCTAACCAGATAACACACAGCCTCTCTTCTATGAGATCAAATGACCTTCGACCTTCTCTCACTGAACTAAATTGGTTCTTTTTTTAAGACTCACCGCATACAAACGACAACTTTTGTGAAAAAGAGCATTGAGCGATAATGAAAAAGTGTGCTGACTGATGATGGAGAGAATAGCGGAAAGAACGGAACGAAGAATGGGATCGGAAGGATCGGCTGAATCGAACTACTAACTTCCTGGAATGCTTCATCTCCCCTGTAGCTTTGAAATTCCCTGAAAACCTCCTTTTTATATAGAATTAATAATAAAATTCTAGTACTTAAAAATGTTCAAAAATTTGGGAAATAATGAAAATGATACTCATTTTTATCATAAGAGTGAAAGCTGGAATTAAAGTTTCCTGGCACATTTCCAGTACCTGTGAAAGTCTAAAGAGCTACCGTTCTTTTTTTATGAATCACTATTCGCTTGCTTAATAAACTGAATCGGTTCTTTGAATCAATTCGTGAGTGAATGGTACATCTCTAATTCTAACCACTCTGTCGGTTAAGGTGGTATATTTAGGTAAATCTAAATTTTATATGCTTTTATAAAGTTACATCACGTGTTCTTGTTAGTTTTTTTTGTTTGTTTTATATTATTTTGTTTATTAAAAACATAAACAAATCCCCATATACCACAATGTATCACATATTGCTCCCAGGAATAAGTATGAAACAAAATCAACAGTAAAGGGAGAATTAAAAGAAAACTTACGAAAGTTTACAATAATTTACAATAAATTTACAAAAGTATACAAAGGCGCTTCTCTTGGAGATAAACTGATAAAATTCAGGAGGCCACTTAATATTTCTTATTAGGTTTGCACCTTTTTTTATGTTTTAAGTGGGTACATATGCAGTCAAAATCACTTATGTTTTAACGTAAATTCTAAAATGCAGGGCACATTCCAAAGCTTTACACATTTCGGATCTGATCAAAGAAAAAAATAGCTTTAAAATAGTGGATATCATTAAACAGAATTTTACTTGTTAGTGACTGGACTGTTGTTACTTTTCTGAATAACAAAATTTAAAGTTGCAAAGTCACTTAAATATTTAAAGTAAATACTTTTTATATTTACGGGACACTTGTTTTAAAACCGCAAGAATTTTACAGTTTAAACTATCTAAGTAAACAGGCATTTTAAAGTATGCAATGGCTTGTGATCAGACACAAAAACATGATAAAATAGCATTTAAAAAGACATTTAACCGAATTCAGACAAAAATATGAAAAGTTATGTCAACCCATGGCAACACTTGTATAGTTACTGTGATTTAGAAGCATGTTTAATTAGTCTTCGTTTGATATGATACGACTGAAAAAATATGCAAATTTGTTTCTATAATTTTATACTTTATTAATTAAAGACGGTAGAATTATTATATTTCATTAAAAGACGTTAAACTTACTTTCACCAAAAAGCAAGTATTCTAGTTCTCTAACTTCAAATTTCATTTATTCGTAAACACTTTCATCTGACAATCAGCGTTCAAACAACACAAAATCTGTGAGCTCAAAGCAGGAAGTAATATTCGAAAGTAATTTCACTCTTAAAAATTTGACATAATTGTAATCTTTATAATTTCATACACTGTAAACAAGGTTCGCAAAACTGATCATTTAGACGTGTTTGACAGCTTCAGAATTAATTTTGATTTTCACAGTTTCAATTCACAATATTCGTATTTCTCTCAAAATAACTCTGAAAACATTTCTGAATGGTTTTGGAACATTGCAACATCATAACTACGTTTCGACGACAATCACAGCCAGAAAGTTCTAACAATCAGAAAAGTTTTAATATCTTTAATAAAAGTGTTGTATAATGTCTTTAATGAAAGTTGCTGTAAATGTAAGCGCAAAAGGTCTTGTAAGTTATGAACGCAGTGAGATTTAGAAATAATAAAACTTTCTAGAAAAGGAAAAGAGTAAATCCTGAGATGGAAGTCATGAGTTTTAATGAGATGCCTTCAAAAGTTTGATCGCATAAATGAGACAGAGTATCTTGACTGTCAAGTGAAATCGAATGCTTTAATTTGTCTGCCTTTTATAAGGTTCAGTCTTTAAAGCTTAATTTGTCTAAGTAGTTCTAATTTTATTCTTACATCAAAAACTTCACTTAGTAAAAGAATTCTTATAACAGCTGGTATTGATTTCAGTGTATTGTAAATGTCAGGAGCTGAATTGTTTCAAAGTCTTTCGAATTTAACAGTAAAATTTTATATTTCTTCGATTATTGTACACTTTTCTTTCATTTCACATTAGAATTGTAAATTAGCAGCGTATTCACAGCACTCTTGTTTGTGTGTCTTGAAATGAAGTCAGAAAGAATTTATTTTCATTTAATTTTTACTTGTTTCTGAGTTAAAAACATTCCAGAGACTAAATTTCTGTATACGGCTTACGTTACGTTACGTTATCGGGCCATTTATTGTCTATGCGATATTTCGTATTTAGGTTTTACGATACTTAAAAACTGAACTATTTAAAAACAAGATAAATCTTTCAATTTATACTAGGTAGGAAGAGTAGGAATAAAGGAATAGAGGAATAGGAAATTAAATTGGATAGGAAGAATAAGGTAAGAAATGAGAGGGCTGATGTTCTAGCAAAGTTAGGTACAAAACTTCACATTGATTTAGCATTATGGACGGAAAATTCCGTATGGAAGGATGGCTTTCGTATTCATTACACATTAATGTTTCTGCCAACTTTCGATGTATCCGATTTCGGGTTGTTGGAAGAAAAGGAATCAAGTTACAAAGTAAGAGAGTCATTTTCTAATTATAATCAAGAAAATGCCATTTATTCATGACATTTTGAGGAACTTCGAAA
Organism: Stegodyphus mimosarum; assembly: GCA_000611955.2. Classification (NCBI taxonomy): domain Eukaryota; kingdom Metazoa; phylum Arthropoda; class Arachnida; order Araneae; family Eresidae; genus Stegodyphus; species Stegodyphus mimosarum. The sequence continues at coordinate 66,112 of KK122018.1, read as the reverse complement.
TTTCATTGCCAAACCCATAACGTTTGGAGGGTTAAATATCCACATTCCTGTTTCTCACTGGAAGAGCTTCTATAGAAATGCTGCTATCTGTATTTGTTTTTTTGGGGGGGCGGGAGGTTAGTTGTTTGTAGCAAAACACACTAGGCTGTCTGCCTAAGAAGACAGAGGCCTTCGTGCAGGACTTTATTAGGGAAAGGGCTTGTATACTCGCTATACATGAGAAAAACCGCGAAAATGCCATGCGATGTCAGAACTACCAGTGTTCAGCGATTTTAGCGCTCGACCACTCTTGCACCTTATCTATACAGAGTATTTGACCTTGCCAAAAGCACGATGGCTAAAAGATTTTTTCTTGCAATTTTGTAAAAAAAATAAAATTGATCAACTTTCAACAGATTTTTAATTAATTCAATTTTTGATTGGACGGGGCAATTTTAACGGTATTTAAAGCTATTTGAACTTTTTTTGCTCATTTGATGTGTGCTTTGCTCATTTGATGTGTGCTTTGCTCATCTGATGGGTCGGCGATGAAGATGCTAAGCATATTCTTCTTGAGTGCCTTCATTATATGCAGCAGAGATAGATACTTCAGGCAACTTTGAAGCACTTGTCAGTATATTTTCCACGCATTTTCTCAAAACGTTTACGATCTAAAGCCAGAATTTCTGCTTTGCAGAATTCCACTTCCAATTTAGGCTATTGAGTTATCTTTATTTTACTACCTCTTTTATTTTTAGCCCAAAGGGGCGTTAACCTAAAATGGATATTAGTCTCGAAACGGATTTTTACGTTGATTCAATGAAAATGTCCGTTTCACTTTTCGCTTTTTACCCCCAAATATTATCGCACTGTATTATATATAACGAAATTAAATGATGAAGAATCTGCATGAATGTATTTGTGATTCTTGCTTGGTGAACAAACAACGGTACCTAGAGTCTGATGATGATGTACCTAGATCAAATTTTGAATACCACAGTCCTCTACCCGAACTTGGGCATCTGGAAGCGCGAATTTGGAATTTGTTTTATTGTCTATTTCATATTTTGTAAAACATTAACGAACTTTTTATTAAAAACTCAACAGTTTCAAAGCGAGCATTGACGACACTGTAGGAAATAAAACATTTTTATCTCCCAAATGCGAGGCTGGCTGTCGAAAGTTCTAAAGACATGCTGTTTTTAAATATTTTTAGCCCAAAGGGTCATTAGCCCAAACGCTTTCGAAACATGTATGTGTGTATAAATGAAATAAATGCTTCTTTGTGCGTAATATAAAATTTGAAAACTTTCATTTCATTTTCATTTATTATTTAATTTTATGTGGTTAAGTGTGAAGAGCGTAGTACTTATTAAATAAAGGTAACACAAGAAACATTTAAAAAAAAGTCGTTCTGGGCGTAATATAAAATATCTGAAAGCTTTCAGATTTTTTTACAGTTTTTTTTTACTTTATATTTAACGAATTCCCTTCGTTTTTGCTTTGCAAAGTTTGAATAAACAATCACCTATGATCGAGAGACGGATTAATGTATTTTACAATAATTCTTATGAAGAAACTTGTTTCAGTTCACGAACATTTCAGATAACGAACTGCCTTTAGGAACGAATTAGTTTCGCGAACTTATGTTTAACTATATTGAAAGTTTTCAATTAGGGCAAAATTTAAAATTTGTGTTTATTGAAAAAAAAAACAGCTTAATACTAAAGCTTTTAAATGCATACTAATATCTATGATGAAGATGTTTCAAACGCTCTAAATTAGTATTTCTCTAATACTCTATAATAAAAAAGCTTGAGTTATAGTTTAATTTTTTATTTGATGAGATAAACACTAAATATAGAACGCCAAATTCAGTCTAGAAAGTTAAGAGAGTGGAATAATGTTGACACAGGTGCACTGATTTAGACCCAGTGTGTTCATGTTTTAAGAAACGCTTCAACTGAGCTTTAATACAATTAACCTTTCAAAAATGTTGAGTTAAAAGTTTTTTAAGGATGGTTCTCAGAATACTCAAATGATGAAAATCGCAAGAAGGTTCGAGTTTTTGAATCATTTATAAGATTTTTGAGATTCGGGAAACTGAATGCTTAATTTTATTGGTATTCAAAATTTTCATCAACTTTTCCTGAGTATCATTTTCTTTTACTTTATTACGATATTTTTTTCCAAATTATGATATTACAATTTATATGCACAAGGAAGAATACAATTACATAATCCTATCATGCAATGGATAGATTATCACGATTAATTTAAAAGCAAACAGAGATTGGCCAGTGGCTCAGAATTTATGAATTGGCCAACTCCTTTCAGACCATTTTTAGTCCCACATTTTTATGCCACAGCACACTATTATACAGCTACAGCATTTATCATTCACGTGGCCTAACAAACTTCCAATTCTCAGTTTTGCTATTTCGTTGTTTCATATCATTTTTAATATTTGCAAATTAAATGGTACTTTACTTAAAGGACTGAGCAGTTAAAAGCAGCGTACAGAGTTACTACTAATTAATACCGTTATTTTTTTTAATAATTATCTCTAATTGATAAAATTAGTGATATTTTTAATTCGAAAAATTAACAGTATATTTAACTGATTTTTATAAACACATTCATCATTATAATAAAAAAGTGCTTTTAAAGCATTGTATTTATCCGGTGTTGAATGCCTTGGTAAAAAAAATTGTTTCTGCTTCGTTGGACTACGATTTTTTAGCATTTGTGTTGTGTTGTGACTTATCTCACATGTCGGACAGAAAATTAGAACAAGCCTACAGAATTCCTCGTGGCAAGGAGTGAAAGATTGCACATGTCGTTGGCAAAAGCTTTAAGGGCTATACAGGTGACAGTACAACTTTTCTCAATTCCCCTCCCCCCCCAATTTTGGAGAACCGCACCTCGGGGCACGGACCCGAAACACTCTCACCCTTCTTCCCTTACCACCAACTACTCTAGCTCGCCGCATATTGAAAGTGCTCCCATGCCGCACAGATCCCATACATTTACAAACGTCGATGCCTTCTCAAGGAGTCAAATCCCCATGAATAAATGTTCTGCAGGGAAAGGTTGTGCAACACATTATTGAGTAAATGGTCATAATGTCTCGAGTCTCCAACGTACACTGCGCAAAAATCAAATTATGCCAAACTGCCAAGTTTTGTAAGAATCGCACGAGTAGTTTTTAAAATATTAGCTCTCAAAATTTTAGCTCCTCAACGTTAATTGAATTTGGTATATATTTATTAATCTCTCTTTTTTTTATTAAGCTTACTTGATTCCTTCTTTTAGAATTAGAAATTTAGGTTCATTCCATATAAAATTCACCCATTTTTTTTATTATTAGTCCTAAGGGGCTTTGTCCCTGAAGGACTATTGTTTTCGTTTTGTGATTTTGCGTCGGAAACATTAAAAGTTTGTATCACTTTTTAAACTGTTGCCACAAAATATTGCAGCCCTGTATTATATTTAAAGAAATTAAATCATGAAGAATGTGCATAAATGTATGTATGTTTCTCGCATTGTGATAAAACGACGGTACTTAAGCCATCGAATTTTGAATGCCGTCATCCTGCTGCGAATATATTCATCTGGAAGCCCAAATTTGAAATTTGGAATTTGTTTTATTAACGATTTCATACTTTGTAAAACTTTAACGAATTTTTGATTAACAAACTCGAGGATTACAAAGCGGACAATGGCAACGTTGTATAGAAAAAAACATTTTTATCTGCAGCGCGTGAGACTGTATAGGAAATTCTAAAGGTATGCTCAGTTTAAAATTATTTTGCGATATTGTTCTTGAACTGAATTTTATGGTTTAAATGCGAAGAACATGATATTTAATAGATAAAGGTAACACACAAAATGTTTAAAAAACACCCCTTTGGACGTAATTTAAAATCTGAAACCTTTCAGATTTTATTTTTTTTTATTTTAAAATTTGTTTTTTTTATTTTTAAAATTTGTATTTTTAAATAATTTTTATATATTTTTCGAAAACAATTTTGAATTATAACCTATGAAATTTTCAATATCATCTTAAAGTAGATGTATTTCTAGGCACACCTGCAAAAAATTAGAGTTTTTTATTCAAAATTTTCTAAGCTATACATGAACTTACATATTAGAGCGTTTTGAAATTTGACATCTTTTTTTTTTTTTTGAGGGATTCTAATGCCAAATGTGGTTTATGGATTTTGTTACAGTGAATTGCCACAGCTACTTTTAACCTTAAATTTCAAATAAATTTTTACGGAGAATGAATTATACGGAATTTTCCCTCTCATTGATGCGTAATAAATATTTATTAATACTATATGAAAAGCTATTTTTTTTTAAATTATAGATGATTTTGTTCAGATTTTTAATTTCTTTTTAAGTTTCTTTCTTTTTTCCTTTTTTATTTTTTTAAATATTTGTAATAGTAAAATTTTACATTTGTCGTGTTATCGTCTGCTACTTTACTTTAACTTCATTTAAATCGAATTGTCTACAACTGAGAACTTTCGTTTGATGTTTTATAAACTGTTTTACTTCTTTGTCATTTAGCAAAAAATCTTTTAATTCAAATATATATCCTTTGGACTTTGCTTCAAACTTTATTTATATATAAAATGAAAAGCTGTCTTTAGCTGAAGTGTTCTGGCCCTTATGGTACCAGACGTTAAATACTAGGTTAAATACTACAAAATTACTAACTGTTCCAATTGAAACCTGAAATTAAATAATTTGCCTACAATAATATCAAAAACCAAATCTGTTAATTGCGTTGTGTTTAATTTTACCCAAAAACTAACCCGAACAACCCCTAAGACCAAGCAGGAGTACTGGTGTTAAGAATATTTACACAAGACATCATAAGAAAATACTCTGAATCAAATATATATATATATATATATATATATAGCCAAGGATGCTTATTTCAGCACTATAAAGAGGACACGCAATCTTACAACTTAATTTCCCTCTATGGTACCATGGTGACGACTATTTAAAATAATGCATTTAGAATTAATTATATATATTGATATTTCAGATATGCACCGAGATGACATCAAAAAAAATATTTCACCATAAAAATATTAAATTTTTATATGCAGTTATCAAATTCTGCTGGCCAGCATAAAAATACACAGGAAATTTAATGAATCACCGAGCATGGTGTCTTAAGTGTTTACCAATATTGATAAAGATTACTTCGTTCAAAGAAATTTCTTAATTTACACAGGTAAAAATTACATACATTAATTAAGCAATCCCTTAGGCAGTTAGAAAGTATTTCATATTCATGTAGTCCCGTTGGAGAAAAATGAGTACATTTATTCCTACATTCAATTACTCAATTAAAGGTAAAGTTGAATTTAAATTTTTATTTGTTCCTTATCTTGCAAAAGTTAAAGTTAATTCTCAACTAAATGTAGTAGCAACTTAAAAGTAAAAGGTAAAATTTAGATAAGTTAACAAATTTAATACTCTGTCTTAATTCATTATATATAAATTTTAGTTACATTCCAAGTTAAAGTTAAAAGATCCTAAATAGAGTAATAGTGCAACAGTTGCTTAATTAAACAGCCTGGATTTAAGATCCAGCAGAAAAACTTCTGACAAACAAGTTAAATAGAATTTAATTAGAAATTAAATATGCATATTATTACTCCTTACTTTAATAATTCATAACTAGAAAATTTTTCTTCAATTAATCAAATCCCTTCTAATATTTTAATTAGCCTTATTATTTAGGAAACATGTTCACAGAATTTAGGTTGAATGTTGTACTAAATTTCAGGTGAAAGGAGGAAACGGAATGAACAAAAAGTCGAACTCACTTGAAGGGAAGAATTTTTGGAACTTAATTAAGCATTACTATTGACAAAACTGGAACTTATCTTATAAAATCCTCTCCGGATGACCAATAGGTTGAAGAAAAATGCGCAAGGCTCTCCACTGCACGTAAATCTTGCGAGCAGGAGATCAGGCTCATCCTGGCGAGTTGATGGTAGTACTCGGATCTAAGTGACCGATCTGGAAGAAGCCGGATTAAGCTGGATTCAGGTTGCATCCACTATGGTGTTAACGCATTGATTCGAAGAGAAAAAAACAACATTCTAGACTCCTACACGGGGATGGTAAGGTGCGGAGGAGTAGACGTTCAACCGATCTTCTTAGACGTACATCTTTTTCTTATTCCTCATCTCCCCCTCAAAGGGAAGCCAGCAACCTTTCTATTCCGGGCAAGACGTGAACATGTCCACTACAGGACACCCTGGGTCAACATGGTGGCTCTTCCAAAGGAAGGAAAACTGCGAGTCCTTCTTACAGCTGCAAATCCGAGGCAAAAAGCGCTGAGAATGGCCTTGCGCACAGTTTTTAATCGTCCAGAGTCCAGAATTTTCGAAAATCACCAAATTTGGTAAATTAGTATGCGAATCTCGCCAAACACAAAACAGTGCTGCGAAAACTTAGTTTTTCCTTCTACACACCAAAAAAAAAATTCCACCCTCGCCACCCCCTTCGCCAACGGAAGAGGGGTGAGGGAAAGAATGTAACAACCCTACACCCAACCGGACGCTGAACACGACCTAGGACGAAAAGTGCTCGAAAAAACACCCTTTTAGCAGAATAAAATTTTAGACCCGAAATTCAACAATTTTAGCAATTAAATGGTCATAATTCTCCAACGGGGAGACGTACAGTCATGAAAGTAGATTCATAAGAAAGCTAAATTTTTTCTCTCTAAGAGGTATAAATTTCATCCATGTAAATAAAAAGGAAGTATTTTTAAATTTCAAATATTACGCAGAAAGCAATCGGTTTCCCATTGTCTCCTTTACCCGAAAGCTAGTACTATCGAACGCGTAACGTAAGAATGAGAACTCTGTTTAGCTCGCATAAAAATAATTGATTCAATAACGTAAGCAACACAACTAGTGAAGAAAAATTTAGAATAAGAATAAATTAATGCATATAATTTTACTCACTCAATAATTAATTAACAAATAAACTGCAATTAACTACATATTAATCCACAGTTCTAAACTAACTAAAATCGCTACATAATAGAAGCGCCACTGATGTAATTGATATTTTAAAAAATTTGACAAGAATGTAACATTTATGGAAGTGTATTTATGTAAAATTTATGGAAATCGAAAAATCTTAATTTTCTCGTGTGAGCACTGAAAATAAATGCAGAAGAAAAGAAGAAAATTAGGGAAAAAAATAAGCAAAAATTTAAAGGGGAATTTGGCTGTTAGAAATACTAAGATGTTTCGAAAAGTTGGATGCTTTTTAATATACTTTCAGAATACTTCAAGGAATTTTGGTGTTCAAAGAGAAAACACTTGGACGTGTAACATTAGCGAATATCATCAATTGAGCTTGTGCTGACGGAAAAGACAAAAACGATATCATTGCAGATTTACGCGAAGAGCGACTGGTTTTCGACTATATGATTGGTATAAATTTAAATTACGTCATAGAACATCATATCATGTCATAAACGAAGAATCTTATGATTCCTCAGTCAAATTATTTGAAAATTCAGGAATTTATCCCGTGATGTATATGGATGTCACCTAAAGACGTTTTCCGTCTTGATGAAACCAGTCTTTCATCTCATGCCTTCAAAATGCCTAGCCTCTAAAGACTGATAAAGGCTCTGACCAAATACTGATGAAATGGATTAAACTGGATTATTAAGTTACGGCAAAGCAGGGCTATCTGCCTAAAAGGGGGATGCCTTCGTGAAGAACTTTCCAAGGAAAACCACCTCGTTACACATGAGAAAAACCACGAAATACCTCTGTCGCTACACATGAGAAAAACCACGAAAACGCCTATGCAACCAGCCCATTAGCCGGAATACGAACCCTGAAGCGAACTACCACTGTTCAGCGACTTTGCCGCACGAACGTTTGGGAGCCCTTATGAAATGGAAAGCGATAACTTTATTTAAAATGAATGTCAGAAATACCAAGATGTTTCAAAAAGTTGGATGTTTTTTAATATACTTCCAGAATGCCTGAAGAAAAAGAGCAAACCGTTAGGAAGAAAAAAATTTTTATAAATTTTTGCATAAAATTTAGTATTTTTTTTTAATTTAAAACTTTTTTAATCTTATGATATTTGATTCTTGCGATTTCAAAAATAAAATATATGACTAAAATATGATTACCATTTTAAGAAACTAAATGTAGGATGATAAAATTGTGTAAAGCAATGTATTAATGTCATCCTAAGTTAAAATGTCGGTTTTATTTATTTATTTAATATTCCGCCTGCTTCACCTCTCAATGGACATTACAAGTCAGTCATGTTATCCTGATCGTTGCACCAGCAACCTTTCGGTTATATATCTTTTTTGAACGGCCCATTGAAAGGCGCGTCAACTGTGTTTTACTGTATTTTCTCTTTTAATATATGCAGTTTTCAAATGCATCGTAGGCTGGGTCACAAAGTATGCTTTCGAAAGAAACGCAATTCAAATAAATAAAATCAAATTCTGGAAAATTTTTATATTAATAAATATATTTAAAATGCTCAGTACGAATGAATAAATAGAAAATATTGAAACAATTATCTGAAGAGACAATGCAGCACAAACAATTAAAAAAAATTCTGAAAATTAAAAAATGACCTAAAATAATAACTATGACTAAAAAATATAGTATAAAAAAACTATCTGAAAAAAATAAACGATGCACCTTTTATTTAAACTACGCAGTTCGAATGAAAAAATAGAAAATTTTAAAACAGTTCTTTGGAAGAAATCATGCAGCTTAAATAATTAAAATGGAATTCGAAAAAGAAAAAAAATTCCTTAAAGTCATAACAATTATAATTAAAAATATAATGTAAAGGAAAATTATTTAAAAGTAGGGAACGATTGTGACTTTTTTTCCCGTCACGCTCATATAAAAAGGGAAAGGAAAATAGGTTGCCATATATTAAGAAGTTCGCCAAGTGAACTATTCTTGGCGCGAAGTTAAAATTTTGAATTTCTCCGTAAATTTCGCACCACATTTTACAAAATTTAATATCTAGGCATAATTTAAGTCGTAGAACCGAAATATGTAAAAAACTTGGTATGTTTTTTCAGAAAAAGTCCGATTTTGTGTCAAAATATCTATGTTAGAACTGTGCACGCAATTTGAATTTCGTCAATCGGCTCAGTAAAGCGGGAGATATATATAACTGGTTTTTTTTTTCCCTCAGTGCACATAGAGTTTTACAGACTTCTTCTAAAAGTAATTTTGTAGATTTTTCCTGAAAACGTAAAATTTTTTTACACACCCTTTCACAGATTCGTTTTATTTTTCTTTGAAAATACTTTTTGAATTAAAAAATGTTGAATTGATTACCTGAAGTATTTGAATGTAATTAATAGAACAACGAGACTGAGATATTGATTTAAATTTTCTGTGATTTCATACATATTAAACACATAATTCTTTACTAAAAAAATAAAATAAAATATTTTGTGGGTGTTGCAGCAGTTCAGAAGATTTCATAACTATTATAGCACGTCGAATAAATAGATGAAAAGAAGCAAAAACTTTTCCAAAAAGAAATAAAAAAAAATTCAGAAGCTATATTGAGCACAAAAAGCGTCTTTAACGTCAGTTTCTTTCTTATTCTGCGGCAAAACTTAAATCCTTAAACTCTGTCGCAGTTAAAAAGAGAGAGGGAAGTAAGAAGAGGAAATTCCTATTAGATGTGATAAGAATTCCCTCTCATGCATTCAATATCCCTTTTTAGGGAAGCTGCCGCTCTTTTGGCAGAAAAGAATCGAGAATATCACTTTTCTATTTCGGAACTTTTAAATTTCTGAGGATTTCGTTATTATACCAGGGAAGAAAAGGGAAGATCAAAATAGACTTCTTCCGCTTAAGTGATATTTTAAAATCTTAGAAGGCAGGCATTTTTTATTTACTTATTCTTAAATCAATAAATGGGAATGCGCAGTTTCTTAAACTATTTTGAATAGCAACTCGCCATCTGTTAGTTGAACCTCAAAGACAGAACTTACCGAAACGAGTGATGGAGTTGATATTATCGAAACGCTTTATGTTCTTAAATGGGTTCTTTTAAATAGTTACAAACTTTCGGAAAGGACTATTTTTGAATGCATTCTCTGTTGCTAGAGGTTTGTAAATATTTTCTTCAATAACTCGTGCAAATGAACAGGAAGACTTGAAACTTTATTGAGATGAATGACAGGGAAGCTAAGGAAATCAAAGACAAAATAGAAATTCAATTATTTCCTTTACTAATATTGCAAATTACAAAATACGCTCCCAAAACAAAATCTAAAATATTATTACCGAGCAAGAAGCCCTGTACTAACTTGGGAGGGAATTCCTCCTGAGGTGGGAATTTCATAGCGTTGCGAAAAATTCGGCGGTTGCGCCTGTACGTAAGCTTTCCGGCATAGCACTAGGATTGCCATAAAATAGTGTATGGTAGGGTTGCCAGATTGGCGACTTTATCGCCCATTTGGCGACCAAATCGGCGATATCCCATGGTCCAATCGGGAAGCTTCTAGAATAACTTCCTGTCGAGATATTTCTCGAAACCTGTGGAACCTAAGGAAAGGCTATATAAACCCTTGCGTTTCTGAGAGCCGGAAGTGTGATTAGTTGTGAGAATTGTGAGAATAGCTGCTTACTGTGAGTGCTAAGCTACGCGAGAGTTTTGTGAACGGAAAGCGATCGAGATAGTGCTTTGCCGTGAAGCTATCTTTACAGTATAGCTTGACAGTGTATTGGTGATTGTTCCACGGTGTTTATTATAAGTTTAGTGTTGCTGTGAAGCTACCTTTACAGTTACAGCTTGAAGCTGTGTTGCTGATTGTTTCAGCGTATTTATTGTAGATTTCCGACGCTTTTAAAGGTAATTTTGGAACTGTGCTGTAAATAGTGATTCTTGTAAATAAATTGTGCTTTTTATTGTTCTGCATCGTGTTTTCATCGGATACTCTCAAATCCACGAACCCGTATAACGCAACAATAGTTTCAACGGAGATGCTGTCAGCGGTGTTGACCGCTTTAAAAACTAATCTAAATCTAAAATACACATACATTTTCTTTTAAGGGGAGGGACGGAAGAATGATCTTCGAACAGTGGTGAAAAAGGTGCACGGAGCAAAGAAAGGTTGAAGTCCACTGATATAAATAGATATGTAGAGACATTGGTTTTTTTTTTTCTTTAAACAAGAGAGATGAAAAATGAACAATACCCTTCGCAGGACTCGAACCACGGACCTCCCGCACACGCATCGAGCATGCTGACCACTACATCACGAAGGCATAGGAAAAAGGTGGAAGAAATACCTTATATACTCCCCGTTTCAAAGGGCGACTGAGGATTAGGGGACCCAATCGCCAAATCCTGGTAGTAGAGAATCATCATTCACGACCTTTTTAGTTCGGGGGCCACTTATAGAGACATTAGGTTATTTCGGAACAGGAGATGTAAAAAATGAGCAATGCCCTCGCCAGGACTCGAAACCACGGACCTGTTGAATACGCGTAGAGCGGGCTGACCACTACACCACGAAGGCATGGGAAGAAGGTGGGAGAAATTCTTTATACACTCCCCCTTTTTAACGAGCGACTGGGGATTAGAGAGTCCAATCGATAAATCCTGGCGGTGGAGAATCATCATCCACCACCTTTTTAGTTCGGGAGCCACTTTATAGTTATAAGATTATTTTCGATGTCAGGAAGCCAAAAAATGAGCAATGCCCTGGCCCGGGACTCGAACCACGGTCCTCTTGAATACTCGTCGAGGGTGCTGACCATTACGCCACGAAGGCATACGAAGAAGGCGTGAAAAATACCTTACAGCTATATGGATAAATGAAATGAAAATAAATTGTTTAAACCCAATGCATATTAAACATGAAGACAGAAGCCGTTAAAAATTGCAATATACCACTGTGAAAAAATATGAAATATAAAATAAACGTTTTCATTACTTTAAATCATTAATTGCATGAATGTGGAAAAGTGCAAAAACCATACAGATATGAAGATCATACAGTACAAAAATCTCCTTTGCTACATCATGATCTTCAGGAACTTGGTTCAGGTGTAACGAAAGAAGTAAATGAAACAAACTGTTTCTGAAATGAAATGGGATAAATATATAAATTTTAAATCTTCAATAAACTTCTAACATAAAAAAAATTTAGAAAGTTTTCAGATTTTATATGACGCCCAAAGGAAAGTATTTTTCATTTACACATCATACAGGTTCCGACAGACGTTTTGAAAGTATTGGGGCTCAAAGAAAACAGTACATCTTTAGAATTTCCGATACTATCGCGCGCTGGAAATAAAAATGTTTTAATCCGTAGAGTGTTGCCACTGCGTCTTTGAAATCGTTGAGTTTTTTAAACAAAAATTCATTAAAGGTTAACAAATATGAAATAGGTAATGAAACGAATTCGAAATTCAAAATTCGGCTTCCAAGTGCCCATGTTAGGGTGATTCAACGTTGTTCAAAATTTGATAGCTCTAGGTACCGCTGTTTTTTCATAGTGCGAGAAACATACCTACCTTCATGCAGATTCTTCGTTATTTAATTTTTTAAATATAATACAGGTCGATAATATTTGGTGGCAGCAATTTGATGATTCCATGCTTTTAACGATTCGAGACTTAATAGCTCTTTTGGTTTAACCCCGCTTTGGGCAAAACCTACAAAACTATTTGTGTCCTCATCAATCAACCCCTGCAGGCTGGAATAAGAAGGGCATTTTGCACAAATTTTTAAATGTTACAAAAAACCGAAAAGATGCAAATAGTTGCAAAAAATGCATCCAAATCTTCCATTTCGTTTAAATAAATAACACAAATTAATTCGAGCAGAAAGTTCTTAAAATAAATACACACGTACAAACCGTAAGCACAGCATAAATAGAAAAAATATTTGAATCCTGTAGCAGTCAATTTATTCATATTATACAATTGTTCGGCCTAATAAACAGAATTAAATACAGAGGTAAAAATTGGGTCAGATAATCAATAATTGAATTCGAATAAATTAAGTAAGATATAAATACAAAATGAAAACTCCGCAAGAAATGAATGCAGGGTCATTCGAAGCACTGGATTGAGCTAATTCTGACATATGCTACATTGCAAAGTAATTTTTAGTGGAACCGGTACATAAAAATATTTAAGCAAAAATGACCTTTCTTGAGCTAAAATAATCTTTAAATTGGTGTAGGGCATAAATTTGATTCTTTAAGATGAGGAAAACATTTTTGCCTTTAATTTATAATAGAAGGAAAAGCATAATTTTCACTCCCAGCGTACCACCAAGCGTTTCAACTGAATCATTAAATGGAAATAGCTGTGTTTACGATCTCAAAAAGTAATGGTAGTATTTAATTTTCAAAAATAATTTTTCCTTAGTAAAACTAATCTTTAATGCTATGTAATTTTAATGGAATAAAAAATGAGACAATCTTAAATATGTAGCAGTTTAGAAAGCTAACCGAGGAATCTCGCCTACCGATTCAACTGTTTCATCAAAGAATAATAATGCAAGAAACAAAATAAATTATTTTATTACAGATTATATATCTTTTTACTCAAGCGAGCTTTCTTGGCACTGAAAAGCTGAAATAAACCTTTTTTTTAAATACTAAAAAGAGATTATTAAAGAACTTGATCAAAAGTATTACCATTGTAAGCCTTTTGTGAAGTCTGGTTATTCAACTGTGTTAATATATCCAGTCTATGCTGCCGTAATAGTTTACGAGTAACGTATCGTGAAAAACAACAGTTTAATCGTGAATTAAGTTTTAGATTCACAGTTGTAATTTAGCAAACTTCTTTTTAATATGTTTATGTCAAATTGTGTTATTTTTCAGGATTTTAAATAATAATCTAGTTTCGATTGCCCTTGTAAATATCTTCAATTCATTTGGTCTGAATAACAATAACTTTTGCTGCCACTTTTCTGGTGATGTTTCATTGCCAGCTAATTAGCATTAAGCTAACTGAGTGGTTGAAATTGGTATTAAAATTGTATAGTTTTCCTTTGCCAAATACTTTTATTTTGTTGATGTTATAAATTTGTAGATCTAAATAATCTACTTCTATATCATTGATGTTAGTTTCATTAAGTTTTAGGCATTTAAGATAGATGTCTTCTTTTTCTATTTCATTGTTATTATTAATTGCAGTTGTGTTATCTATATACCTGAAGGTGAATTTAAAAAGATCTGGTTTGGGATAACTGTTAATAAATATATATTTCTTAAAGATGAGGAAAAGATTACAAATGGCAGTAGAATAGTTGGTACCCATTGGAATACCATTAATTTATAACTATATATTACCTTCATATGTAACAAAGTTGCGATAAATTAATGTCACTACACATTTTCCGTTGTTCTTAGTATTGGCTGTATATCAGCTTTAAATTAATTTTTAAACAGTGGCAAATCAGCAGCTAAGAGAAAAAGGCAGAAGTATAAATAGGCAGAAATGTAAAAGAACGAGAGAGAGAAAATATGTTTCGGGGGGAGAACATTTACTCTGATAATGAGGTAGATAATGATCATGATTTTAAAGTAAATCTGCTTACGTGACTTAGAATACGAGATATAGAAAGTCATTTACAGTATTTGGGAAAGACCCAAAAATTGAGAGTTATGTTTTCTTTAAATAACTGATATATACTCGTAGATATTCATAGGAAGGATACGGAGATACACATTTCTTAACTAAATCATAGATTGAAGAGATGTTTCAATGTCGGCTATAGAAAAGCTTATAACTTTTATTATTAGGCTGCTCCTCAAATAAGGACGCAAGGTTTTAACAATTTACGAATATATAGATAATGGAAGTAGGATGTAAAAAAGCGAAAATAATACTTTCGGAGGAAATGATATATAATGATGAAATATAATTTTTAAACAACGCGCAACAAATTTTTCTGATAGGTGAGAGAATGATCTGAAAGTTGGAACTTCTGAAGAATCCAAGCAATTTTTTAACTGATAGAATTAAGTCAAAATATAAGGGCGATGTTTCTATGATTATTTCTAATACTAAAATGTATTTTTTGATGGTAAGACGAAAACATTTTAAAGGCTTTTATCAATTACCGTGAGAAAATCCTCTGTTAGTGGCAACCGATTTCAAGCAAGTGAACTCATGAGAAAACAAGGATTCTGATAAACCAAATTACAGCGCGATAAGAGTAAAAAGAAGCCTATTGTTTAGCAGAGTGACAGGAATCAACATCGAGGAGAACAAGAAACAGAAAAATGTTTATAGTAAGCAGTATAGTGTTGAAATAAAATTCATTGCAGTTAATTAGAATAGAAAGAAAGAGAATTGTCAGATTCAAGCTCGGAAGTGAACTGGATAGCTGGACCAATCAATTCGTAACAGATTAAAATCTTCTTTGTTTTCAAAAAGCGGGAATGTGTAATCAGTGCAACTAGTCCTTAAGCCAGTGTATGCATTTTCAAATAATTTCACTTCAAAAATGTAGATGGAAATGTCAGCAAATAGTGGATGGAATTATCCATAGTTAATCCTTCAGTTTGGCGACAGTAATTATTTTGGAAAACAAAGTCGAAACTTCTGTGAAAGAAATTAACTTTTCAATTTCAGTATATGTGACATGAAACTGTCAAAATCAAGAGACAAGGATTCAAAGTATTTTCATATTCCCTCAACTGGAATTCCGGAAAAGAATTATTTAGCATAAAAGAGTATAACTGAGCACTGAGGACACATATCTTCAAGTATATCGACGACTTCAAAAGAATGTGTTCCGTAGCAAATATTTTTAGAAAGAAACACGGAAAATGAAGCAAATGTTTTACTAAAAATTCTGATGCTTTTCCTAAGTTTCAAACTGTAAAATGAACAGAATTTCCAATTTTTTAATTTAAAGAAGTAGCATAATTTAGGACCATAAATAACTGCAGTATTCACAAATTATTGAGCAATGGTTATTTTTGAATACATTCTTCGGTGCTAAAGACCTGCAGAGATCTCTCGAGATAACTATATCAGATGAACAGAAAAATTTGAAATTTTATTGAGATGAATAACAAGAAAAATAAGAACAAGCGAAATCTTACGAGTAATAAATAGCTTGAGGAGAAATATACAAGCAGAACAAAACACCAGGAATGTTGCAAGTCACCAACACCGCTCGCACAGCAATCTAAAATGTTAACATCGACTGAAAAGCTTAACAATAGCATAATTGTAATTCTGAAGAATAATTTTGTTGTAAACATTGTTGTAAACATTTGGGCATAGAATAGTAGCATTTGATTAGTTTGAATGCTGTCACCAATTTTTTACATGCACAAATCTCTTCATGCTGTCACCAACTAAAATTTGTGGATTCTTGCAAATTTTTAGACGGCATTCTCCTAAGAAGGGAAATCCAACATTCATCGAATTATAAGGCAAATTAAATCTGCTCTCAATGTGTCATAACCAAATGTCTCAATCTGGAATAATAAAAGGAGCAGTAACACTTGAAGTATCTTAACAAAAGTATGACTTACCTTGAGATTTTTATGTAAGAGTTTCCACTCTTCTCTGTGAGCATTCTCAGACTACACCAATACTTTTCTGAAGTATTATTGCGAGAGTTCTTAGAGTATCAACAGCTCTCTAGTAATTGGGTCATTTTCTGAAAACGCTTAATTCTCTGAGGCGACAATGTTTTCTTGACAATGAAAACTTTCTGTGTTGAATCATTTATTCTAAAGCCGGAGATTTCTTGAATCATTCCCTGTGCATGCTACATGTTGACGCCGCTTTGTAACGAAGCAAATCTTCTTGAAGTTAGTGACGTGAAATCACTAACTGGGCTTTTAGATAAATGTCTCCACTGTCGTGAAATAAATTTTTAAAAAATGAAAGTTTTCAGATTTCATATTACTCCCAAAAGGACTTTTGTAGTTTTCTATGTGTTATTTTTATTTATTAAATATCATATTCTTCGAACTTAAACCACATAAAATCCAATTCAACAGCGAGATCACAAAATATTTAGAAACAGCATATCCTTAGAATTTCCGATCACGCGCTGGAGATGAAAACGTTTTCTTTATCCGTACAGTGTTGCCATTTCTTTCAAATCGTTAAGTTTGTTAATCCAAAATCGTTAAAGTTTAACAATATTCGAAATAGGTAATAAATTTTAAATTCAAAATTCGGGCTTCTAGGTGACCGTGCTCAGTTGGAGAGCTACATTATTCAAAATTGGATGGATGGCCCTAGGTAACGCTGTTTTTTCACAGTGCGAGAAACATCCATACGGATTCTTCATTATTTATTTTCTTTAAATATAAATACATGGAGATAATATTTGATGGCAACAGTCTGAAAAGTGAACCAACGCAGAATGTGAAACGACGCAAAATGCCGTTATATGATTAATAGCCCTTTGGGTCTAACGCGCCTTTGGGCTAAAAAAAACTTTCTTTATAGTTCCAATTTTTCTTAGTTGCATTTCTTAACATTCACTGTAATATCTTAATTACGTTGCATTGGAAAAATTAAAGCTATATGTATATTCAAAGATTTAGCTATCAATAAAAGTGGCAATCGCATGGATACGGAGCAGTTTGGGCAATACAGTTACTGTGTTTACCACTTCGAATTTGCGAGTACGTGTAAATGCAAAAACTCGTATTATCATTAGAATTAAATAATTACATTTGCTGCGACCGAAAGTCTGAGGAAGACGTTCCGTTTTCATATTTATTCAAAAATCTTGCACAGATGTAGTAAGACTCTTGCAGTAATAAAACGAATAATGTAGTAAAAAGAATTTGCCTGGAAAGTAGCCTGCAAAACAATCAAAGCAACTTGCCTGTAAACTCTTTCAGTGTGTAAATTGCTCTGATAGAAGAAACGTTAGAACAAATTGTACTAGCATTCTGCTTATGTATCTATCTCTGCCTTACTATTTGATTCGCCCTATATCTTCAATATTTACTCGATGTCTACTCCAATAGAGTAAGGTAACAAGGGCTGTATTATTACCGTGCTCATTTATAATGGTGCCTGCACTTTTATGAAGGAGAAACAGAAATCTTGAGAAATGGAAGCACATTTACATAGATCAATTTCTAATCTGAAAATAAAATATCTAATGTGGACACCACGTGACTTCCTTATGTGGCCTGTAAAATTATACACATTTTTTTGCTGAACTTCATTTAAACTTATTTCCTCGCATTTCATTAGAGATGTTCGTTCAGTCAGTTCAGTTCTCATTTCACAGCAAAGCAAAAATACATAAAATCTGAAAGTATCTTCATTAAAAATTGTAAAATACAGAAAAAGTTAAAACAACAAATCCAGTTAAAAACAGTTTTTAAAACTAAAGTTAAGAGTTTCTACGCAAAAAAAGACAAATTTTTAGTCCACAAAACTGAGACTTAATATTCCGTCCCACTATGCAAAAGGACACTGAACTTGATGCACCAAATGACATAATTCACTATTCCACTAAATTTCAAATATAAACAAAGGGCGGCTTCGTTAGGCTTAGTAGCAATTAAACAACTTTTAAATTGTTGATAATTCTACAGGTATTTCATGCAGATTAAATAAAGGTACAAAAACCTAAACATAAGAACAATTTAATTCAATCACTTTTAAAGCAAAAAATGCACAATTTACCAGCAGGTAAGAATAAAAGGAAGTGTGCTCACCTACCTGAATAACAGAATAGGAATATATATATATATATATATATATTCGGTGCTGCTGATTACAAGGAAAAAGGGAGATGCACAGCTGGATGTTATAGCAGTCCCAAAGAAAAAAAATTCAGAGTTCTGTGGTTACTAGTGTGTTCGAGTTATGCGAGATACGTAAGTCACGAAATAATTTCTTCTAAATCCACTTTAAATCCATTTTACAGTCCGTTTCGAAAGGAAAGTCCTTTATTCTGTCCGTAAATATAAATTCTACGCAAAAAACTTTCGTTCAGATGGATTCGAGAGTGGTCAAAATGGATATTTTCGTTGAAATATGATACCCAAAATATTTCGCCATTACGACGTTTCCTTTACTTCTTTACAAGGAAGTAAAATCATCCTGCATAAATCTGCAGGTATTTAATATGCCAGGGTTGTGCAAGAACTGCACAAATACAAATTTATTTTAAAACTCTAATTAATGAAGCAAAATGAAAAATTATTCTAACATGGCTGTGCGCGAAATAAAGGTGACAGCTACTTTATGGAGGTTGCTTTTTTTTCCAAGTTCAGAACTGATCTTCATAAAAGTAAGCCCACCTCTATTCCGAGAATCTTTTATGAAGGTTTTGTCGGCGTCATTATACTTGACACCAATATGAGGCGTTTCGGGTGAGTTAATGAGTGCAATATAACATCCAAATAAATTAATTAATCCTTAGAAATTAATCTGCTCTCAATTAAAATACATAATGTAATATATATGAACGAAAGATTTGTTTGAAGTAGCAAATACTTTTTAAAAACGTTTTCACACAAAGTTGTAATTCTCATGAGCTTATAGACAGGATTTCCTATTTTATTCATTTTTTATTGAAAATGCGTTATATTGAATTGTAGAGTTATTAGGTTAATTCGAAGCAGGACACATGAAAAATGAGTAACGCCTTCGCCGGGAATCGAACTACGGACCTTTCGGCTACGAGTTGAGGGTGCTGACCACTACACTACGAAGGCATGCGAAGAAGGTGGGGAAAATATATACTCCCCCTTTTAAAGGGCGACTGGGGATTAGGGGCCCCAATCGCCAATTCCTGGTGGTGAAGAATCATGATCCACCACCTTTTTTACTTCGGGCGCCACTGTAGAGGCATTAGGTTATGTCGATGCTGGAGAAGTGAGAAATGAGCAACGCCTTCGCCTGGAATCGAACCACGGACCTCTCGAATACGCGTCGAGCGTGCTGACCACTACACCACGAAGGCATGCAAATGAATTTCTAAACTTCGTCCATGCAAGAAGGCGAGATAAATACCTTATAGAATTGTTAGTGATTCCCACAACGTAAATCTATTTATCTATCTTCTGAACTCCCGCTTCGTTCGATGAAGAACACAGTGGGGAGATAATTTTAAATCTTGTGCAGAAATTACCGAAACAATTAATCAGCCATCAGCTGGGCGTATGTAGCCATAAGTCTGAGAGCATTAACATTGATTAACCGCGCTTCACTGGGAATTTGGTTAACCTCGTCAACGGGACCCACTGTTCGTTAATTAAGTATATATAGAGTAACAGAGTAAGGAAGGAAAACGTACGTATACAACATATACAGTTAGAAAGAAGACCTTGGTATAATTTTCTCTTGTTCTCTTGCTCTTTACAAATGTAGATAGGACATGTTATAACTTTACTTACTCTTAAATACTTATTAATTCACTCACGTAATATGTTAACTATTTATAATCACCATGCCTTTGTTTTTAGTAAAATACCGGGTGAACCATAAGTCGGTTAACATTTGAAAATTCAATAATTTACGGAATAATTTACAGACGTAAAAATTGACACCATGCTTGAAATAACATAGGGTTTTATGAAAGCAAAAAACAATTGCAAAAAGAGGCCAACATGTCGCGCTGGACTGCAAAATGTCAGTAACACCGCATGAGAATCGTATGTGAAATTAGCTGTAATGAGAGAGGAAATCAGTCCCTTCATGACTTTTTCACTTTCTATCCTCGTCTCTGGGTGCTGGTCCCGGTGTCATGTGGATTTATCAGGTGAATCATGATTGGACCCTTTTCCTTTGAGGAAAAATGTAGCTTTGATATTCAAACTGTCAGTGTGACGGGCGCATCATCCCTAATCTGGCTGATAAACACCTCAAGATGCAAGAGAAACACGCCGACGTGGAAAATAAAACAGGAAAATCGACAGCCTTGTATTCGGCGTAGATTTTGTAAAACCCAATCGATTTCGTGGGCAAAACGGGTCCCTCTTCATCAGGAGCAAAAATTCTGCAAAAGCGAGAAAGCGAATGTCATATTTATACCCACAAAGACAGTGGAAGAACCGATAGCGTCATCTATTGGCAGAAATAGTAACTAAAAATGAAGGGTTGAGTTAGTAGAATTTTGGAAGCATTCGACAAGACGGGATTGGAATTGAAGTCATTGACTAAAGAGGATAAACAGGATTTTTCCTGCTTGAAATGGCTTCATTTTACTATTATGTATTTCGAGCTCTCAAAGTTTGTTCCTCAGAATCTCTTCTTGCTAAGGAACTCACTTATTTAAGATCTGTTGCCCTTGATCGAGGATTTTCTCCCGTAGTCATTGATAATGCTGTTCAAAATTTCTCATCGTGCCATCGGAGAACACATTCTAATGTCAGAAATAACATTAACAACCTTGATATGCTTTCATTTCATCCCTCTATCAGTTACAAAATTGCACGGATTTTACACAAATTTAATTTTCAAGTTGTTTTCTCGCCTATAAATAAACTCCGAGGGCCTCCTTTTAAAGATTCTAGTTCTGACTAGTTCTTGGGGAATTTATAGCATATCGTGTCAGTGTGGCTTAAAGTTATATTGGCCAAACCAAACGAGCATTAAAGTTTCGCATAAAAGAACATGAATCTTACGTCCGAAAAGGCGAAATTAACAAATCTTCAATAGCTAATCATAGTTGGAAATTCAATCACAATTTTGATTTTGGTTCTGCTAAAATTTACCAGAAAGCTGGTTCTATTAGGGAATTGGATTTTCTTGAAGCTTTTCACTTTCACAAAAATTTATTCTGTTTAGTAATGACTTCAATTCCAATCCAGTCTTGCCTAATGCCCCCAAAATTCTACTAACTTAACTCTTCATTTTTAGTTACTATTTCTGCCAATAGATGGCGCTATCGGCTCTTCCACTGGTCCTTGGGGGGTATAAATATGACATTCACTCATCTCTTTTTTGCAGAATTTTTGCTCTTGATGAAAGTTGTCACGTTTTGCCCTCGAAATCGATTGGGATTTTACAAAATCTACACTGAATACAAGGTTGTGGATTTGCCTGTTTTATATGATAAACACCTGATGGAAGGCATGACTTTTATGCAGGATGGCCGCCCACCTTGTAATGCTACACGTGTGAAAGATATCTTACGCATATTGTTTGGTGAGGATCGCATGCTGAGCCCATTTCCGTCATGCTTGGCCTCTCATTTCCCCAGATCTGAATCCGTGTGGTTATTGGTTGTGGAATTACCTTGAAGTGCAAGTGTGCCGCAATCGTCCGACCTCATAAGGGATGCTAAAAGACAACATCCGACTTCAATTTCTCACCATACGTACAGATATGCTGTACAGTGATGTTCACAACATTGTCCCTCGACTATAAGTATTATTGACGAATGACGGCCGACATGTTAAACGTTTGTTATAAAGGACATAGTCTTTGCTAAAAACCAATTTTTATGCTAATTATTGCTTTGGTTATTATATGAAGCGCCATCTGTTGGCCATTTTAAGTACTTCTTTTTGCTTTCAATAAAACCCCATGACATTTCAAGCATGCGTGCCAATTTTTTCCTCACTACCTACATTATTCAGTGATTTATTGAATTTTCAAATGGTAACGGACTTTGGTTCACTCTGTATTTCACCGTGTTTACCGTACCCGGTAGTTGGGAGTGCAGAAATACACCTTGTATTTTGGAATAAACCTTTTGCCGAAATTTTCCACCACGCACATAGATTATTTGTTCTCCGTGTTGCTTCATAATAACGAGTTCTTCCCCAACACCGTAGCTGTTATCTTTTCGCAGATGAAATCTTCTGCAAAACATCCAGAATAAATATATCCCTCCCAGCTTTGACGCAGATAGAAAGAGATGTATCCTATCATCAACGTCTGAGGCAAATATGTGCCAGCCAAACAAAAACATTTCATCTCTCTTGAAGAGTCTGGATTCTCAGAATGTCATTATATAAATTTCATAGCCTGAGAGTGCGATATGGCGACCATTACATTTCCATTTATATATTGGTTTTATGAAATTTCTAAGAATATCTCAAGGACTAACCATTTTGCTAGATAATAACAGTTTATCTGCCAGAAATTTCCTCGTCTTTGCTACATTAAATTGCATTTTACTGTTGCAAATATATTTTCGAAAATATTTTTAACGGATTTTGAGTTGTTTTGAGCTTATTATTGTATAAATTGCCATTATACAGATGGATTTGGTACAAATTTAACCCAATTTATATATTTTTATAAAGTTACGAATGTGTTTGATAATAGAAGCATTTATAATTTATGTTTCCATTTCTTATATCAAATTGTAGAGACACTAGGATTTTTTGGAAGCAGGAGAAGAGACAAATGTGCAATGCCCTCGCTGGGACTCGAACCTCAGACAAGCTCGGCGCGTATTCGAGAGATCCGTGGTTCGAGTCTCAGCGAGGGCATTGCTCATTTATCACGATTCCTGCTTCAAATTAACCTAATGGCTCTACAGTGACGCCCGAACTAAAAGATGGTGGATGATGATTCTCCACCACCAGGATTGGCTGGTGGATGATGATTCTTTCCCACCAATATTTGGCGGCTGGGTCCCCTAATGCCCAGTCGCCCTTTGAAAGGGGAAGTATATAAGGTATTTCTCTAGCCTTCTTTGCATGCCTTCGTGGTGTAGTTGTCAGCACGCTTGGCGCGTATTAGAGAGGTCGGTTGTTCGAGTCCCGGAGAGGGCACTGCTCATTTTTCATCTCTCTTGCTTTCAAAAAATACCTAATGTATCTATAAAGTCACATAGGTACTTCTCCCTTACTAATCAACCATGTTTTTGCAAATTCCCATCTTTGAATGTTTTTTTTTCTTCATTCGGTACGAAATAAAATCATTAATTTCTTTTATAAATTATAATATCTTTAATCACTTCAATACGTTTTAAATGTAAAGATTGTTTCTGTCCTTGCCATGCTTCATCGTGGTGTAATTGAAAGCACTTCTGGATAGCATCCTGAGATCCGGAGTTCAAATTCCGGCTAGGGTATTCCTAATGTTTTACATTTTTTGCTCAAACCTAATGACTCTACGAATGTAGTTTGCTAAAAGCAATTATTTTTCACATTCATGTCTTTAATTAGGATCTAATGATATATACAGATTTATTCATAGAGGGGATTGTTCAAGTAATTCAAAATAATTAAATACCCCCAAAACTTTGCCTATAAAAAAAGGATTTCAAATGAATTTCCAAACTTTGTCCATGCTTTGTTTAAATTTAGGTGAACTAGTCAGTTAAGTTTTCAATTCAATTCCATTTTTACGAAATCCAGACTTTTGCAGAGTAAAGCAAATCATAAAATCCTTAGTCCTTTACTCTTTGCAGATAACTTGAACTTTGCGTTTAAAAAAGGGAAGAAACATAAGAAAAAAGAGCAAAAGAAGTATGAAAGTTTTCAGATTTTATATTAGGCCCACAGGGGCTTTATTTTAACGTTTTGTATGTTACCTTTAGTTATTAAATATCATATTCTTCGCAATTAAACCATACATTTCAATTCAACAGCAATATCACAAAATAATTTTAAAAGAGCATATCTTTAGAATTTCCCAGAGACAGTCTCGTGCGCTGGAGATAAAATGTTTTTTTCGTACAGTTTTGTGATTGCTCTATTTGAAATCGTCGAGTTTATTAATCAAAAATTTGTTAAAGTTTTACAAAACATGAAATAGAAAATAAAACAAATTCTCAATTTAAAATCTGGGCTTTCACACTCCATATTCGGACGGAGGATTACGTTATTCAAAATTTGATGCCTCTGGGTACAGTTGTTTTATCACAATGCGAGAAACATACAATTTACGTAGATTCTTCATTATTTAATTTTCTTTAAATATAATATAGGGCGATAATATATGATGGCAACAATTTAAAAAATGATTCAACGTATTTAAGTTTTCAATGCAAAAAATACCAAAATGAAAATAATAGCTCTTCTGTGCTAACGCACTTTAAGCTTGTAGGGATTTATATTTATTTTAAATAACCAGTTAAATTTAATTTTAAGTTACCTATAAGTCTTCCTTCCCCTAATTGTCAGTGTCAGAATACTTAAATTTTGGTAGCGGAAATTATTGGTAAGGAATGCAAAT
>KK122018.1:0-40909 GCA_000611955.2 Stegodyphus mimosarum | reverse complement strand
TTAGAGAGTCTAGGAAATCTCTGTGCGTGGTTGTACGCAAGCTTCGGCTTAGCATTTATTGCTGATTAGACGTGGCTTTACAGCTATTACCTTGCTGCCACTAGACTCATCTACGCGCTGTAGGATACAGGATTGTATGAGTCATGTAGTCTAATTCCACTACTTGTTAATATCTTGAAATTCTCACGTTTCGATTCTACTGTTCCAGTTACCGCCCAAGCAGAGGCGTAGTATGTTAGCGCCAATTTAACGCATTGTAAATAATTTCAAGTGTTTAATAAAGGGTAGTTTTAACGCTTCTTCTGTGCTATCACTATTTCTCCAGATTCTACACAACAGATAGACAGTAGAAGTTACAAGAAAATAAAAGGAAAGAAAATTGATAGCAAAAGTTTCGTTTTCATGAGTAATGAAAAATGTATAAAACGTTTGATTACAAGAAATTACATTATTAACCCAATTCAATTATTAGTCTCAAAACGAGATTTTGCGTTAAATCACTGTAAATGTCAGTATCACTTTATCACCAAATATTATCGCCCTGCTGCATTAATTTTAAAGAAATTAAATAATTAAAAATCTGCATATATTGTATGTATTCCTTGCATTATGAAAAAAGCGACAGTAATAGAGACATCAAAGTTTGAATAGCATAGTCCTCCACTCGAAGATATTCACCTGGATGCCCGACTTTTCAATTTCGAATTTTTTATTTCATATTTTGTAAAACTTTAATGAATTTTTGATTAACAAACTCGACGATTTGAAAGCGAACAGTGGCAACACTGTGCGGAGTAAAACATGTTTATCTCCAGCTCGAGACTGTCTAAAGTTATGCTGTTTTTAAATATTTTGTGATATTGCTGTTGAATTGAATTTTATGTGGCGTAGGTGGGAAGAAATAAAGAAAAAATAAAATATTTAATAAATAAAAATAACAGGCAAAATGTTAATAATAAAAAGATTAAAAAAAAGTTTTGCAAGCCGTCATACTAAGAAAACTTAACATTAATATCATAAACTGCAAAAAGGAACTGAAAAAAAAATAGAAAACCGTATGGCAGCACTAATATTCCATCGGGAATTTTAAAACGCATGCTGCTATGCTACTTTCAAATGTTTTACAGTTTTGCTGTTGAATTGTATAGGGCCTGAAAGCTAAGAAAATTATGCTTAATAATGAAGCTAAAGAGACAAAAAGAAATGAGTTAGCTGGAATTAACAAATCCATTTGATCGATCGTTAAAATCTGAACCCTTTCAGATTTTTTTTTTATTTTTTCTTTCTTTATTTATTATTTTTGGAGGAAATTAAATTGCCTTAAAAATATGTTCAGTTATGTAAAGATCGATTTATTTAAGGATCGATTATTCATCAATTTTTTATATTTTAGTCTCTAAATTTACAATTATCAAAATGAAATCCTCTCAAGAAAGGAACCTGGTTTTATCCTTAGCTAATCACTATGAACGATAAACTTGCCATCCTCGAGCAGTAATGGAAATCGATGCAAGATCATAACTCTTTCCAAACAATCGGGCTTAACTATTACGGGCAATAACATGGTTTCTTTTTCCGCAAGGTACGATCTAATCTTTGCTAACTTTTTAATTCTCTAGTGTGAGCGAATGATTGTGACACGGATTAAATGGAAGATAGGAAAGTGCTAAACCTTTAATTAAAATAAAAGTTACAAATGGAATTGAAAACCTTGCTTTTTTTATGAAGTATTGAACTGAAAAAGGTTATAATGCAT
Organism: Stegodyphus mimosarum; assembly: GCA_000611955.2. Classification (NCBI taxonomy): domain Eukaryota; kingdom Metazoa; phylum Arthropoda; class Arachnida; order Araneae; family Eresidae; genus Stegodyphus; species Stegodyphus mimosarum. The sequence goes on along the minus strand of KK122018.1, from coordinate 39,153 downwards.
ATCCTGAACATCATATTAAAAAAGGCTTCAAATATGCAATTAATCAGTGGCGAAGTCATAAGGTATTTTCTTCCTTCTTACTGAGCATCTTCGTAGTGCAATTGGAAGCACGTCCGGCTGGCAATCAGGTGGTCCAGAGTTCGATTCCTGGCAAAGGCCTTGTACTTTTTCCCATTAACAATAATTCGTCACCACCAGAAATCGACGATTGGAACCCCTCCTCTTCAGTTACTTTTAAGAAAAGAAGAACGTAAGGTTTTTCTCCCTCCTTACCGTGTGTTTCTGTGATGTAATTGATAGCTCTCCCGGCCTGCGTGGGAAGGTCCGGAATTCGAATTTCGTCACGAGCATAGCTTATTTTTCTTGTTTCCTACTTCAACAAGCCTAATGACCGTGACGTTGTAATAATCTCTGTTGTTGTTGTTTCAAATCCCCTTGGGGCAGAAAAGCCTACACCAAGTCCAAGAGACCTTGCCGCACAAGCAAATTACAGATGTGTAATAATCTCTAACACTGTGATGTCGTAGAGTCCGACACTGTGAATCTACAACGCCACAATGTTGGAGTTACGAGAGAAGTCAAATGTGTAAGTGGGAAGAAGGTGTTATGAAGGAGCCATGAGAGTAAGGAATGCTCTTCAAAAGTCCGACTAGAGCAGACACATGCCGCGTGGTCAACTCCATCTGAATTTCAGAATAATCTGACATTTATCTGAGTGTAATGTCTCATAAGTAAGTTATTCTCGTGTAAATTAGTGTGGCTGTGACCGGAATAAAAGAGTATTACGGTTCATTATCTTGTGGCGTTTTCATGCAACATTCAGCAGTGCTACAAGGACACTACACACCCTGCATCCCTTCCGAAATCGACAAAAAGATTTAGCCATTAGTGCATTTAGGATGAGTGATATATTCGAAGAAGTTATAAGGTTTTCTCCCGCTTTCTTAGCATGCTTTCGTGGTGCTCTGATCAGCACGCTCGGCGCTTATTCGAGAGGTCCGTGGTTGGAGTCCCGGTGAGAGCGTTGCTCGTTTTTCATCTCTCCTGTTTTCAAAAAATACCCAATGTCTCTACAAATTGTAAATGCAGATGATTTTTCTGCATCAAATAGCTTGATTTAAAATGTTTAAAAAAGCTTTTTTTTAATTAAAACTTAACAATTGCACAGCTCGGGATTACAGGTGGTTAAAGCTAACTCTGCTAAGCTAACATGAAATCCAGAGTAATGTTATTAATGTTATAATGTTTTAATTCACGAAACCAATTTCTTTGAAGCTTTGTCTTCGCCTTTTCTAAATGCATGGCTTGATGCTGCAACACAGCTATTAAAAGGATAAAGCCCAATTAAATAATACCGCGAACTGGATGAGGAAATATCCCGTAACTCAGTGACATTGCTAAAGCATTCTCTTTCTCTACCTTTGTGAGCTCAGTTCTTATATGTATTAACACATCCTGGTGAGAACTGACGAAAATAGAAGTGACAGAGCGGATAAAGTAAAAAAAAGAAGGTGATGGGTTACTTAGGCTGATACCTTACAGAGGAATGTACGCATAGACTACTGAAAGTTTCTTCTGCATTAACTGTTCATATATTACAAGTTTTAAGCACTGTAAGAACCATTTTGTACAATAGGTATACGAGTGTTACATTCGCCTCCTGCATGAAACATAATTTTTTTTTCATGCTTACATTTTTAAATAGGTATTCCAGTGAATCTTAAGATAGTGGCAGTCATTCTTCTTATGTTAGAAGGCTACGGAAAAAAAAGAACAAAACTCCATGATTTATTTTCAACCTATAAATAAGAAGGTTCCGAATAAAAATGGCGAAACAGTCTTGCTTGCAAAAATCAAAGACAAAGAAAAGCAGTCAGATAAATGATTTTCGTAAACCGGAACTTCTGATTAATGGTCTGATCTGATCATTCGAAGAAGAGCCACCTACTTTTTCTCAACGAATCATGTATTGAATTATTAACCGAGGGAAGGATGCGATCCAAGTGATTCTATTTTTCTGCAGCCCCCCCCCCATCTTTCCCTCGTCGTAGTTTACTGTAGGAGTAATACACTCCTTGTCCAATTGATTTTCTTGGCCCTTATTCGTAAGAAAAGAGTAATATTCTTGTTGCAACAGGTTTTTGCATTTATTTGATGCTAAGGCAGATGGGAGGCAATACCTATTATTTTGCTTCGTTCATGTATTACATCTTAGGATAAATAAATAACAAAAAATAAAATCAGTGCAATCGTTCCCATTCCATTTAATACTGTAAATGTAATCGATTTGGATTTTTGCTGTGCGAAAGGGATAATTTTTTGTATCATAAGCTCTAATTTTCATAATCAGCCCAGCGCTGCTTTTCAAAATTATGTTTTGAATTGCCAGTTTCCATGAGGCAAAATAGACCTAATGCATAGAATGAAAGGTAGCCTGATTTTGCTCCTCTATACGTCATCCTCTGAGGCTTTGATGAAAATGAGGTACATAGCGAAGAAATGAACTATAATTTCATTTAAGATAAAATCACAAAAGCAATTATAAGCGTTAAACCAAACATTGTACGAGATCATATATAAAACATTTTTTCTTAGCACAGAGAAAAATACAGCAGTTACACTATAGAGCTTACTTTAAGTTTCAAACAGTTTTTTTAAGTTTAAACATGCTTTACTGTCTATTCTAGTTTCCCATCTACCATTCCCTACCAGAATGAGGTATCAGAATCGTGTTTTATGCAAGCGAGTTAGAAGGAGTATTTAAGGGAAGTTCAAATTACTTCGAGACAGAGTTGCGAGTGTTTGCCTTCTGGCTACTTCGTTCTTGAATCTACACTGGTGTGCAAAACTTAAGCAACAATGTAAAAATTTAGCAGGTAGCCATAAAATTGCAGAAACGGAGGTCTGGAGATCAGTGCAATGAACACGTAAGTCAGTAGAAACGTCATGCGTATGCAAATATCAGGACCTAAACGTCAGAGGCGATGTGAGCGTACACAAAACGCGTGATGTCGGCGTGCGCAGCTCAACAGTAGAATAAAAGAAAGGACGGAGACGCAATTCAACATATTCGCTGCAAGTGCCAGTGAGTCAGTTCGTGAAATATGGCTAGAAGAAATCACCTGGACGACTTCACACGTGGAAGAATGATCGGAAAGCTGGAGGAGGGGCGTACTGTCACCAGTGTAGCTGTGGGCGCTTGGAAAGCGTTCCATACCCCAGGTACAGCTGTTAGAAAGGTTGGTGGTGGCCGCCCGAGAACGACATCTGCAGGGGATGACCGATATATCGTCCTGCAGGCGAAAAGAGGCCGACAGCAGTCAGCATGCGCCATTGCTCAGCAACTCTGTACAGCAACGGGGCGACAAGTGTCGCGGTTTACTGTGGCCAGACGCCTTCACAAAGAGGGTCTATTCGCCAGCCGTCCGGAACGCTGCCTAACGTTGAAAGTTGGCCACCGACGCTACCGTTTACAGTGGTGCAGAGAACACAAAAACTGGGCAACTGATCAAGAGAGTCGTGTCCTCTTTACGGATGAGAGTCGGTTTAGTACCAGAAGCGATTCTCAACGCGTTTTGATTTGGCGAGAGGTTGAGACTCGGATTTATCCTAGTAACATCAAGGAAAGACACCGTAACGGTGGTCTTGGAGTTCTTGTCTGGGGAGGCATTATGCTGAACGGGAGAACTGAGCTCCCGTTTTCGACAGAGGGTCTGTAACCGGGGATCGCTATTGTGAGGAGGTACTCCTTCCCCAGGTGCGTCTGTTCCGAGGTGCCATTGCCCCAGACTTAATTTTTATGGATGACAATGCACGGCCACATCGGACTCTTGTTGTTGAGGAGCTACTGGAAAGTGAAGGTATCACTCGAATGGATTGGCCAGCGTACTCCCAGATTTAAATCCCATCCAAAATGTGTGGGATGCTTTGGGGAGATGCACTGCAGCACACTTACATCCTCCGGAGAACACCCAACAACTCAAACTGATGCTGATTGAGAAATGGATTCTCAATCAGCATCAGTTTTCATTCTCCTACCGCAAGAAATGTTGCACCAGCTGGTTCTGAGTATGCGGAGACGGTGCGAAGCAACCATTGCAGTCAGGGAAGGGCATATCCCATATTAAGGAACACCTGCTTGTTGTTCTTCCTCTCGGATAGACAATCATGAGTCACGATACTATGCGTTCAATAAAGCTTGTTTTTGTTTGAATCCATACCGTATGCATGGTATTCCTTTTTCAACTCCGATGCTTTCGTCATCCTCTACGTTCATTATACCCTCTTCTGCATTTCATGTCTCTTAGTTGATTTCTCGAGGAGTTATGGCAGAAAACCCTGCTGTTGCTTAAGTTTTGCACACCAGTGAACTACGCTCGGCCGTATTTTATGTGCTTGTTGATAATCGCCGACTAATTTAATTAAGGGACAACTACCTTAGGTAATTGTTTCTAGCTTCCGCTAAGGCTATTTAGTTTGATATGAGTTTAGTTTCTTATTTTTATCCTGATTTAAAAGCCCGAGTGGAGGCTTTATTGTAAGCCTGAAAATGTGGCATCTGTTGTTATTTATTTGAGTGAATAAAAGGATATTTTAACCTTTCTCGAAGCTGTATAGTCTCTCCCCAGCTAACAGGCCCTCTCGAGCTAAACAGTTTTCTGCAAAAAGTAATTACTTAAGCTCAGCGATAATTCACTACTTAGTTCACTAGGTTTCTCGACATTTTATCAAAGTACAGAAGAACTTTACAACATTCCCACATACATATATCAGTCAGTAGTCAAAGCAGCCAATCACGTTGTAACATTCTTGACTGAAAACCTTACTGTAGACAAACGTTTCCTTGAGACTTTCTACGCACTGACTTCAGAATTACTTACTGTGCAGTATACTCTTCTTTTTACCCCTTTGAAGGTCAAAACGCCACTTATGTCCTCTCATTCAAATGATCACAACCGCCCGAAACGGCTGAGATTGAATTGTTGTTTTCTTCCCTCCCCCTGAGGTATGTAGTAGCGGGTGCAGTTTCCCCAAACGCATTTTATCAGTTTATTGCAGACAGCTTGCCCTAAAAGCCTAAAGGAAGCTTCTTTGTTAAGAAGCAGAAAGGTAGGTAGGTAGGGAGGTTACGGAGGACAGGGACGCCTGGTGTCTAACAGAGGTAAACAGGCATATGTCCCACGCCCTCCTCTAACTAGAGCAATAGCTCCCTGGAGCACCACAAGGCTTCACCGAGAGTTTATTGAGGTTGTCAAAGGGAAGTACATGGCCTTACAAGGGCGTTAGTAGAATTGTATTACAGATTGAAGAGGTAAACTGTGGTGTTACAGATAGTAAGTACTTAAAGTAAAAATGCTAAAAGATATACACATAAAAACACATAAACCTCTTTGTGCCACTTTCTTCTTCAAACCTCTTTGTGCGCTAATGGATGGTTAGTTTAGGTTAGGTTATTCAATTATGGCAAAGCACACAAGGGCTATCTGCCTAAGGGGAGGGATGCCTTCGTGGAGGACTTTCTAAGGGAAACTGGCTTGTATACACGTTACATATGAGGAAAACCACGAAAATGCCCATACAGCCAGCTCGTTCGTGGGATTCGAACCTCGGACCGAACTACCAGTGTTCAGCGTCTTTACCGCTCGGCCGCTAGTGGGCCCGCTAATGGATGGGGAGGAGAGAAAAAAGGCAGACTGGTAATGGACAAGGACGGTCGTTTCGGCATTTTCATAAAGGTCAGCGAATGTAGTTTTCTAAGGTTTAATTGCCTTAGCAAAAATCGTTTAGTTGGTATTTCTGAAGTGCTCGCTAACTAGAACTTTAAGTCCCTACGCAGCATCGAATTTCTGATGAAAATGCAAACTTTAGTGATGATTTTATAGCTATTTATTTTGGATAGTCTTTCGGACTAGCCGCTGTCCCAGGCTGGGGAGGAACACCATAAGTTAGGTCTCATATAAGGTCTCCAGATTAACTAAGTGAGGCTGTACTGATTGCGTAATTGTTGTGCTCATCACATTTAAGACTGTAATTAAAGATAACCATGTATACTTAGCTTTGATTACTCTGGACCCGTCTTCGTCAAATAAATAAGGTTCTTTCTGTATTTCAAGCTTGGCCTTGTTCCGTCTTACAAACAGCTGATGCCTGTTCCCATTAACTGGAAGCATTAAGCGTCCATTCTCGATACCAATCTTCAATTTCGCAAATTTTCGCCTGGAATATTTTAACTGCTTTAATTTGGGAAGTAGATATATATTTATTTTTAATACAAAAATTGGAAATTAGTAAAACTTTTCTGAAGAACATGCATATATTTAAGTAGGTTTTAACCTCCTAATTCCACGGTTTTCTCCACAGAATCCCGTAATTTCCGCTTCCGTCAGATTTGTTCCGTAAACGCTAGCTTAAATCACATGCTGAGTATCATATTAATTTTTCAAGTGCTGAAAACTTAAAAGTGGTCAACATTCAAATTCGATTATAAATTCGAGAACAGAAATCTGCGTATTTTACGGTCAAACATCGTTTAAATAAACCAATACGCATAGGATGAACAAAAGTACCGTTTCATTCTAGCGCCGTCGCAGCGCTGTGGGCGTCCCGCGCATGCGCACTAGTCTTTCTTGTTCACTGACTTTCAATTGTCGCCATTTTGGTTGCTCTATGTTGTGTTTTCAGTTTGCTGTGCACATTCAAAATATTTAAGACAATTAGTTCTCCCGCTGACTGTGAGATTCGTGCCGTGATTAAATTTTTGAACGCGAGGAATGTTAAACCGGCCGAAATTTATCGTCAAGTGACAGAAGTTTACGGTGAATACGCGATAAGTGATGGAATGCTGAGAAAGTGGTTAAGAATGTTTAATGCAGGTCGAACAAATGTCCACGCCGAGGCTCGGAGTGATCTGCCTTCTGTTGTCACTGATGATTTGGTAAGGAAAGTTGATGAAGCAATTCATGAGAACAGACGCTTCACAATGACAACTCTTTCAGAGGCATTTCCACAAATTTCACGTACTGTTTTGTTCGAAATTGTGTCTGACCGCTTGAATCATTGCAAACTGTGTTCGCGACGGGTTCCAAAAATGCTCACTGATATTCACAAAATAAAGCGACTTGGTAGTGCCCTGACATTTCTCACGCGGTACAGTGATGAGGGAGAAAACGTTTTAAACCAAATTGTGACAGGTGATGGAATTTGGGTGTGTCATTTCACACCAGAATCGAAACAACAATCGATGGAGTGAAGACACACTCATTCTCCGAAAAAACAAAAGTTCAAAGTGACAATGTCATCACAAAAAATCACGTGCACTGTCTTCTGGGATAGGAATCACGATATTGTGAGACTTTAACAAAACTAAGGAGTGCCATTCAAAACAAACGAAGAGGAATGCTCAGTAAAGGAATTGTGTTGCTCCATGACAATGCTCGGCCCCATACTGCTGGTGTCACTCAGTCGTTAATTCAACAGTTTCATTGGGAGCAGTTCGATCACCCGCCGTACAGCCCGGACTTGGCGCCGTCCGACTATCACTTGTTCCTGCACATGAAGCGCGAGCTTGATGGCAAGCGCTTTGGATTTGACGATGACACGAAAAATGCTGTGGAATCGTGGTTATCGAAACTGGCGGGAAGTTTCTTTGACGATGGTATACAAAAACTGGTCACCCGCTATGACAAGTGTTTGATCATTGGCGGAAACTATGTTGAAAAATATTTTAAGACATGTATTTTCATGTAAAAATAAAATTGGATTCGAAAAAATTGTTTTACTATTTTTTTTTTCAAAACGGCACTTAATTTCCGAATACGCCTCGTAATAGCTCTCTGTAACAGCAAGTACAATCAATAATTTTCTCAAAGCAATCAATTAAAAATATCTAATTATTAAATACGCTTTCGTTCCACTAAGCCGAACGACGCAGCCATTTGTTTACATTACATATAAAATTCTTAGTAGAATAGTGAATTAAGCTATTTGGTGCATGAAGTTCAGTGTCCTTTTGCGCAGTCGGACGGAAAGTTAATTTTCAATTTTGTGGATCGAAAATTTATCTTCCTGCCCGCTGAACGAATTGTTTGTTTTAGCCTAGAAACTGTAATTTTAATTATAAAAATGTTTCGTTTAACTGTTTTTAACGGTATTTGGTGTTTAGGGTTTTTTTGTGTGTTAACATGTTTAATGAAGTTGTTTTGAGATTTTACATATTTTTATCTTGGCGCGGATTGAGAACTGAATTAATTGAATGAGAAATATGCCTCTAATGCAATTCGAGATAGTAAATTTATATTAAATGCAGCAAAAAATGTGCATAATTTAATAGGACGTACAAGAAAGTCATGTGGTGTCCACACAGATTTGTGTGGTGTCCAGACAGAGTCATATAGTGTCCACAAAGAACTATTCCGTAACTAAGCAACAGCATAGAACAAACTAAGTTGGTTTTTGTTTCAACGTATTATAACAAAACGCTATTCGTTTTCTTTTAGCCTTCCAGTTTAGAAATATGAGCTATAGTTCCGTCGATTTAGGATAATTTTAAGCTATCTGATATAAATTTAATTTCACAGTTTGCAAATGCCGTGCCTAAAATGCGATTCTAAAAGTATTTTATGATTTTAAAAGAAGTAGACAGATAATAAAATAAAAATAACGTTATGTACTGCATCTCCAAAATAAACGGTTTTCTGTATTCCTGGAGTTTTTTAGTATATAGAAAGGAATGTAGTGCAATGAATAATAAACTAACGAAATGCAAAGCTCTTTTTATTCTACTTGGTTTCCAGTTTTTTAAACCGCTTTAAGGAAAGGAAATACGAAAAACCTGTTTGTGATTCTATGTATCCACTTACATCTTACTGAAGATAAGTCAAAATTACTGTAATTTCATTAAATTCCTATTCTACTTCCCATGCTATAGTATCTGTACGTGAAGAATGTATCTGTTAATAGAAGTGATGCCTTCCATTTCTCATTATTGGATTTCGCGCGTTACCATGGGAACGAGCAACAGGCGATCGCCATTTTTGCGCCTCGTGGATTTGATAATTTGCCTGTTTATTATGCTACACGGGAATCAAATCGTCCAATTCTCCTTTCATTTTCGCATATTAAATTGGAAATTGAAAATGGTCAGAATGGGATTGCAGTGTAAATTATGGACGACGTTAGAGATGCGTTTTCGAAAACGCGATCTGGAAAATCCTTTCACTGATAAATAACGAGCTAACAGTTTCGGCCATTTTGGGTCCAAGCTCAGCTAATTTTTTTTTAAAACACTACACATCACCCACATGTTGTGATTAGCCTAAAAATAAATATAAAAAAAAATCTGAAAGATTTCAGATTTTAAATTACGTCCAAAGGCGCGTTTTTTTAACATTTCGTGTGCTACCTTTTTTTATTAAATATCATGTACTACGTACTCAAACCATAAAATTCAGTTCAAAATCAATATCGCAAAATCATTTTAAAATGAACATATCTTTAGAATTTCCGTAAGTCTCGTGCGCTGGAGATAAAAATGTTTTTTTTCCGTACAGTGTTGCCATTGCTCGCTTTGAAATCATTTAGTTTGTTAATCAGAAATTCGTTGAAATGTTACAAAACATAAAATCGATAATAAAGCAAATTTCAAATTCAAAATTAGGGCTTCCAGATGCCCATATTCGCAGTAGGATTACATCATTCAAAATTCGATGGCTCTAGGTTTTATCACAATGCGAGAAACATGCATACATTTATGCAGATTTTTCATTTTTTAAACTTTAATGCAGAGCGATAACATTTAGTGGCAACAATTTGAAAAGTGAAACGGGCATTCAGAGTGAATCGACGCAAAATCGCAAAACGAAAGTAATAGTCCTTCGGGACTAAATCCCTTTGGACTAAAAATCTGAAAGCATATAGATTTTATATTACATTTATCAAAGGGGTGTTTTTTTTTACATTTTGTGTGTTGCCTTTATTTATTAAATTTCATGTTCTTTGTATTTAAACCATAAAATTCAATCACACAGCAATATCAAAAAATAATTTTTAAAAGAGCATATCTTTAGAATTTCCGATAGACAATCTCACACGCTTGAGATAAAATTTTTTTTTCTTCCGTAGAAAGCTCCACTGCTCGCATTGAAATCGTTGAGTTTGTTAATCAGAAATTCCTTAAAGTTTCGTAAAATATGCTAATAAAACAAATTCCAAATAAATAAATAATTAGATAATAAAATAAATTTCAAATTTCAAATTTGGACTTAAAAATGCCCATATTCGTGTGTAGAACTACGTTATTCAAAATTTCATCTCGCTAGATACTTTAGTTTTTCGCATTGAGAGAAACATGCATGCATTGATGCTGATTCTTCATTATTTAATTTCTTTAAATATAATGCTGAACTCTAGTGTTTGGTAGCAACCATCTGAAAAGCGAAATGCCATTTATAGTGAACCAACGCTAAATGCCAAATCGAAATGTATACCTCTTGTGGGATACTGTCCGTTTGGTCTAAAAAATGGTAATTTTTTATTATTTAAGATTACATTCATAATGGCAGTGAAGAAATGTGCTTTAGGTATAAGTAAAATCTGAAATAATTAATGTTAATTTTGTGACTATTAAACGAGTTCCGCTTAACAAATAAGCACTAGTATCTGTAAGAAAACGTTTTTTTACTTAAGTCGTTACAGTTTGTGGCACTGTAAAACATTAAATCTATATATATAAAGAAGAATGTCTGTGTATTTGTGTGTTTGTTTGTTCGCGATTAACTCAGTCACTACTACAGCTATTGTCACCAAACTTTCTACAATACTTTTCTGGGTCCTGAAAAAGGTCAACGTCTACTTTTTTCCAAAAAAAGTAGCTAAACTTAGATATATTAATTAATTACAAAAAAAAATAACAAAAATCTGAAAGATTTCAGATTTTAAATTACGTCCAAAGGCGCGTTTTTTTAACGTTTCGTGTGCTACCTTTTTTTATTAAATATCATGTACTACGTACTCAAACCATAAAATTCAGTTCAAAATCAATATCGCAAAATCATTTTAAAATGAACATATCTTTAGAATTTCCGTAAGTCTCGTGCGCTGGAGATAAAAATTTTTTTTTTTTTCCGTACAGTGTTGCCATTGCTCGCTTTGAAATCATTTAGTTTGTTAATCAGAAATTCGTTGAAATGTTACAAAACATAAAATCGATAATAAAGCAAATTTCAAATTCAAAATTAGGGCTTCCAGATGCCCATATTCGCAGTAGGATTACGTCATTCAAAATTCGACGGCTCTAGGTTTTATCACAATGCGAGAAACATGCACACATTTATGCAGATTTTTCATTTTTTAAAATTTAATGCAGAGCGATAACATTTAGTGGCAACAATTTGAAAAGTGAAACGGGCATTCAGAGTGAATCGACGCAAAATCGCAAAACGAAAGTAATAGTCCTTCGGGACTAAATCCCTTTGGACTAAAAACTCTGAAAACGCTGATTTTTCGCAGTCATTTTTTCCGAGTGGCAACAGTCTTGTAAGCTGGAGATGAAAATCTGCTTTAATATTGAAGCAGATATTCATCTAGTGAGAAGTGTTGCCACTGCTCGCTTTCAAATCTTAGCGTTTGTTAGTAAAAAATGTCTTCTAAGTTTTACAATGAAAATAGCATTGCCAGTCATTAAATATATTATTCTCGATTCCAAAAATTCGTAGGAAGCCATTTCGACTGTTCCCATCTTCGTACGACTTTAATCAGCCGAGTTATTAATTAAAAATGAATAATAAATTAGAAAATTTGTGGATAATTCATTTTAATTTTATTAGCTATTACGGACTGCGTTGTATATGCAATTAAGTCGATATATTAATAAATTAAAAAATTTGTTTTTTACCCTGAAATATGAAGTCGTGGAAGAAATAGAATTTACTAAATTCACATGCGAAATATATCAGATGTATTTCCATATTAACATTAAAACTTAATTATCTTCACATAAAAAAACTGAGAATTTAATCCTACCCTTTCGGAAATTCAGAATGCTATGATTATTCCGAAATTTTCTTCAGATTGAATAGTGAACTATAGTTTCTCAAGGAAGAAGGATGCCCAAAATTTCCCCCAAATTCCTTCACAGTGCTGTTACACCTATAAACGAACCTAACGCTAAATGACACTGGAGAAAATTTTCCAAGATTCAATAGTTTTCAGCCGAAAATGCTCAAAAGCCTAATACATTTAAAAATTTCCTTCTATAACTTTACTAATTTTCTCATTGTAGAGTACAGTAAATTAGTCCACGTAAATTTAAAATTAATCACATAAATTCGAAATAAGTTATTTGCGAAAATTTAAAATTATTTTACACAAAATAGAGACAATTTAAAAACCTATACATAAGTTTGCAATAAAATTATATGTAGAACGAATGAACATTAATGTAAAATAAATAACACTTATACGCAATAATACAAAAAAGTGAATAATTTATTTAAATTTATTGAAAATTATTTATTTTTATTTTATTTGAGCATCCTTTAGGTTGTTTTCTTAAGTATTAAATATTTAAAATAAATAATGAATGTTAAAGAACAAATCCTAAAATAAAAGTAATGTAGAAATAAGGGGAAGTAAAAGGCAATGGCTATTTAAATGTTTTAAAAAATAGCTTCAGCAACAGCAAAAAGTATAAAGCGATTTTTTAAAAGAGATTTCCAAGACCATCAGTGGCTGAGCATTAAAATCGCTGAACACTGGTAGTTTAATCTGAAATCTTGGCGAACTGGCAAAGGCCTGCAAAAGGGCTTGTTGCATGAGCTTATTTGTGGATTTTGCCAGGTGTGATTTGAATCTCTTAGAAAGTTCTTCACGGTGGCATCCATTCTCATAGGCAGTAAACCTCGAGTTGCTTTATTAATTAATCTAGCCTTACTTAAAAAAGACTTCTTTAACAGAATCTATCATACGATGCATATAAAAATAGAGTTAGGCTAACTCTTCAAAGAGGATTTCATGCTTTAGCTAGTATAAGCAATATTCATTATTTACGGTTTGGTGTAGTGTTTTTAAAGCCGAATGATAGAGTAATTAGTAGAGGAGAATGATAATGTTTAAAATCTTCTTTTCTTGTATCAGGAATTTCTTCAAAGTTTTCTCAGCAGATTTAATATATAAAAATTGGGTACAAGCCTTTGCATGGTGTGTTCCTGCTCAAAACTGAAAAGACTTTGAGCAAATTCGCACTGTCACCATTGGCGTTTGAGCTGTAAAGTCATAACTTAGACCAGGTGTGGCCAACCATTTTGCGAAGAGTGCCCCTATCTGAAAAAAAATGTTATGCCTGCCACTTCCAACTTTTCCAACATACTAAAAAATATAAAAAAGTGGCCGATTATGGGAATTTCACGAAACATCACATTTTTTTATGTAAGTCTCAGTAGTCGACATTTAAAAAAAAATAATATAATAAATAAAACAACGTATAAACTAGAAATTTATTGTTAATAAACATTTTTAAAGGTTCAGTCAATTAGGTTATGTATAAATAAAAATGAATCATTTGAAACATTTAATTCTAAATAACTACTGAAATGTGGTTTTTGAATCCACTTTACCACTAATCAATGTGGTACCACTAATGTACCAAGATACTAATGTGGTAATAATGTACTAATGTGTATTACTGTGTATTACTAATGTGTAAATTAGTACATTATTACTAATGTACCACATTAGTGCATTAGTGCATTATTACTAATGTACCACATTAGTACATTAGTACATTATTACTAATGTACCACTAATCAATGTGGTTTTTGAATACGTAGTTTTTTTTAACATGTCATCGATATTAGTATTAGTTCTTGAAGATGCTAACAAAATTAGATGTTTTAGGTACATATCAGTTAAAGCATTTGTTCACAAACATATGTTGATCCAAAACCATAGCAATATCTAACGGCCAAGTCGTGTAAATTTGGAAAATTGCTGGCTGGTACAAATTTCCAAAATTCAATATAATTTGGACCGATTGCAGTTCAAATAAGTTCCTTATATTAGCTTATATGCTGCTATAGGCCAATAATTTCATTTAGATTTCAGTTGAGTAACAATTAACGTCTTGAAGAGAAATTGAATTATTATATTTGTCCAAATGTGTGTATTTACCGACGGAGTTCATACAGATGGTCTCAGCGTTCATACAGATGGCCTCCATTGCTTCTTCGCCTTATTATTATTATTTTTTTATTTTTTAATAAGCTCTCGCGTGCAACTGTTAATATTCTGCCGTGCCAAACTGTGGCACGCGTGCCGCGGGTTAGCCATCCCTGACTTAGGCAGATGTAATTTTTCGCGTTGTTTCTTGATGTTCGAAATCTCCTTAGAAATCCAAAATGCACATTCGAAATCTCCTTAGAAACGTTTTTATTGAAACAATGTCGAAACATAATGTTCCTCTTTAAAATAATATTTTTAAATATATTTTATCTTAAAATAAACTATTAATTGCTGTATTAATTACTGTAATTAATTACTGTATTAATTACTGTAATTATGGTATATGTGAAATATTAAGTATAAAACATGTAGGAGTCTAAAAATGGACGACAGTATTGCTTAGCATTTGATACCACTGCTTCATCCAGCAGCTAAGTGCATTAGAGCTGTCTCCAGGCGCTTCGGCTGAACAAGACGTAATAGATAATGACGGTTACGTCTAAAGCAAATTGCATTTAAACGGCTATATTTCTAATATTTGACTCTTGGTTTAGTGGATAATTATGACTGATTAATCCATTATCTTAAAGCTAATTTAATGCAAAAATCATTTTTAATCATACAAATGAAAAGGCTTAAGGATATCAGTAAACAAAGGCGGTACAGTAGAATTCCTTTCCACGAACAGCAACGGGACCGAGTCGATCCAAATTTTGCGGATAACTGAAATATGTATTTTTCGAACTTACTTGCTTGTGTTTTGGAATGCCATCTGCAGAAACTCTAACATACGAAGTTCATCGGTAGTGTTTTTCATCTATAAGCCACAGCTTAATAACTAATATTGATAATCGGACGGATTATTAAATGTTTAAACATATAATACGGTTTATATTTTAGAAAAACAAAATTAAACAAAGTTTTAAGATTACCATATTTATTATCCTATAAAAGTTACGAATTCTTCTGTATGATGGCATGTAACTTCGAATGTCTTCCTGTCTACAAAATTGCTGTCGTAGTTTTAAAATTCGCTGTGATACAGTGAAGCTTCATAATATCATGTACGGACATAGATTATGAAACGGAAATCATGTACGGAAATGATATAAAAATCTGCAATTCTTCGTCGTTGCTTTCTACGTAACTTCCTTCCACTGGGTGACGTTTCAATCCTCATCCTCCCCTTCATCTTCTTCATCTTTCTCCTTTCCCAGTATATGTCAAAGTATTTCGTCGTCATCATGAGAACGTACGATGAGAACAGAATCATGATTAGCAGGGAATCTGAGCCTAGTGGAGAATTCCCCCACCCCGGTTGAGTTTCTGGCCTGGGGGAAGGGAGTATTCCATAATATCAGGGAGGAATGTGATCAGCCTTTCATTTACGTGTGAAGTATTTAGTTTCAGTTTATGAATATAAAAAAACTACTATTGTTCAAGTTTTAGTGCTCAATATCTCCTTTATTTTTTCTTGTTTAATTTATAAAAAATATTAAATGATAATTTAATTTAAATAAACATGTATATATTTTTCGAGTTTGGAAAAGGAGGGGGGGAATGATCGTATAACCATGGTAAAAAGCATACGTAGAACGACAAAAGGTTGAAAAGAAGTTGCCTCTACCCATCCAAGCCTGCACTTCCTCATCAATAATACCAATCTTCTCCGAATTTGTTGTAGAGTCATTTTTGAAGGAGGAGCGCATGAAAAATGAGCAATGCCCTCGCCGCACTTTAACCTAGATCTCTCGAATATGAATCTATTGTGCTACTGTTACACCGCGAAGGCATGCTGGAAAGAAGGAGAAAATATCTTATATACTCCTGCTTTTAAAGGCCGAATGGGGATTAGGAGATCCAGGCGCCAAATACTAGTAATGACGAATTATTGTCCACCACCTTTTAGTTAGGGCGCCACTGTAGAGACATTAGGTTATTTTGAAGCAAGAGTACATGAAAAATGAGAAATGCCTTAGCCTAGAACCTGAATCTTTCGTATACCTGCCGAGTGGGCTACTGTTACACAATGAAGGCATACTGCAAGGAAAGAAAAAATCCTTTATAATGTTAGCAAATCCAAGATGTTTTCCACTGACATCGGAGTTGTTTTAGAAATAAAAGAATCTTTGCTATCCACTCAACACTTTCTAACATAATCATACACTACAAGTTTCACCCAAAGCGACATGAAGTAATGTTCTTTATAGCTTTGCAAGTTAGAGACAAAGTAAACAAAGTAAGAGACAAGACAAAGCAAGAGAAGTAAGACAAAGTAAGAGAAGTAAGACAAAGTAAGAGACAAGAGTTTGGCGGCAGAAACATAACGCCTTCAATATTTAAGTCTTCATGTTAGCCTAGTAAGTACTTTCTGATCTCATAGACCCCAATTTCAGATTTCAGTTTATACTTTCGAAAGAGCCATTATTTTAATAGTGCCGGTTACGAAGGATTTTACTGTATTTTCTTTCAAAAACTGAATAGGCTTTGAGTATAGCCTTGGAATTATTGTCTGCAAACCAAGCATTTTGCGTAGGAGTTATAAAAATAAGGTTTTGTTAAGCCCTTTTACCTTTCTTACTATTTCTGTGCTTTCACCATAGAGATTAAGAAGAGTTACCCTTTCTTCTGTGTATGCTTTCGTGGTGTAAATGGTTAACGCGTCGATCTGGAAAATCTTTGACTCAAATCTCGGCTAGGATATAGTTTATGCTTCTTGTTTCTAGCTGGGTCTCAGACCTTGACCTCTCGAATACGCGCCGAGTGGGCTACCTGTATACCACGAAGGCGTGCAGAAACGAGAGATAAAATACTTTATAATCTCACTCCAATCATCATTTAAAGGGCAGAGAAATGAAATTATTCAAATCCTCCATGTGTGCTTTAGTGCATTAAGTAATTAATACTACTAGGTAACAACTGGAAGATACAGTGTTCATAGAGAGCATAGAATATTTTAATGTTTCTTGCTTTCGATAAACTTAATTGCATGTATAACTTCTGGAAACAAAATGTGGTGAATGATATCTCGTCATCTGCATTTGGCCGTACCTCTCTCCAGTCCCTCTGCTGGTGAAGAATGTAAAGAACTATTGCTTTCTAATTCTGTGCTGTTATGGTGTAAACTATTCAGCTAATAAACGTAGATTTATCTTTCAAATCCCTATTACGGCCTGGTATAATTTTTTTTTCTGCTTTCGATAAACCTACGCACAGCGCTCAAGGTAAACTTTTAGCGATGATAATTTGTCACCATCTGAATTTAAATTTTTCCTTTCCAGTCTCCGTTTAAGTTGTGAGAGAATGTAAGGAATTGCAATATTCTCCCGTGTGGGCTCTTTTA
Organism: Stegodyphus mimosarum; assembly: GCA_000611955.2. Lineage (NCBI taxonomy): Eukaryota > Metazoa > Arthropoda > Arachnida > Araneae > Eresidae > Stegodyphus > Stegodyphus mimosarum. The sequence continues at coordinate 21,596 of KK122018.1, read as the reverse complement.
TTGTAAATGATTAGCAGATGCAACTCGCATCATAGAATCCATCATTAGAATACTGGCGAAAGTATAGCTGATTTTCTACATTTCTTCCATCGAAAACTTTCTTAATCTACACTCACGTTTGTGAAAATTGCAACACCAAGAAGGAATCGTCATAATTGAATGCAATTTAATACACAGTTGAGTGGTAGTGGTACAAATAAATGATTAAATGTTCAAAGCAAACAAACAAGAACAAGAGATCAGAATCAGTATTTTGTGTGGCCACCACGCGCCGCAATAAGTGCTGCTACACGACGTGGCATGGAGTCAAACAAAGTTTGAATGTCTGACTGAGGAAGAGCATTCCATATCGTTTGTACGCGTACCCAAAGTTCGTCTGCAGACGCAACAGGACGAGGATCACGAGCAAGACGCCGACCAATGACATCCCACACATGTTCAATTGGCGACATATCCGGGGAACACGCAGGCCAAGGAAGAAGCTGTACCTGCTGCGCTGCAAAGAAGGATTTAACAATCCGAGCAGTATGAGGGCGGGCATTGTCCTGTTGAAATACAGCGCCTGGCAAGCTTTGAAGGAAGGGAACAGCTTCGGGCTGTAGAACTTCACGGATATACCGGTTGCTGTTCAGATTGCCCACAATTCGTAGCAATTGAGATCGTCTATGATATGCTATGGCGCCCCAGACCATAACTCCGGGTGTTCGTCCACTGTGGCGTTCGATAATGCACTCCGGAAGGTGGCGTTCACCGGCATAGCGTCTGACACGAATGCGGCCATCATGGTACCACAAATTAAAGCGGGATTCGTCAGAAAACACGACATGCTGCCAATCAGCACGCCAGTCTCTATGCTGATTGGCCCATTGTAGCCGCAGGCGGCGATGGTCGTGCGTTAGGGGGATCCTGTATAAAGGAGTCCGTGCGCGCAGTCCACACTGCAGCAGACGTCTACGAATTGATGAAGCACACAATGAAACACCTGTAGCTATTGACCACAGTGCTGCCAATTGTCTAGAGGAAGCTGTACGGTCCGTCCGCGCCATGCGGACCAGGTGTCTATCATCGCGAGCTGACGTCACATTTCGGGGTCCACTCCCGGATTTCCGAGTTGTCCGACACTCGTCCGTCCACTGCTTCCAAACGCGCATCACTGTGCTGCTGTTACGCTGCACACGAGAGGCTACTGCACGATACGACAATCCAGCTTCACGAAGGCCGATGATTCTCCCTCGTTCAAACTCTGTAAGTTGTTCAAATCTCGCTCCCTTTCGTCGACGAGGCATAAGTACAGATTGAGTTAACGTTTACCACTAGCAGATAACCACCGATAACCATACACGCCTCGCTACAGCCGTCTATTTATTCGGATCCATCAGCCGTTCAGAGGGCGCTGCTCAGCATACGCATGCGCTACGGATTTGCAATTCTAATCATTTGCATATCATGCGCTACTTTGCATTTCCTGAAAATTTCAGCTCACTCGCGTAAGTCCTTCATGGTGTTGCAATTTTCACAAACGTGAGTGTATATAAGAAAATTTATTGTTGCGTGCGTACGGGTTCGTTATGGGTTGAATGCACAAGTCGTTAAAAGTTAACAAAAATTTATTCTTTCCACAAGAAATAAATCAAAATGCTGAAATAGTTCTTCAGAGGTATTCGCACAATATCACAATATCTCGAGCGTTTAGCAAAACTCAATTCAAACCAGCTAAACTAATTCTATCTCACAGCGAAATCGCTACAGCATTAGGTAAACAAACAGCAATTCGCTTTAAACAGCTACAACTACAACAACAACTGAGATGAGGTGTTTCAATTCGGTGTTTATAAACGTTTTAATTATCACTAGAACAATCTCGATTTTTCTAGATTTTTCTGGATGGCAACAGTAATTACGAGATGTTTATTTATAAAGCACTAAATGCACGCGCTCTTTTATTTTTATTTTATCGACGTAGCTTTCTCTTCAAAAATCGTCTGCGTTGCACGGGAAATATATAGCAATTTTAATTACAATTCTAAATAAATAGCCAAATAAATGTGAAATCCGTGACAATATAATATAGTGGAAATAGTCTTAAATATTGTAGCATATAAATTTTCCCTGCCTGGTTTTATTTGATACTGATAAATAATTGACAGCTTCAGACATTCCATAGTAGACCACAACAGATGGAGAATTACAGACAAATAACAGATTGTGTGGCTCCAGTGGGTAATAACTGGCGCAATAGACTCAATTTCTAGCAAAACGCATAAGCCAAGTATGCATTGATTGGAATCACATGGCGAAAAGGCTAAAACACATAAACGCAGTCATTATGAAAGCCCAGCAAATGCAACAAAAAGGTTTCCGTATATCTATATTTATTAAATATAGCAAGAATTGACGACAGGAAACAGGAATTTGCCCAGATGAACATGTACAGCGGAAGACACCGTATAGCAAATATCCAACAGATACCGAAAGGGTGTCATTTCCAACAATAGGCCATCACTTCTTCCATTTAAACTCAGTAATGTACTAATAGCTTCAATGGGGGGCTAATTTTAAAGATGGTAAGTGTGTTAGGACGGTACTTGTGCGATCGACGGTGAAGTCTCTGGCGCCTCACTCACTTCTTCTACCTACTGGCATGGTGATACTGAAAATAGCTGCAATAACTTTGGGTATCGGTTCAAATCCCGGAGAAGGCATGAATGTTTGTAAGTATATAGTGTCTTTGAAACATGATATTTAAAATGTTGTCGAACCGAAAGACTTCCCTAAAGGTTGGTGGAAGAGGGTGGAATACCCTCAGGCCCGTCTCTCGGAGGATTTCCTTCAGAATAGTCCATGGAAGGCAGCTTGACTTTTTCTGTATCCATAAAGGTACACAAAGCCAAGCTAATGAAAATCAATCACACTTATGGTCCTGAGCATGACAAAATTCGTAGATTTGATCTGATTTTGTTATCAGACAAGTCAATAGCTACAATAATTTTGTAACATGAAAGGCGGAAAGTCCTATGGTTAACGATGAATCAATTTAAGAGCTCAGAAATGGGTTTTTGTCTTTTCATATCCAAGGATCCAAGGATTAATTATTACGGAGTGCCTAGGGTAAAGAACCCTCTACCTCCACATCATAGTTAATAAAAGGGAGCAGAAATAGGAAAAAATACATGAAAGACGTTAAGGAAAAATAAAAAGGAAGTCAACATGACTTGAGAAAAATTACAGAGACAAAAAGAACTTATAAAAATATTACAAGTTCAGAAAAATTAAGCAGCGACTAGCGAGACTCGATCTCGGGACCTTTCGGTCTCGAGTCTAACGCGCTAACCACTGAGCTAGGGAGAATACAGACATTTTTTGGTATTTTAAGATTTTTAATAATTTTTGGGGGTATTTTATAATTTTTAACATGAATACAACACCAAAGATAAAGCAGATAGGAAAAAGTTTACGATTAATATGCTCCTTGGTCACATGGATTATAATATTGTCTTTTCATATTTTTGTTTATTATGTATTTTCAACGCTTTCAGACTTGTTTATCCAACAAAATTACAAATAAATTTTTAATGCCATTGCTTTTTTTATTATTTTACTTTTTACAACCGATAGATTGCACCTGATTTTCTTAACAATGTGTGTTTTTCCTATTTTGTGTCCATCCCGAGAATGCAAAATGTAGCATTTTGTAAAAAGGGGATATGCGTAAATTTTTAAACTTTTGTATGTTTCAGGGGACATGAACAGCTAAATTAGTTGGTTTACATGGATCCTAGTTATATGAATCTCATAATCTTGCGTTTTTTATTTCTGACATTATTGTGGAGAGTACACATAGCCCTTTTTTAATTTGGCGATTCATTTACATTATTATCATATATTCTTTACTGTTTTCAGAAAACATTAATTCCGTTCCCTTTATAATCCTAACACATATTCAGTTCATCGGTATTTTCTCCCTCCTTTACCACGTTCTTTCGTACGGTAACTGGTAGTACATGCAGATAGCAAAGAAAAGGGTTCGGAGTTCGAATTCTAGCGAGAGCACTGCATACTTTCTATGTTTTCTACTGAAGAATAACATGTCCAATGGTTTCTTTAATGAGATTCGAAATAAAATAGGGTGGACAATAATTCCTCACCACGAGAATTCGGAGATTGTATCTCTGCCACTTCAGGCACACTTCAAATGAGGGAGAATGTAAGGTATTTTCGTAGTGTAATTGGAACCACGTCTAGGTAGCAATCTCGAAGCCCTTCAGCTCGAATCCAATAGAGAAAATTGAACATTTTTCTTGGTTCCTGCTTCTGCAAACCTAATGACTCTACATATACTGCTTTTCGAAAACATTTTATTGTACAAGTATATATATGAGTTGTATTGCATTGTATAAGATTGTACTGCATTATACTCTATTTTATTCTCGTACCTTTTGCTAGAATTCATATTACTATTCACGTTCATTGAAAAGCAGTGCCTAACTGTAGCATAATTATTTTAAGAATTCCATTCTGTTAATAAAACATATGTTTTGTGGAACGAGTATATTCTTTAAACACAGCATTGAAGTTAAAATTTTTATTCGCAGTTTAAATACATTTCTACCAATTGATATAAGATTACAAACGTTTTGTGTAAAGATGTACCACTGATACAATGTTCTGTTTACTATAATGAGGTTACATTAAATTCCTCCTCAACGAAAAAATGTTCTTACAATTTTTCTTGTTGTCGCGGATATATTCAATACATCAGGCACCTGTAGAATTACATTATAATCAGCAGTTTTCCTTTTCTTGAACTTGAATCGTCTTTGCCCTTTATACTTAAAGGCTCAGTTTTTTAACAGTAAAATGCTTCAGGTTTAAGAGTCAAGTTAAATTCTCAGTTTACTAGTTTCTAATCCTCTTATAATGAAGCAGCGAGGAATCCCTTTCTGCTTCATTATAAACGGATTGCTTTTTCCTGCGTTAGAAAAACAGATATGCTTTTAAATTAATTCACACATCTATAACTCAGAAAATATGCCTCGCCCTTTTTCTTTACAATAATTACATTTCTTTTAAACTCAACATAATTTTAAGGTAATTTTAAGCTTCTAAGTAATATTCTAAAGATACGTAAATTCAATGGAATAAAAATTTTATAAATAAAGCAAGGATGTGTTTTCTTAAAGGTCGGAGTCCAAGCGAAAAAAAATCACCTAATCCCATTTTACCAGAATAAGATAAAACGTGCAAGAGAAATTATGATTAAAAACGTTATTATATAAGGAATTATTGCATTCCATTCGTATGTGCTTTCATGATGTGGTCGGTTTACATGTCTCGTTAACAATTATAAGATCCGGGTTCAAATTTCTGAGAATACAGTTTACTTTCTTTATTTCCAGCTGATTAAATTTCCTAAAATGCCTAATAGTTTCACACTATGCCATATAAATTTAACTAACAATGTCGTACATCTGCAGCTTTTAACTCTTGCTCCAAGGAAACTTCGTTATCTGTCAGTAGTTGGAAGAATGCTACGGCGTTCTGAATATTCTGAAAATAAATAAATATTATTATGGGCGTTCGGTTTCGTAATGGATTGAATGCACACAGAATCGATAAATGAATTTTATTTTTTTCAAAAATGCTTCATAATTCTGAAACTTTTTTTTCAGAAAAGTACTCGTATAGCTCTTCTCACTATGATAAAGCAAAGTCAGTAAATTACCACCTCGTACCTAAGAACGTGGAACATAAAGCAATGCGAAAATAGCCTCACATGCATAAGCTCGCACAATGATCTCTCAGTACTTTGAACTCTAAATAATCTGAGCTAAACCGAAGATTTTCTCATCTATCTTATATAGTTTTCCTTCATCCTGCAGTAAATTTCCAGTAATTCCTCGAAATTGCTAGAAGGCATAAACACTTCAGGTAAAGTTACACTTACACAGGGACTGCTCTAAAATGTCACCGAATAATCCCCCCGGGGGTTGACTCAGGAGAATTCCTGGGAAGTACTGGCTAGGATCTGTACTTAGGCAATCTCAACCACGGGGGCACATAAGTTGACTTCACAGGACTAGAGCCCTAGTTAATTCTAAGGTTGGTTCGGGCTTGGCAGAGACCGTACTGGTACTGTCATGTCCGTTCCTCTGTCTGTGGGGGAGCTATATGGTTGGATTACGCTAGTTGTCCAAGGGGAAACGCCCCTATTGGTAGAGTCGGGTGATGCCGCATGACGTGTAACTTTCCGACTTCGTTTAACTGACATTGATTTTTTTCGACTTAGTGGGGCTCGTCGGCTTCACCGGTTGGATCGCGGCCCCGAGGATTGCCTCTGGGGGCCAGGATGATATTCTATGTAGGGCGATCCTTGAGAACGTCAGGTAATATAATCCTGGTTTTCCGGTTTTACTGTCACCGAATGGTCGCTATGTTTGCAACTTTTGATGATTTATTGTCAAATTTGGTGACAAAAATTAGTTGCCAAAACGATCGCCAACTAGTCTGGCGAGATAACCATTTACCTAAATGTTAAGTGGGATTACCCCTGTAATCCTGTTTTTCAAATGATGCTTGACAGTCTGAGGCCATTCATGTAGTACACTATACAAGAGATACTACAATTTGTATATAATTTCACTAAAATTATTTACATATATACAAAAATCTTGACAAGATAATAAACCTGTCATTGCTTATTACACCACGTTGCTTCATTTCCTGTAACTGCAGATGGTCTCTTATATTCTACGTGATTTGCAACCATGGAGCCTAACGTATTCGAAGCTCAAAACATCTAATAGAAACACGCACCAAGGATGTAATTTAACAGAGAGACTGTCCAGAAACTGTTGTTTGCATGACACATGCAGTTGCACGTTGTTCGATTTAGAACTACGTAGGTCAGTCAGAAAGTTAGTTGCACTCCTTCGTAAAAATTTTCTGTCAAAGGCTATTTTGATGAAACTTTGTAGCAACACTTCAGACATGCACCTGTATCGCGTGACGTAGCGGCTTTCACGAGGCAAATTTAGTTTCTCTGATAATCAGTCTCAAACATGTCTCGACGGCTGCAAATAGCGTCCAAATGCGTGCAGTGATTCGTTTTTTGTGGGCAAAAAGCTGCAACTGCACTGAAATTTATGGGCAGTTGCATGAAGTGTATGGTGAAAATGCAATGTCACCCCAAGCTATCGCGAAATGGTGCAACATGTTTGAAAATGGACGTACAGATATTGACGACGCTGAGCGAGAGGGAAGACCAACAACTGCAACAAATTCGGAAATCGCTGCTCGCGTGAATGAATGCATTCTTGCAAACAGACGCATCACGATAAACAAAATCTCAAATGAACTAGATATTTCTCATGGTACAAAATTATCGCCGATCACCTTGAATTTCGTAAAGTTTGTGCTCGATGGGTGCCACGTCTATTAACGGAGGAACATAAAGGAAAGCGTTTTGAAAGTGCATTTGCATTTCTGCAACGTTACCAAACGGAAGGAAATGACTTTTTAGACAAAATTGTGACTGGAGATGAAACTTGGATTCACCACTTCTCACCTGAAACGAAACGCAGCTCGCTCAAATGGAAACATTGCAGTTCCCCGACACGAAACAGTGTCGAACTGTTCCATCTGCAGGAAAGGTGATGATGACGCTGTTTTTCGATAGAGAAGGCGTGGGGCATACAGAGTTCATGCCGAAGGGTGCCACAATTAATGCATCTTCTTATTGTGAAACACTAAAACGATTGCGGGAATCACTTAAAAATCGACGGCCAGGTAAACTGTCGAAAGGCATTGTGCTCCTGCATGACAATGCAAGACCGCATGCAGCAAAACAAACATGCGAACTTCTGAAAAAGTTTAGGTGGGAAGTGTGGAATCACTCTCCTCACAGCCCAGATCTTTCACCTCCTGACTTCCATGTGTTTGGTCCCCTGAAACAAAAACTTTCAAAGAGACGGTACCATTCGGATGCCGAAGTGAAAGCTACAACCCAACAATGGTTATCGGATATTGGACGCGATTTCTTTGCAGAAGGCATCGAAAAACTTGTACCACGCCTAGACAAATGCTTAAATAATGGAGGCAATTATGTTGAAAAGTAGATTTTGGATGCAACTTTAAGATACAAATAAAGTTATTGTAAAATTTCTATCCTGTTTTGTTAAGCAGTGCAACTAACTTTTTGACTGCCCCTACCTCGTAACACTAAGCAATCCCTGAAGACAAGGGACAATATATATTTCAGGTATAATAATAATAATTAACTCATAATATTGGTTGACCGACGTACTCGAAGTACTGATTAAGCAAAGCAAGAATCCATTGGTCCATTAGAAAAATCCATTGGTCTCATTGGAAATCCATTGTTCCTGTTAGAAACCCATTGGTACCGTTAGAAAAACGCAATGTATCGAAATAACATGAAAAACGTAAGCAGGACTTCCACATTCCGTCACCGCGTTTACGCTTGACATAAAAGCAACCATTATGGTTCTTCATACATATACAGTATTCGATTGAACGTAATATGACGCCATATTATTCTTCCTTCTATCCACGACGTTTTAAGCACCAGTATAACAACAAATTCCATGTTATATACTATCAAACGTAGTTGAAGTAATGGATACTTTGTAAAGATTCTCTACAGCTAACATGATGTTAAACTGCATGAGCGGAAAGCGGAAATATCTCTTGTGCAGCAGGCTTTACTTTTTGAGTTATGGTTTGCGATGCAACCCTAGCATCTGCAACTACTATGCATACAAATGTTTATCATCTCGTTTGATTATGTGGAGGAAGACTCGGTGATTCTTCATTGTCAGTGGGTTCTTCTTTTCTTAGTTCTGTAGTTCCAGACTGACAGTGCTCTGCTCACATTCTGTTCCAGTAAGAACAATTCACCATCCTTCCGTCATCAAAGTCAGAAACCTGCTGAGTAGACTGCCTTTATTCTTTGGAGAGTCATAACGTAAGCAGCGTATTAATACGAATGGGAAGAAACAAAATTTCCGTTTAACCAAACAAGAAACATTAGATTGGCTTAGATTTAAAATAAAACGTTTCCGATTTCGAGATCAAACACAGAGCCCTCTTCTTCAGAAGCAAAATGTTTGCAAAGGTAGGTGAGTCCTATCTTATCTTTAGCACAGGACCTTCCCAAACGATAGAGTTTTAGTCCAAAATCTACACCAGTCATAAGGCTCCAGTTTTATCTTATTTCAAATCCTACATTGGGATGTTTCACCTCTGTTTAGACAGTTTCAATATTTATAAGCAATTTTTTTCTCTCTGATATTATAGTTTCCAGCACCCCTTCATGCAGTGTTAATCATTTAAATGCCTTTCTGTAATGTGTACTGTTGAGATTTTGGGTATTTTTTTAAAGCAGGAGAGATGAAAGTTGAGCAATTCCTTCGCCGGAATTCGAACCACGGACCTCTCGAACACGCGCCGAGCGTGTGCTGACCACTACACCACAAAGGCATGCTAAGAAGACGGGAGAAATACCTCATATACTCTCCCTTGTTGGATGTCCTCGTTTGTGGTTTGGATTGAGGCATCTCTTAATACCATAGGGCCACAATGTGGCCAGGCGGGTGAGATATACTCTCGATCGTACCTCATATACTCCCCCTTTTAAAAGGTGACTGGGGATTAGGGGACCCATCCGGGTGGTGGAGAATCATCATACACCACCCTTTTTTGTTCGGGCGCCACTGTCGAGATATTAGGATTTTTTATACCAGGAGGTGTGAAAAATGAGCGATGCCCTTGCCTGGACTCGAACCACGGACCTCTCGAATACGCGCCGAGCGTGCCGACCACTACACCACGAAGGCATGCAAAGAAAGCGGGAGAAATACCTTATAGTTCAATATTCAAATCGATTGGATACATCTTTGTTGTGGTGCAATTATCATGGAAAATAGTGCAACTTATGTATAAAATTTCACAGGAGCTGATTAGAATTTCCTGATGGTTTTTTAAAGCTACATAAATCGAAAAAAGATAAGTTAGCAAGAAAATGAACTGAATTTGTTTTTATTTGAGGTTTGTTCTAACATCTTGTTTTTCTTAGTGTTTAGTGTAGTTGGCAGTTTTAGTTCTAAATGACAACAAAAAAATTGTTTTGATCTTAATTCCATCAGAACTTTCTGCAGTATGAACATAACTTAAAATAAGATTTGAAGACTCGATTGGATAAGACAGAAAAGTTGTCGAAGTGGCAGACTAGTATTTTTCCTTCTGAAAAGGAACATAGAAGAATTCCTTCTGAAACTACATTAGAACTAATGTCCTGTGAGGATTCCTTTAATTTATCTAACAATTAACTTTGCTTTTAATCTTGTTTTAAACCCACACTTTCTTGCCAGAATATTAATGAGTTAGCGCGCGTATATTCAAACGAGGTAGAAAGAGCAGTATTTAAGGGAAGGTTTGGGTATGGAATTTTAGAGCGTATTCTGCCTGCTTGAGGACCACGTTGTTGTCTTTTGTTTACTAGCAATTAGATTTCTGTGGCGTTGAGAGCTTCTATTCCTTCAAGCCGCCTATTACGCCGACTTTTACGAGTGAGAGCCTGCCTGCGCGTTAAGTAACCTGTGAAAGGTCATTAGATTATTTAATTCTATTTTATTTATGTTACTTGTTACCTTTTGAGCTAAGTAAAAAGTGTTGGCTTCTGTATGCACGAATCAGTGCCATTTGTGAGATTTATTTTGTGTTTATAAAGGGTTATTTACACCCTTCTATAGACTTTGTCTTACTTAAGACCTTAGAATGATTCCTAAGGCAGTCTGGTAGTTTGTTTATGTTTGCAAAGAATACGACACGCTTTAGTCTTTCAAGAAGATTGGAACACTCAGAGAAGAGTAAGCTTCTAGATTAGGCAAAAAAAAATATATTTTGCCCCCAAACAGATGGACATGTACAATGCAAAAAAAAAAAAAAAGGCAGCTTTATATCTCCCGTTCTACTGGGCCTATTGACGAAATTCAAATTGCGTTTTTCATGTCTCCAAAGAACAACTTAGATACGTATTAGATTTATATATAGCATTGTCCTAACATACGTATTTGGACACAATATTGGACTTTTTCTGAAATAACGTACAATATTTTTTTTCGTATTTCGATTCTACAACTCAAATTATGCCAAACTGCCAAGTTTTATAAAAATGACACGAGTAGTTTTAAAAAATCAGCTCTCAAAATTTTAGCTCTTCAATTTTAATTGAATTTGATATATATTTACTAATATCTCTTTTTTTATTAAACTTACTTGATTCGTAACTTGTATTTTTAAAACTTGTATTTTTAAATACTTTTTGTAAATTTTTCGAAAACCTTTTTGTACTATAACTTTCGAAAACCTTTTTGTATTAAAATTTTTAACATCATTTTAAAGTAGATGTATTCTAAGCACAACTGCAAAAAAATTAGAATTTTTTATTCAAAATGGACTAAGATCTACGTGAAATTACATACTGGCGCGTTTTCAAATTTGGCGTATTTAATATAAGCGATAATAACGAAAATATGTTTTACGCACTTTTTTAAAATTATTTGAAAGAATGAACGATGGAATTTTTTCCTCTCTGCATCAATAAAAAAAAGGAAAGTAAGTAGGTTACTATAAATTAAGAATTCCGCCAAGAGAATTATTCTTAGCGCAACTGAAAAAAAAGTGCGGCAAGATAAAGTTTTAAATTCCTCCATAAATTTCTCACCAAAAATTACAAAATTTAATATCTAAACAGAATTTGAGTCATAGAATCGAAATATGCAAAAAAAATAATATGTTATTTCAGAAAAAGTCCGATTTTATGTCAAAATATGCTGTATAATACGCTATGCTAGAATAATGCTGTATATAAATCTAATGTATACCCTAAGTCGCGCTTTCAAGATATGAAAAACGCAATCTGAATTTCGCCAGTCGATCCATTAGAACGGAAGATACAGAACTGTCCCCTCCATCGCAGTATACTTGAGGTTATTAAATCTACAGTTTTATTTAACAGTAAATAATTAAAATATTATGAGCCCACCAGCGGCCGAGCGGTAAAGACGCTGAACACTGGTAGTTTGGTCCGAGGTTCGAATCCCGCGACCGGGCTGGCTGCATGGGCGTTTTCGTGGTTTTCCCCATGTGTAACGTGTATATGAGTCAGTTTCCCTTAGAAAGTCCTCCACGAAAGCATCCCTCCCTTTAAGCAGATAGCCCTCGTGTGCTTTGCCATAATTGAATAACCATAACCGTAAAATATTATAGGGAAATAATATTTGCTGAGGGGCTGTCTGATAACTAAAATATATTTAAAGATCTCCAACATAAAAATGTTAAAAAATGCATATCTGTACTCACAAACATTTTCATATTTCTTTACACTCAGTCTTTTTTTTTTAAGATAAGACATTTATTACAGAAATGACTACTTTCTTTAAGAAGGAGCCGTTGAAGAGATTTTCTTACAGATAACATATTTCTGATGTTGTTATTTCCACGTTGTTGTAAAACAACATTGTTGAAACATCCAATAGAGCAAACATTCCTTTTCACTCTAGCTTTGGAAATTATAGACCCAAAATTATGCAGATTAGTCAGAATTCCTTGCAGTTCTTAAAAGTTTTCCTTTCGGACATCTCGATAACATTTGAAAATAACTGCGAGACGATTTCTCATCTATAAAAGTCTTTAATTTTGCAAAACGTTGCAGATAATACTAAACCTTTTACCTGTTTTAGAAGCTATATCTTCAAAACTACAAATCACCCTTTCTAAAAATATTAATATTTGTCTTTGCTTATATACACCGAAACCTTTACCATGCCTTTTGTTTAAAATTCGCTCTTCGATATTAACTGTATGTATGCACAACAGAAAACAAACAGTCCTTTTATGTAAAATAGCTGAATGAAATACGAATTTCAACATACGAGTCGACTTTATTAGCAGACAATATTTTATTCCTAACTTTTAGATTTTCATGCTTCATCAATTTTCGCGAAGAAATATTTAAACTAACTTTCACCAAACGAAAGCGCGTTTTCTATAAAATAAATTGCTGAAGGGAAATAATAAATTAAAATTATATATACTTTAGAAACTATAATAAATATAATGTTTATGCCTTCCTCATTTATACATCTTTTGCACTGCTACATCACACAGTTCTTACGCACGTTAAAAGTAAAATACTTTTGTATGTATGTAAATGTAACCGAGTGTCATTTATATGACGCAGAGTTACAATTATATATGTCATTTTTATCCTGATCTGGCATTTCTTTACAAACGCCTTCTTTGAAAGCCACTTTCTATTTTTCCACCCAGCTGGTATGATGGTGTGGCAACAACTAGATTCATCGCATCGTAATGAGTTGCCATAGTGCTCATAAACTTTGGAACGACAATTATTATATATTAGTTTGTATCAACATAAGTTTCTTTCATGTACTTAGATATTATTAACTGGTAACTAGCTAGATAAATAAATAAATATTAATATTTGAATACTAATGTAGTCATATTTTAAATACTTATCTCTACCTCTAAAATTGGTTGACCCGGAACGGTGAGCCAACTGGCTATCATAACTTTAGGTTCGGGTTTGATCCCCAGACATAACTTGGATATTTGTAAGTATATAGTGTCTTTTCATCATGGAGGCACTTAAAATACTTTCGAGCCGAAAGTCCGCTCAAGAGGTTGGTGGCAAGGAAAAACGAGGGTAAGAGACCCTCCGATCACGGTTATTCACTCCCAAACTGGGGCGAAGCTGCAGCTTTTTTGGAAGTGCAATTCTGTCGCCCCCCCCCGAGGTTCACCCTCAGCAAAGTTCTCAATCATGCGACAGCTAAATGATTGGTGAGGTTTGACCATTCCCGAATAGTACATTAAAGTTGCGTTCAGATGGCGATATAAAGGGCATAAGTGGTTTAAGCCGAGCTGCGTTGCCAAGCAACCAGTCTGTGCACGTCATAAAATCTGCTTTAGGGCTCTTGGCATAACGTTCGAAGTTTTCAACTCTATGCCGACTTGGGATAAGCGGCGACCAATCAGAACGAACGCGCGAAACCTGAATGGGAAAACAGAGCGGGAAAGCTGTACACACATGCGCGCATGAGCAAATTTAGCTTCTCTAAGTGGGTGCGGCTTAGACCCTGTGTCGCTGGTGTGAACGGAATTCTCGCATTTTATTCCTTGTGACTATGCCTCTGTGACATTTATGTCGCCGTCTGAACGCAGTCTAAGTTGCAAGCATTTGGAATAAAACTTCGTTTTTACGATTGCATCTGAAATTTACATGTTGGAATTCGACGAGGACAGAGGAACACATGGGGTATTCCACGGGTTAAGTATCCTACGTGTTCCTTTGTTCCGGATGGTGAAAGAAAAAGTAGTTGCTTGGAAGGATAAAATACACAATGGAATCTTCTGATTAGATAGATTTGCTAATGCTTCATGCTTGTGTCATTTGATAAGAAGGTTTTAGTAAAATGGTTGTTTGTTCTTTGTGCTTAAAGCTTGAAATGAAATGGCTAGTCAAATGATTCTGCAAATTCTTCCTTACCCAAAAAATTATTTTCATAAGTAAATATAAACAAGCATAAAAAAATCTGAAAGATTTCAAACCTTATATCGGGAATGTTAAATATCCCAAACGGGGATTTTGTTTTTCATTTACAGATACACGTTTCTAGATACATATTTCATTTATAGTTATACGTTACACAAACACGTTTCGATAGTATTTCGGCTAGCACCACATTGGGCTAAAAATATTTAAAAACAACATACCTTTAGAAGACAGTCTCACGCCCTAGAGTTAAAAATGTTTTATTCCCTACAGTGTTACACCTGCTCGCGTTGAAATTGCTGAGTCTTTTAATCAAAATTCGTTAAAGTTTTACAAAATATGAAATAGATAATAAAACAAATTCCAGTTTCGGGCTTCTAAGTGCCCATGTTCGGGTGGAGGACTATGTTATTCAAAATTTGATGACTCTGTGTACCATTGTTTTGTCACAGTGTGAGAAACATACATACATTCATGTAGATTCTCCATTATTTATTTTCTTTAAATGTAATACAAGGCGATAATATCTGGCGGCAACAATTTGAAAAGTGACTCGGACATTTAAAGTGCTTTGACGCAATATGCCGTTTTGATGCTAATAGCCCTTCTGGGCTAACACCCATTTGAGCTAAACATGAAAAAAAAGCTAAGAATTCAAAAATAAACTATGTTAAAAAGTCTTGAAACTAGAAGTAAAACTAAGTTCACAATAAAGGGGCTTGAAATAATCCTTTGGACTCTTTAGTATTATTATTGCAATTTATTATAGAATGATCTTATTATAGTTACCTCATTATGTTTATCTACATACTAATTATGCCTATCTGTTATTTTTGTTACACCAGAACGGATGTTCAAGTTATTTTGCGAATTTCAGATTGTATTGAAGCTACATTGTAATCTCTTTATCTAAATCATTACCTTCAATAAATATTGAATACGCGGCTCACGGTGGGATTGTACGATGTACCATAATAGGTTATAACGTTCTACTCTCCTTCTGTTGTGTAGAATCTTGAGAAATAATGATTGCACTGACGAAGGGTTAAAACAGCCCTTTATTAAACTCTAACTTATTTATAATGCGTCAACTTGACGCTAACACACTACGCCTCGTAACTGAAACAGTAGAATCAAACTTAAAATAAGAGATATTCACAAATAGTAGAATTACCCTACAGAGCTCATATAATCCTGTAGCCTACAGCGCGCAAATGAGTCTACTGGCAGCACAACAATAGAGCTTAAGTCACGTCAAAATCAGCAGTAACTTCTAAGCAGAAGTTTGCATATAAGCACGCACGGGAATTTCCCGGACTCTCTCTTTTTTTCTACTGGAGCGTCGATATTTAACTTATTCTCCCACTGGTCGAATTTACATTTCTTCCTCACGCTACTAAATTTAAATATTCTGGCACTGACAATTAGGGGAATGAAGGCTTATAGGAAGGTAAAATTAACTGGTTATTTAAAATAAATATAAATCCCTACAAGGTAAACTGCAGATCATTTTGAAATCTTCAGTTATCCATTTCTTTAACCTTTCTTCGTAAATTCTTATAAAGCCTGCAGCTTTTTTTGTTGTCTTTGTTGTTGTTGTTATTTACATTAGTTAGTATTGGAAGGCCCTACTAGTTGACTCATGGTAGATCGCTGGTGTGTCCTATACTTTTACCTGTACTTATACTGCAGGATTATTAGGAAATTTTGAAGCAGGAATACACGAAAAATGAGCAGTGCCCTCGCTGGAACTAGAACCTGGACCTCTAGAATACGCGCCGAGTTTGCTACCGTGCTTTCCGTTACGCATCGGAGAAATGCAGAAAGGAGGAAGAAAATACCTTATATACTCCCCCTGTTAAAGGGTAACTAGGTGTTAAGGGACCTAAATCGCCAGATTCTGGTGGTGAAGAATCATCATCCAACACCTTTCTAGTTAAGGCGCCACTGTAGGGTGATTACGAGTTTTTTAAGTAGGAGTACACGAAAAATGAGCAGTACCCTCTCCGGAATTCGAACCTGGACCTCTCAAATACTCGCCGAGTGTGCTACCGTTACACCACGAAGGCATGCAGAAAGGAGACAGAAAATAACTTCTGTCTGTATCTGTATCTGTTTGTAACTTATATCTGTATCTCTATCTGTAACTTATATCTGTATCTTTATCTGACAATATCTGTATCTGTTTGTAGAAACTAATTAAACTGTGCTAACAGAAAAAAATGGCTTCATTTGCAGAACCATTTCATCACTGAAGAAATTGTCTCTACATATGTAGAGAAAACTTTTTCTGTTTTCTAAATACTTAATCTTCTTCTTTTTCGAGAGGGGGAAGGGAGGAGGCCTTTATGTTTCGTATAATTTCAAGTTTAACTCTGTTCCCAATCTTTCGCAACAGAACAAGCCAACATTTCTTTTATTGACACTTCTGTTAATTTTTCTGGTATTCAGTTGATATTTGATTTGAATGTTTTCTTCTTTCTTTTTTCCCTTTAGTCATCGTGCTCGACTGATGTCTCGTCTGTTAATTAATTATTCTAATTAAATCTGACAGCAACAATTCCATCTAATGTCACAATAAATTTGGAATGAAAACATATGAGCGAATTTGTACTTCACTTTTAACAGTTTAATTGGGTACTTCTAGCTTTATTAATTAAAACAGCATTATTTGCCTTCTTAAACATCAAGTTTTGTAATTAAGCTTCGTTATTAAGTTTATTATGATTGAGTTCAATCTGCTATTTGAAATTAATTTAATCCTTTGTGGAATAATTATCTTTCGAATAGTCAGTCATATGTTTATTTTGAGAGGATAACATTTTTTAGGCGAAGCAAAGGAATGATGCCATGCGAGTTTTTGAAATATTTCTATTCCGAATTGCATCTTAAATTAAGTTAATTTCGTTTTATACCATTTTGATTTCACATAACTCAAAAAAGAGTTCTAGTTCACTTGATTCGATCTGTTTTTATCTAACATTTGTCAAATGGCGCTTTTAAATGTTATTAATCAAGGAAGTATTTCTACAAAAGGGAAAATTGCCTTTAAAATGTACATGCGTAAATAAGATGCCATTTATATGTGCTATTACTTTCATGCAATAGAATTGAATTCCAGTTTTCTAGATTCCAGATACCCTAAATCCATTTGCCCAGATTGCTTGTTCTTCTTTTTTAGACCATTGAAATTAAACTCGTTATTAAATTACTGATGTGTTAAAATAGAATTAACATGCCGAGCAATTATTAATCTAGAAGTCAAATAACAAAATTTAGCGTTATATTTACAAATTTGGCGTTTGCGCTTTAGCAGCTGAGGATGATGGTTCGGTAAAACCATCGAAACTAGTTCTGTGAAAATTTGCAAATATAACGCTGATTTTCGTTTTATGACTTCTAGATTAATACCGATATGTTTTTTGATTTTTTTAGTGATTTAAATAATTTAAAGCGAAAACACTAAAATGCAGTCAAATTTTAATGAACTCATTAAATTAATTTATTTCAAGTATGTATTTAATGTATGGATATTGATCTAAACAATTCAACATATAGCGTAGCATGTAATTTATTGTCTAATACACTAAAAATAAAAAGAAGATTGCGAATTTTGTTTTAATGCTGACATAAACAAACGTAATTTTGTTATTTTATTTTAATTAAAGTTATAAGGTATTTTTCTCGCTTTCCTAGCATGCCTTCGTGGTGTAATGATTAGCATATTCGGCGCGTATTCCAGAGCTTCCAGGTTCGAGTCCCGGTGAGGCCATTCCTCACTTTTCATGTCTCCTGCTTCGAAATAACCTAATGTCTCTACAGCGGTGCCCGAACTAAAAAAGGTGGCGGATGATGATTCTCCACCACCAGGATTTGTCGATTGGATACCCTAATCCCCAGTCGCCCTTTAAAAGGGGCAGCATATAAGGTGTTTCTCCCGCCTTCTTAACATGCCTTCGTGGTGTAACGGTCAGCACACTCGGCGCGTATTCGACAGATCCGAGGTTCGAGTCCCGGCGAGGGCATTGTTCATTTTTCATGTCTCTTGCTAATGCCTCTTCAAAATAATTAGAAGGTTTATGTTCAGCCAAATGAAAAATTCACTAAATGGTTTGGGGCCAAAACAAAATGCCCTTGGAATAAAAATATATTTTTGGAAAATATGTAGTTTTTTCAATAAAATGCCATAAAAGCAGGAAAACGTTTCCTCACTTGGTTTCGTGAGAGAGAATCCGACTTGTCTTTAAAAAAGAAGGGGAAGAAAAAGAGAGATAGAAGCAAACCAATTATCTGTATATATGTTGTTCCATACAATCCGGATGTTTGAAGTTCTGTTGCAGTTTTGATTTGGAAAGTGCATGCATATTTTAGGTTCAGGTTCTCCAAAATAGAAATGGCAATGACATATTTACATAACAACTTTCTTCTATTTCACAAAATGAAATATCTTTTGCTTATTAAAACCTTACATAAATCCGCTAGCTAACGAATATTTAGTACAACAATTCAAGTTGATAATACCATGAAAACCTAAACAAATTCTTAAACTCGGGCAAGAAGACAAAAAGAAATTATTTCTTTCTGATAGAAATGATAAAATGTGACTAAATAGAAGAAAATAATAGAAAAGAAAGAAAATCTGAAAGGATTCAAATTTTGACGCTGTACCAGAAGGCTTGTTAAGTGTTTTTATGCTCTCGCTGAACATCACAAATTACCTATCTGCTCCTGCTAATACAGTTTTTTTAACTTTTTAGCTTTATTATTAACCACTTCACCGTTTCCCCAGAGACAGGTTCGTTGCTTTGAAAAGTGAGAACAACATCATACACTCGTCGAGGTTAAATAGGGTCTGGATCGTTACCCTCGAGATAGACTCTTGACTTCGTGGTTTCTTACCCCCCCTCCGAATGCAACGAAAGTACAAAGAGGTGATTGATGGCTTAATTGGCCACGTCGTCTCTGCAGCGGGGTAGTATCAGGATCATATAAAGCAAAGTTCATTTAAAAGGACCCGATATAGGAACACAGGAATGTACTTTCATCCCTTTTCATCTGGCACTGCAATGGGAACTGTTGTGTTTTTGAAAACGTTGCTTAAGGGATCGTCTTTGTTAATTTTCATATACTTAAGAACGCAGTAGTATTTTTTTCATGGGTAGTGTGACGGTGTTGTTGTTGTTGTTGTTTCAAATCCCCTTGGGGCAGGAAAGCCTACACCAAGTCCAAGAGACTTGCCGATCAAGCAAATCGCAGATGTCGTCCTGCTCAGCCGACAGCTGTCTCAGGGAGACGTCTATACAATCCAGTAGGTGAGCGGGAGAGGCAGAGAGGGGACAGGCACACGAGGGGAAGGTCTTTTCTCCCTCTTTGAATTTCATGCATCGAGGATGCCCACTTCTGAATCTGGGCATGGCCGTTTGGATAGGCTTAGATCTTTTACTCAGAAGGGACAGGCCTGGTTGTTTAATACAGTATCCTTGAATGGGGCAAGCAGGAAGTTCAAGTTATTTGGCTCAAACTTCTAAATAGGTCTTGACAGCTAGTGAAAGAGTAGAAAGAAACCTTTCTAACACCAGTTTCGCAGGCCAAAAATTTTGTCCTTGGAAGGAAAAAAAGAAGCAAGTAGTTGCGTTTTGTAGAACGTTGAAGAAGTTAAACATTGCTTTCTTCGCACTTAAGACACGCACAATTTAACTGCAGAATCACAAAATTTTTAAAGATATCATATGTTTAGAATTGCATAGTGTTAAGCATTGGCATACATTTTTTTCTATTTATTCAGTCTTTTCTCAATTCATCATATCAACATTTAGTTTTCTTACTAAGATGGCTAAGAAAACTTTTATTTGCCTTTTTATTATTAACTTTTTTTTTGCGCGCGTTTAACATTATTAAATATCGCGTGTCACTTACGCCCCATAAAGTTCAACAGTAAAATCTCAAAATATTTTAGAATTCCCGATCCAATATTAAGGCTTATAATGTATTTTTTTTTCACTTTCGCTATATTATTTCTTTAATAGCTAGTAGCGCTGAAAGCTTTCAGATTTTATATTAGTTTTAAAAGTGGTTTTTTTAACGTTTTGTGTCTTATCTTTATTTATTAAATATCATGTTCTTCGCACTTAATTCAATAGAAATATCACAAATATTCAAGAAGAGTATATTTTTAGAATTTCTGATACACAGTCTCGCGCGCTGGAGATATTTTTTTTCGTACGATGTTGCCATTACTCGCTTTAAAATCATTGAGTTTGTTAATCAAAAATTCGATAAAAGTTTTACAAAATATGAAATAGGTAATAAAACAAATTCCAAATATGGGCTTCCTGATGCCCATATTCGAGTGGGAAATTTAGTCATTCAAAATGTGATGGCTCTAGGTACCGTTGTTTTATAATAACTCGAGAAACATCCATACATTTATGCAAATTCTTCATTATTTAATTTCTTCAAATATGATACAGGGTGATAATATTTGGTGGTAACAATTTGAAAAGTGAAACGGACATTCAGAGTGATTCGACGCAAAATCGCAAAATGGAAACAATAGTCCTTCAGGGACAAAGCTCCTTTGGACTAATAATACTATTTTGCTTTTATTAAAACTTTCCTGAAGTGTGATAGTAAGAGTAATTTGGTGCAGAATATCATTTGCGGTATACCTTGCTTTTGGCCTTGCTTTCAAACAGCCGAGTTTTTTATTAAAATTAACAATCTTACATTTTCCCGAATGGCAATAATCTGACGCGCTGAGATAAAAATATTTTATTTCAAACAGCGTTGCCACTTCTTGCTTTCAAAGTCCCACACGAAGGCATCCGTTCTTTTAGACAGGTAGCTTTCATGTGCTTTGTCATATTCACACTACCTAACCTAATCTATTTTGTTTCTGACTTTTTACTCATATGATATTCAGAAGAAAATGGGTTACCAGTAGTAGGCAGAGTAATTCGTGCGGCGGAAGTGACGTCACAGAAAAGGGGCGTGACCTCCG
>KK122017.1:371135-456019 GCA_000611955.2 Stegodyphus mimosarum | reverse complement strand
AAATGAGTGTATTATATATATATATATATATATATATATATATGAAGATTGCATTTTCATTTTTTAGAAACTCATTAAAGAAATTATTATTAAAAGAAAGAACCGAACGGGAAATAAATGCAAACTTATATTTTAAATATTTCTTTTATATCCAATATGATGATTCAGAAGGCACGTAAAGCACCAGCAAGACTTTACTCACTGGCCTGACCATCTAGCAATGGCGGGTAGTATGACCGTCCATGCGGTACCTTAGTCTTCGCATGGCCGACTTTCCTAGAGGTATATTAATGAACTATTAATCTACATTAGTACGTGCTCTGCAGATTTAATTGCACTACAAGAAGACGGTCGCCCATGAAGATTCACTAAACTACCATACAACCCATTTCAATTCTCGAAGAAGAAATAAAATGCATACGATGACACTTAATTATGAAAAAAGAAGGGAGTGGCCGCTGCGATGCAGTGGAAATTGAGGAAACGAACTCGCTGCAGCTAAACTCATCGGTCGAGCACCGTGCATCCCTGAATGAGCGGCTAATCTACCATGAAGCTTACAACCTTTACACCTAGCACGCAGGAAGGGTCTGTTAACTGCTGAAGTAAGGATAAGAACTGGGAACAGGTCGAATTTTCTAGCAAAGAAATCCACTGTAAAGATGTGTTAATTTCATTGCGCAACAGTAATAAAAATTGCTACAAGTTCTCCAGTTCTTTAAAATTAGGCAGCAAGTTTCTACCATCGACAGAAAATCCAGAGCACCTACGTGTGGCAGTCCGACATAATTTCATTGCGGTTTTCTACGTCACCAAAATGATTTGATTTTCGATGCCGGTATTCCTCTCCTAGCGCAGCTTCACTTAATAATACATGGTGGTACCACAAATCCTATTCAATAAACACTGAATTATTTTAACTAAAGAAACAAATGAAACCTTGTGAAATATTATTTCATAATATCTAAGTATTACCAATCTCATTATTGGTTTCGACAGAAATTCCAGCAGTACCTTGCGGAGGATTCCAATATTCCTTGCTATAACCCCCCAGTCGGTATAATGATTAGTGACCCTGACTGCCCTAGCAATGGGCCCGGGTTCACATCCCGGAGACGACATGGTTGTAACTGTCCATCTCTTCATAGAAAGCAACGGTGGTCACCTTTTAAGTGCTTCCATAACGAAATGGCCACCACTTCCAACTCTTGTAGTGACGCTATTAAATAATGCGCACGGCCATTAAAAAAATGTTCCTTGCTATGAATCCCAGCTGACGATTTTACTGCTAAGCAAATTTCCCTGGGTTTTATGCAATATCTTAAAATTAATTTATTCGTAATTATAAACTAATTTTAACTATTACATGTTTGTTAAATATTTTAACCATTAAAAGCCTTTTTGAATTAATGTCAAGAAAAAATTTTTAAAAATTTTATAGTTGGCTGATGTTTTGGTTTTCAAGGTTTTGAAAAGCAGCGCTCGTATGTGCATTTGTGCTCGTTATGCGCAGCAAGAAAGAATATGATTTCATTTGACTTAGAGCAGAAATTCGAATCCTTTTCCTATGGACGCAAAAGAGGGTGAACATCGATGTATCACGAAGGAGGAAGTGCTTCAACTAAATAAATTCAAACTGTAGAGAGCCTTAAGAATGCTATAAAAAGTATTCACTTGGAAAAGCATTATTCACCTTGGAAGAAGAGAGCATTTTAATATGCTCTTCTTCATTTCGTGATAAGATCAAAAGATGTTTGGATATTTGAAAAGATAAAATGTTACGCTCGAACTTATGATGTAACAAATTTTTATGATATAGTTACTATGAGTGTATCGCAAATGGTTACTTTAAAAAATGCAGCGAAATCGTCGTTCATGAATTTAATTCATCCCTGAAGGCCGCTCGTCATCCCAGAAGTTCGTAAATTTTACTTATCTACAAGAATTAATGTAAAATGGATTAATCCTTTTTTGGATCAGAGAAGAATACTTATTTTGACTTTTGTAACAGTATATTGTTAGCATTGTTTAGAATGCAAAAAAAAAAAACCAATGGAAATCGTAAAATAATTGTAAACGCAATGCTAAACAGATGAAACAGACTAAATTGCAGTTTAATTTAGCCATGTCTATGCGAACGACATAAGTAAAAAGTGATGAGGAAGAGATGTTACTTGTTATAA
The DNA here is from genome assembly GCA_000611955.2 of Stegodyphus mimosarum. NCBI lineage: Eukaryota > Metazoa > Arthropoda > Arachnida > Araneae > Eresidae > Stegodyphus > Stegodyphus mimosarum. Next base: position 453,836 of record KK122017.1, on the reverse strand, counting down.
GGAGTCCACTTCCATAAAAACTTCAAGTAACTTCCAAAAAAGCATCAAATAACATCATGTGACACTAAGAGACAAATAAAAGGCATTGTTTACCTTTTCTTCATCTCTAAGTGACCCTGGACTCTATTTGAGACTCACCAGGCCTCTGCTTCACTCAAAATTTGTCCAATGATTTGTTGTAGTCTACATTATAATGCTTCTAAAGTGAGCATTGTCATTGAAACCGCTTATGCTGTAGCTAGTTATTGCTTTATTAGGGTGATAACTTTATTAATTTTTCAGAAATTTCTCGGCTCAAAGAAGCGACTTCATATTCTTTTCGTTCCTCTTCCTCTTAAGACACGTTCTCGAAAATCGCTATTGGTTATTGCTTCTGAAGTTGTTCGAGTTCCTTCTTGTTGAACTTATTTTTATGGTTGTTCTATAACTCTTCAAAATCCACTTCGATTCCCATAGTTTTTTTAGAGACACAGTATTATAGATAGCATAAAAAGTCTTAATGTGAAAGCCCTTAGTCTCTGCTTGCTCCGGACTCTCGAGGTTAATTCCCTCCATACTGAAAACATGGCTCTGTAAGTCTATTGCTAAACTTTGTTAATGACAATTAAGCAAAGTAAAATATTAAAAGAATGTTTCTAGAAATCCCTGAATGTTGATTCTGTGCCAGAGGTTATTTCAAAACTCCTCTGAAAATAATTTGTTCTCTAACGAAGTGTTTGTAATTCGAGACCACCGTTCGTCATTCGAGACTTTTTTTCTAATGATTTGTTCGTGAACAGATTTGTTCTTTGCGAGACGTTTTCGTGATCCGAGGTTCCATTGTACAAGATATAATGCATGTTATTTTTTAAATAAAACTCTTTAAAAATCAGCTGGTAAAGGAAATTAAAATACTATATGTATCTTTATCGGTATGGAGATTCCTTTCACTTAATTTCTCAGGATCAGCATCCTATAGTCATTCAAAGCATTTTTGCGCATTATGCCGCTGAAAATTGGTCACTAAATACTTAAAGAAAGAAATTTAGAACTAATTTTTCACAAAGACCAAAAACTGAAATTCATAATCATTAAATTACAAAAAAGTCTCTAAATGTAGAATAAGAATTCTAAAAATGTCAAAGAAAAAATTAAAATAATTCCTTACAAGAAAAAACAAAACTGAATAAAGTAAAAAACAAAAAGGAACATGAAAGAAGAGGAATCCAATTAACTCTGATATAACATCATCAAGAAATTCTGGATACAGAAAAGCAAGGTTTATTTTATGGAATAGGAATTGTAATTGAGTCCGATGTAAACTCCTCCTGACGAAATTATATCGGAGTTAACAGGATTCCTCTTCTTTCATGTTCCTTTTTGTTTTTCAATTTATTTATTTGTTTTTCTTGAGATGGATTATTTTAACTTTTCTTTTAAAATTTTTAGAATTCTTATTCTACATTTAAGGAATGTTTTGAAATTTATTGACTATGAAAGTCAACTTTTGGTCTTTGTGAAAAATTAGTTCTGAATTTCTTTCTTTAGAACCGTATATATACATATATAATCGTGCCTATATCGTGTCTATATACATATATTATGGAATGCTCGGTGGTTAAGTAATGCTCGGCAGTTACTTGTAAAGACCCGTTTCTTAGATAAGGTAACTTGCCTTTGAGAACTGTAATTAAACGTTAATTATTAAAAAAATGAATTTTTCATAAGGCGGAAGCCTTCAAGTTTATATGGTATGCGGAGGGTAAAAAGAACAGTTGTACAGAGGTAAAATAGGCCTCTGTTTCTGCATTCGTATTCCCTAAACATACTGCGTTTTTGCATATAATTATTCAATTTCTCTGTTCAGTATAGCAATACTCAGTATTCTAAATATTATATATTTTTATTACACTAAAAACTCGGTTTTATATCCATTTTCTGTACTAGCAGTCAAACTTACTTCATTTATTTTTACATTTACCTCACTATTAAAATAACTGTAAAACTCTCAAAATTCGAATTTTTAAAGAATAAGGCAAAAATATAATTATTGATCTTGATAAAATTTAATAACCTTCCCTAAATAAAGCAAATAAAAACCTGAAAAGCTTGTTACTTAATTTATTAAAATTAAATTCTTGTCCTATAAAATTTTAATTTTTCATCAGTTTGCAATGTAGATGCTATTAAGGAAAGCAGAAGTGAAAATAATCTCGCATCCACATTCAAGCACATTTTTCAGTCAACAATCAATTTTTCATTTTTCAGTCTTGCGCTAACGAAAGGACATAATTTATTCGATAGAAAAGGTGAAGTAATATAGATTAACACGCAGATCGACGGCTTTCAAAGCTTCGAAGGTCTTTTGAATATTTGTTAAACAACTTTTCTGTTAACACTCTGTTGTCTCTAAATATACTCATTGAATCATTTTTGATGACTCAAGCGCATTTTTCCCTATTCTTAGGGTTACAGCCGAAAACATCGCAGCAAAAACATCTCGGACGAAAACGTCGCGGAGAAAACAACGCAAGGCGAAAACGTCGTGGTACAAAACATCATGGGAGAAAATAAAGCAAAGAGAAAACATCACAGTTCTAAAACATTATGGTACAAAATATAGTCGTTGAAAATAAAGCGGTTCAAAAACTTCGCAGTTTAAAAACATCGTCGTAGAAAATATCGAGGTAAAGAATAAAGTACCTTCAAATCATCGCATGACGATAACATCGCAGACATGCGTTTTTTAGGCTTTAATAATCGTTAATGAATATTCGCATAATGATTTATGAGAGCAAGGTGGAAAGAAGGATAATTTTTGCTTTTATATTTTATATTAACTAATCAATTTTTAAAAAACAAGAAATGTAAACAAAACAAGAAAAAATTTTCATTATAAGAGTATCAGATTAACAAAAGTGAAGAAAATAATATCATAATTAACTTAGCAATTTTTATAGATAAGTTCATACAGTTACTTATCTTTCTTTTTCTATTCTTTTTTAGATTGTACTTTTCATGAAAAATTGCCACTAAAACTTTATAAAAAGATAATTTATTAATGACCTTTGTTAGTTAACTATGCCTGTTTAAAATTAAGTGCTATAAGTTGTGTTAATTTTCTATGCTTAAGTTTCCATTTTATATTTTCAGCAAATATTTATTAGTTAATAAAAAATTTGAAAGTGAAAATTAGCCTTCTTTCCATCTTGCGCTCACAAATCATTATGCGACTTATTAATTATTAAACAATCATTAAATTTTACAATTATTAAAGCCTGAAAAACGCATGTCTGCGATGTTATCGTCATGCGATGATTTGTAGATATTTTATTTTTTACCACGATATTTTCGACGGCGATGTTTTTAAACTGCGAAGTTTTGGAACCGCTTTATTTTCGACGATGGTTTGTACCCCGACGTGTTAGAACTGCGATGTTTCCTCTTTGCTTTATTTTCTCCCACGATGTTTTGTATCACGACGTTTTCGCCTTGCGTTGTTTTCTCCTCGACGTTTTCGTCCGCGATGTTATCGGCGGACATCATTCTTAGACAGTGGGCAGAGCACAAGCGCGGATTTCAATCAGAATGTAGAAAATAAAATTAATAGGCATGGCACTGACTTGCATCAAAAGTTTCGGTGAAACGGGAATTTCCCCGTGGGACATAGCCTGTCAATTTAATAATATTTATTCCTTTTATTATAAACATTTTGTTTCAATGCATTTATATTGTATAATTAATAAAGCTCTAAAATAATTATTGGCTTTTGTGAGTTTTAGTGCGCAAAACCATTTATTTAACCAGAGTTATTTAAAAGTAATTACATACGAATTAATCAAAAAATGATGCAAGCCAGAAAAAGATATTATAAGCAATTACTATTTTCAGAAGAGATGGGAAATATTAAAATTAAAACGAAACGTTTAGGAGCTACTTCTAATTTAAGTTATAATTTTGATTTACATATATATTTATATACACATGTATGATAAAAATAGGTAAATATAAATTATAATTTAAATTAGCAATAGTCCCTTAATGCTAAATTTTAATTTGGGTATTTCGCCTCTATTCTGAGGATAATAATTTTTTCTGAACTACGTAATTTCATGACTAATCCATGTTCCATGACTTTCACATAACGCTGGTGACTTAAATGGAACTAAAACTCAAACAACAAATAATAATTTTACAGCATTATTCATTATCCAGTTAAATGCATTAAAATCGAATTTAACTCATTCTGACTTATGTTTTCATCCAGAACAAACGACACTTGCTTTCTGTATGCCGGCCTAGTTGACTGCTGCTTACTGCTTCTCTTGTTATCGAAAAGCTATCAATACATTAAAATGTATGAAACAGACACTATTATAGGGCCAAGTGAATTGTGGCTACAAATGTTAATTTAAAGAAGTAATATTTAATCTATCTCGGCTGTCATGCTTCCTGGTCATTATGGATCAATATCGTCAATATCAACGCAATCAACATTCCTTCATCACTAACCCAAAGTCTACTTCATTACGCACACACACACACATATAACACACATATATATATAGAGAGAGAGGCCAAACATTTACCTTTAAATATAGAATATACGACGGAAATAACTTTAAAATCATATTAAACATCGAATATAAGGTTTCTAGTTATAAATGAAAGAGACTGAAGAAGTGAACAGATTAAAATCAAGTTCGGAAGAGGGGTAATGCTTCTAAAAGCTAAACATAGAATCGGAAAGTGAAATTAATGCTTAATTATTGAACGCAATTTTATATTAAAATTAAATGCTTTCTATAAGATTAACTATTTCTCTCTGACTACAAGATTTAGGACCTAGAGCATAACATCTGCAAACAGTGCACCGATTTTTGAAATAAAGCAATTTGGTTTATTGCGCACTTCTCTTCAGATACAAAATAAAATATAGTACTTGATATTTCACGCAGCCAGGAGTATAATTGAAGCTCAGATAGGATAATAATAAATGATAACAATAGAGGAGATAAAAATAAAGTAAGATCAAAGGAAGCTGAGGCTAATTCAGGTTAAATTAAAATCTCAGTTAGTAAACCCCAATTTAATGCAGAATACTCAAAAACTGTTTCAAATTTTCCACAGCTTTTGACTTTAGCTCGGCGTTTTTTTGTAGGTACAGTAAAGATTTAGCTTAGATTTCCTAGTACAGTAAAGATTAGCACGCCGGCTAGCAAATGAACACGTCAATAACTGAAACACTAATTTAAGGTTAGGAATTCAATCAATTAATTAAGCAAACAAAACTCTAATATTCATTTAGTCTCTAACTGACGTGATCGCATATTTTCAGAAAGAACGCTTGTGAAAGAAAGAAGACTTTGACAGGAAGGAGAAGTTAAAATAATAAAACCTTAAAAATAAACCTTCTTCTTTTATGCAGTAATTTAGTTAAATAGGGCTATAATTTAAATATAGAAGAGACTAGTTCGTTTTAGAAAGAAATTAAAAACGCATATAAAATGAGATATTTATTCGACTTCAATAATATTTTGCAGCAGTACATGAATTAAGTAAAATATCTCCTCTGAAAATGCAAATGAAAGACCTGATATCATATATTTTTTAAACTATGTTGCATGAGAATGCAACTAGAATGCTTTCTCGGTTTCTTAATACCAACAGCTGTATTTTATTGAAAAAACACTCAGGATTTTCTGAAAGCTCTAGACGTGCAATTTGGAATTTTGTTCCAAATTCACATACGCGTGTATGCAAAAATATCATAAAAATTTCGTAAAATAAAAGCAGAAGCATGTATTCTAGGTTAGGCATTTTTTCATCATCAGTATACCACCTGAATAATAAAAGTGTTATTATGAAGGTAATTATATTTAGAATATTTAGATTCATGTATTGCATACATAAAGAGATAAAATAACTGCACTTGCTTAACTTTGCCTCATTATAGAAAGCAATTTACTCAGTTACAAAAGATAAGACTACGTTCTTTCTCAAACATGTTGGTGTAAAAATTAATATGTTGGTGCAATTTATATATTTATGAAACTTGTAGATTAGAGATAAATTTGACAATAATAAATACCTGTGTTAATAGTATAGTATGCACTTTATTTTGTAGGAATTGGAATATTCGAATTTATTTAATTGTATTTGCTACGTCCTTTTACACGAATTTAAAATGATACTTTCCTTAAATTTTGGGAAAAAATGATACTATCACCTTGTCTTATTTCTCGGACACGATTTTAAAGTACCTCAAATTAAGATATATAATTAAATTCCTAAACTATCCAAAAATCATGAAGAGGTAATAATCTTCATTTAAACGCCTCCATGAATTCTTCTACAATCTATTATTGATTGCATGGCTTAACTAATGAGGATCAAGTACGAAAGCGTTGAGGCCACACATAAAGAAATAACTTGAAGCTACTCCAGAGCACACCAATTAGAGTAATAAGCATATCCTTCGTGGTTTCAACCGAAAAGTCTCTGAAGTTGATATCATTTGAAATCAATAATTACAATAAAGTAACTTCTTTACTTATTTGATAATTCTACCTCCGTTGTTCTAAACCTGTGTAAGGTTTATGTGTAAAGTAACCTAAGTTTATTAACAGTTATTTTAAGTTTTGTCTCTTTCCTATCTTATTCTAATTTCAGCTTACAATTTCCTGCCAGAATGTAATTTCAGAAACGCAGTGAATGCAAATGAGTAAGATTACTATTTAAGTCGATGTTTTGCCGACTTCTACAGACTAGCCTGTCCTCTGGACCTACGTTCCTGATGCGCTCTTTGAAGCATGATTTTAAGACAGCCGGAACAAGACATGCAGAATGCATGCTATTCGCGGCATATTCAACGGAACTTGGAACTTCCACAGAGTCTGAATTCCTGACTAGCGCTCGTTTGCTTTTTGGCTACATTCTCTCTTAGCTACTACACTCGGCTATACTTTAGGCCCTTGCTTGGCTTCGCCGATTAAATTAATATTTAGGGACCAACTACTTAGATTTCTGATAGCTTCGGCTATACCTTTCAGAACTTTAGTTAAGCTTAATTTAGTTTAAATTTACAGTTATTTAAGTTCCAGCCCAAGTAGAGGCTTTGTGTATACTCCAACTAGGAGCTGATTGTATTTATTCTGAAAAATAAAGGGTAATTAACTCTTCTTACGTCTTACGTGTTTATTCACACACTTAAGCGATTATTCGCTTGTTAGTGTTCGTGGGGTTTCTAAGTCTGAACTTTCGAATTAAATAAGTAAAACCCCACACCTGTTTTGCCCTGCGCATGCTTTTCACCATCTACTAAATTATCAACGGCCCCTCCTTTCCGAAACTCAAAAAATACATGCCTATTTATTTAGATTTAGATTATATTTCCCCCCCCCCCGAGGGTCGACGCAGAGTACTTTGCGAGGCTACTGGCTAGGATCTGTACCTAGGCAGTCTCGGCCACGGGGGTATAAAATTTATGAACTTGGCAGTTCCCGATGGTCCATGGGTAAGTCTATACTTGCTCTTCATGGGCCGGGTTGTGTTAGTCCCCTCCACCAGGGTACTGGTAGCCAAATAGCAAACTGGACCATTGAGAGTCTGGTCACTGCTGTTCTTGGTATTCCACGTAAAGCCTAAGGAGAGGGGCATCCCGTGTAGTGCTGGCAGGTAGCCTCCATCAACGGCCAGTCACCATCCAAGTTGCCATCTCCCACCCCGCCGTGGTCTCTGACCTCTGGGACGGTGGTCTTAGGCGGCCAGTTTAGCGGTGGGTAGAATGAGTTCGTTTTAAATGGCTGAGGTTCTCGGAGATGTGGGCTCCTGAACTCGGCCGAGTAGTTTTTCCATCCTTTATGGGTGACTGACTGATGCTTTGTATCAGTCTCTGTAGTGCCATTTAGTTGGCGGAGCAGGTATAAATCTTAGTTAGATTATATTTCAACGTGTTTTATTAAGCACTGAAAAGTACAGAAAATATTGATAAATATCAAAACTTGAACAAAATCAGGTTTTGTATTCATAAACTAAAATTAAATGCATAATAGCTAAATAAATGTCTGGCCGTATTACCTCTTGAAGCTAGGAAATACCCCAGCGGATAATTCTCTAATCCCCCCTTAGTTAAGAACCCCTGTTCTAGCTCTTCATACAAAATACAGGTGGAAACCTAAAAGTGTAATGTAAAGAACTGACATCAACTGACATTTGATGTCAGTAAAGAACTGATATCAAATGATTTTGTTTTTGAAAGATGCTTCCTTTGCCTCAGGTAGAGAAAAAAATGTCAGCTTTTCATTCATTAAATATCCGAAAATAATATTCCATTCAGTAAATAAATTTAAATATCTAATGATATTTATTTAGTATAAGTAAATGAAAGCTATTTATCTAAGCGAAAGGATGCCTTTATGGAGGATTTTCTATCTAAAACTTACATTACATACTGGAACAGTACATGCACACCCATGTACCGAGCCCGTTCCATAATATTTTGCCTTAAGTCGAATCACCAGCGCTCAGAAGTTTCGCTTGATGGAACTGAAGTTAATTCCAAGTCGCTTTAAGGAAGACTGAAAGAATTTTTGAACGATGAATTGCAAGAACTTAAAAAGCAGACGCAAACATCGAAAAGCTTCCAAAATGAAAATGTATATTTCGGTCTTGCAAAATGTTTGTACAAAATGATGAATTCGGATTGATTATTTAAAATCTATTTAATTCGCCTTCAAATAAATGTAACGAATACGAATAACGGGATCGTTTTTATTCTTGATTTGTTGCTTCTTAAGTAAACTGATGAAAAAAACCAATGTTTTATTGCATAAACAAAGCAACTCTTATTCTTTTTAATTAAGGTTATGATGGCGGCATCAAATGAATGTAGAATCCCCAGGGACTCCAATCTTTTCTTTGCTCAGAACTCAGAAATTTCTTAAAGCTTAGTCTCTGCAGGTTGACTATTTTTTTCTTAGCTTCTTTTGTTTAAAAAATAATGTTTCAATAAATACTGAAGAATTCCATTTTCCCTGTTTTGTATCGTTATGTGTAATTAAGTATATTTTTTCTCAAAACTGTATAATTAAAAATTTCTGAACAAAACATTTAAGATGTACGAGACTTTTCCATTTTCCCCCAAGCATTCGAATGTTGTTTATAGCTTTAATGGAACACTAATGTTTATGTTACGTAAAATGCTGAAAATCTCAAAGGGATATTTTAAGATGCAATTCCGCTGTTTTTTAAAGAACACTCAATATGTTGCGATATTTTAATTCTGTGTTTTTTTTACTGTTGCTGAAGTAACAACTACGTGCAATTTTTTGCACTCTTGTGCCTTTATAGTCGTTAAATTATTTTAAATAAACAATCAAAATATCTTAAAATACTTAGGTCGCTTCAAATAAAAAAACATTCATTCTCTTTGTCATTTTTATTCAGTAAAATATCGGTTTACAAATTCAATTCTTTCTTGAAGGCCATTAATGAATCAAAACAATTTTCCCCATAGGAAATAATGTAAAATGGATTAATTTTCTCATGGATCATAGATCATTGTTTATGTAAACTTTACAAGAGTATTTTGTGCACGGTTTCATAAGCCAAGACCGAAGAAAGTCATTAAATACAAAAGTAAAACGAAAAGTACAGTATTAAATAGATAAAAGTACGAAAACCTAACTTAATTTGATAGTATCTTTATGACTAAGAATGGACGGAACTAATGGGAAATGGTGCGAAAGTTGTTATTATTTGGACATGAAATTCCTTTCTATAAAAACATCTTTAGGGGGTATCTTCTTTTGTCTAAGTGCCGCCTGACTCTGCTTGAGACTTAATAGATTTCTGTTTTCCTCAAAATTTATTATGTGATGTTACCTGCGTTTTAAAATGTCTCTGAAGTGAGGCATGGAATTGTCTTTGAAATTGCTTATGCTGCAGCTTTCTATAACAAACAGAACTTTCACGTACTACCAACATGCAGTCTCACGAGGGTAAAATTAAGCTAACATTACCTCCAAGCATAGTTTGATGTGAATGTGCCGCACCATTGACAGAGGGATTAAGACCGCTGAATGCTAGGAGTTCTACCTGAGTCGATCTCAGGCGAACGGGCTAGTGTATGGTCGATTTTCAAGGTTCTTCTACAAGCATAACGAGCATGTAAGTCTGCTTCGCTTAGAAAGTCCTCCATGAAGGCAACCCTCATCTTAAACACTCTTAAACAGCTTTTGCCATATATGAATAACCTTAATATGCACCACTATTTTATAATGTCAACCTACTAAAACTGTCAAAAGTGCCAGACGACAAAACATCCCATATGTCTTCTAATTACAGTAATTGCAACTTAAAATGAAGATCTAAAATAAACACGTTTATTAACACGTCAGCCTAAAGGTTACGCAAAACGCAGAAATATAACAGAAAGAGGTTTCGCAGCTTTCTGGTAATGCAGAGAAAACCTTCAACTCAAATTAAAGGTGAAATTCAATTAAACACACGCCTAAATATAAGCTTTGGTTAGGGAACTAAGAATTCCTGTAGCAAATGGGCTTGCCGAAACTAAAGCAGGTAAGGTTTAATTTCCCCAGTGGGGGAAGCGAAATAGTAACAGGCAGCAAAGACTGCTAAACCTCTCTCAAGCTAAAAAATTCTGTCTTTTTTTATGAAGTAGCTTAAATTCTGGTTAGTTAATGTAAAATCTTATAACCTCACTATGCTTGTGTTTGAACACTTTTTATCAGCGATTTCGGTTTCCAGACACATTTCATGAGGTGTTTTCTCCAACACAATCTTTCCTTGCAAATCTGTGTTCCTTTTTTACTTTCCCTGAAAAAAAAAACAGGATAGCCGGTTGTTAATCTCTTGGCAAATGTAAGCTGGAAAATTCATTTTTCTTAAAAACTGATTAAATGAGAAATGGCTATGAAAACAATTATTGCCAAGAACGAAGTCAAGCCAAACTGGGGACATTTAGGTCCGAGGAAATATGTCGAAACAAAAAAGCTCCAAATAGTATGCTTTAAATACGAACGCAGCCATTTGCTCACCAACGTTGGTTTATTCACGAAAATGACTTTTGTGTCACCTATGGAATTCAATCTGTTAAGCACACTACAGGGAAATTTAAATAGAAAATGAATTAAAACATTATTTTGCTGTATCTAAAGCAATAGTTTGAATCATCATATTTACATGTAGCAGAAAATTCGATTCCATCCCAAAGAGATATGAATTTTTTTCTGTTGTATAGTTTGGAATTTAAAAACAATAATGATTATATCTTTTCAGACAAATAAAGACATCTTTCACGGGTTAAGAGTTAAATGTGAATCAAAGCATGCACAGAAAACGGAAATCGTAGTACTTAAGCAAGCATACGAAACTTAAGTAAAACTACGTATGCAAAATAATCGCAAAATAATCAAAAGGACCTTTATAGTAAATGCTTACATTCAATGTATCTCTTTTTTACAGTAAAATGCTTATCCTTAACTTTCTCCATTCAAAGATTTTACACGTGTCAAAAAAGGCAAGTACGTTCAAACTTATGAGCTCTGGCTACAACTGAAAAAAATATATAAGATCAGGTCGTCGATTTAGGATTATTTAGAGAATTGCAAAACGCTCGAGAGATATCTGCCTAAGGGGACTATGCCTTCTTGGAGGAAACCACTCGACCTCTGGTTGGATGCTGGTCATCGAAAAGCGAACCGTTGAAAAGCGGGGGGAACAATGTTAAAAAATGAATCTTCTCAATTAATTTGTAAAATTGGTATATTAATCATAAAGCATAATTACAGAAAAATATAAAGCGCTATTAGGATAATTATTTACTCTCTTGCATTTAGATTTGCATAATGGAGTAAACTCTTTAGCCTGAGAATCAGTAACTATAAAACATGATCTTCCATAAATAATGAAGTGTGTATATTAATTAAGAGATTAGTATTCTCTACTGATCAGTGAGCTAAAAACGTTATTTCAAAGCTAAATCTGCTGTAAAGAAGCAATTTAGAGTTTATGGTAAGCTCTTATTCATACTAAAATTTGAAAAGACAAAATTCCCCATTCTTTTCTGCTGCCGAAAATCTATGGAATCCCTTAGGAGGTTACAAAATTCAGAGCAGTATTTCTCAATTTCTTGATTTCAACCGAAAATAAAAGCTCACTAGAGCTGTGATAGATGAAATTTTGCATTCTTTTGACATTTCGTGCTTGAGTTGGACAAAAAAGAAAGACAGATGCATAGAATTATACGAAAATGCAAATACTTGCCATTCGCAGACAAGCAGAACTATCAGCCTAGAAGTATTCAATCAGATTTAGTGAAACGTATTCTTTCAGTATAACCTTAGAGTTTATATACATATTTTTGATGAAGAAATAAAAATAAAAATTAGTAAGAAAATGTCTTTTATATACTTACAGAATTAAAAATAAAAGCAATGCTGAAATATCTTTTTACTCGGCGTAATTTAAACAAATTCGCTATTTAAGAAAATATGAATGTTCCTTTAAGTCGGCAAATATAAAATGCCATTACTATTTTATATAAAAGTTAAAAAGGCTTGTGTTTCTTAACTAGTTTAACAGCTTCCCTACGCGCGTGTCAATAGACATTATCTATCACAGACCGTTACAATAAGTTTATACACTAGTAATACGAAAAACTAATTCCATTATGAGAATTCAGTGTGATTTACTAGAAAATTTGATTTGAATGCTATGTAACGACTTCAATATTATGTAAACAAGTCAGAACCGAACACCAGGTGTCATTCATATGAGTCATAGATTCTTGTAGACCACTGCTTAATACGAGTGCGGTTGCTGCGGACTTCACCGAGAAATGGCAGTTGCCAATTCAGCATTCGCCCCGTTGCCTCCTATGAAGAGACGGACAGTTACAACCATGCCGTCACCGGAATTTGAACACGGGCTCTTCGGTACTTAGCAGTAGGCTCCTCTAACCACTTTATCGTCTGCGCGGCATATGCCTCCCAGATGGTTGGTAGCGAATGTGTTAAACTAATCATCAGCTTGAGTCCATGCCTATCCGAAACGGAAAGCAAAGGACTGGAAAGTAGGAGGACAATCAGATGGACCACTATTACTACAGCGACGGTCTCTCATAGTGGAAATAGGTATATAGGTATGTTAATAAAGGAAATAACTATGTTTCAGAGATACAGTATCGAAAAGCTTTTGTGCATATGCAGGCAGATTATATGAAAGAAACTTTGTACAATACGTATGTTGAATTGATTTTAATGAAATGAATTAGGAAACAAATGAAGAGAAAAGAATGCTTCGTTCTGAGAAATACACACCAAAGGATCCGAAATTTTCTGAAGGAAACTGGAAGCAATGAATACTTCCCAAAAGACATGATTCATATTGTGTTACACTGCAACATAACCTGGGTATGAGTAAATTATTATTACGCCAGAAATTTTATCGCGCAAAAAAGCCAAAATTCTCGCGTGTTTCGAGAGATAAATGGCGAAAACTCCCGGAACTTTCGTAACTTGTGAACTATTGTGAAAACTTTGTAGTAGAGGTTTTATGTTAGCATTTCCAGGGAGAGAAAGACATCTACCAGAAATGAAGAAATAACGCTAACAAATAGTATTTAGTTTTAAATAAAAAAATGTACTGCGAATATTTTAACTGGGATTTACGCTTAAAAATAAAGAATATTCAGTACTGTTGTTTTAGATCTTGTTTTAGAGTTTTTATACACTATGCATTGTACACAGATAGACTGTATTCATAAAATAGCTTATTTAAAAAAATGATCGTTCTGCTTCAGGTATTTTTATCACTGAAAGGAGATCTGGTGCAACCCCAGACCAAACGGCATTTCAGGTATTCCAGAAATCCAGCAGAACTTTTTTTTATGACGAGCATTAAGCCATTTCGCCCCTACAAAGGCCGGAAGCGGTGGTCACTTTGTTATGGAGGCACCTAATAGGCAGCCACTGTTAACTCGTATGAAGGGACAGACAATTTACATACAGGTCTTTTCCAGGATTCGAACCCGAGCACTTTGATATTGTAATAGACTCTCATAGCCGTCTGGGTGGCGTTCATCAGATCTTAATAAGGTTAACATAAAGCTCAGGTGTTATAATTTGGATTAGAATTACTTTGCAGTGTATGTTTATGGAAATACTACAGGAACATGATATAAAATTATTTAAATAGAAATAGAAATTTAATAGCAAAATTCGCTGAGAGAAATCATAGACGCGAAAATTTAGGAAATCCTACAAAATTCGCGAAAATGATCATGGAAATTCCCGCAATCTATTCTATTTACTAATTAAGGTATTATAATTACTATAATAGATTCGATTATAATCAAGCTTCGAAACATAATTTGTTGCTTCTGTAAATCTGTTTTTTGAAAGAATGTTTTTGGCTACGATTTTATTGCTTCTGGCATTGTTTTCAGTCTGACAGCCTAGATGAGCGTTTCTCAACCTTTTCTCAAGTAGAGTCCACTTTTATAAAGTATCATGTTATGCAGATCATCTTTCTCTTCTACCCTCCAAAAGCTATGTTTTTAGCGCATGTTATTGCAAGTAAATTTATATTTTTAAAATACGGTTAATTAAAATGAATTTAATTTTACATTGGTATTAAATAAAAAGGTTAACCAAAAAATTTATATTTGTTTTTAATAATTCGAGGCTATTAGTTTGGATAATCTTGATCTCATTAACAAAAAATTAAATAAATGTTGGTACTCGTATGAATGAGATGGATGAGTCCGCCGGGTCTGACATAGCTGTTCTATACTTGGATGTATGCTGGAGAGAACCATCACGAACATAGTGCTTTAAATCTCTCTCTCGTTTCTAAATCTAGAGTGAGAAGCTCGTACGTAAGGTAATCCATAATGAATTTCATAAAATGTTAGTCATGAGAGAAAAAAATTGCAGAGATTGATAGATATTAGATAATTACTAAATACACAGATTTTTATCTATAGTTTAGTCTAAGCAGTTTATTTGAATATTATTTTTGGCCTCTTTTAGAAATGTAGGAGGGCCACAAGGGGAGGCTTCGAGAATCATTTGCGGTCTGCGGACCACAGATTGAGAAACGCTGAACTAGATTAATCATCTGGGTTAACCAAGGCTATTAAATTCAATTATTGATTTGTTGTGCTACGAATAAGCGTCTCTCATTACTAGCTATTACCATATTAAATATCTAATACAAGAGAATTTCTAATGATCTGGATTCCAGCTAATCAGAATTTCTCTTACTTATTCGTTCCAAATAACTTGATACATTCCAGTTGTCTGGAATGAATTAAGTATGTCTTTTACGTTTTTATTACATAGTTTCATTTATTACGTTTTTAAGTTAATGTTTTAAAATTTCTATCTGGTTTAAGTATAAAGCATACCGCATTTACTCGAAAATAAGACCCCTCGAATATAAGACCTCATTACATGTTAGGATATATTTTAAGAAATAAAAATGTAGGTGAATATTTGATGAGATCATGGTTCTGATTACAATTTATTTATTTCTGATTAGAAAATAAGGCAAGTTACTTAATTAAATGCAACATTCTGTTATGATATAGAAAGAGAAATTAGAAAAAACTAAAGATACATGATTACCTATTTGTTTGTTACCCATTAACCAGTATTTTGAATTCGGGTCTAAACTGAAATCGTTTAGCTAGATTATTAACTATTATAATTATCGGTAGTTTTGCAGTTTATACATACTGTAATTTCCTATGTGGTTTATTTAGTATTTAAACAGCGCATTTATTTTGTATAATATGATAACTATGCTTTCTCTCATTCGACAGCTGAGTTTATTTAAATACCCCACAAGGTCATATATACATATAAAGATGTAAAATATGGAAGAAATATACAAACTTTAATTTACCAATAATCCTATAATTCCTTATTTTAATTTGGTTACGTCTTCTTCTGGAATGTAAAGTACGACATCTTAAAGTCACTGAATTTTAAGTCGCTTTCTGCGTTTTTCTCGTGTATAGCGTATATAAGAGCCAGCTTTCCCTAGAAAGTCCTCCACGAAGGCATCCCTTCCCATAGGCAGACAGCCTTGGTGTGCTTTGTCATAATCAAATAAACCAAACCTAATCAAAGTGGAAAAATAACCGAATTATATGACCTTAATTATTCCTGCAATCCGATAACTTCTTGTCAAGTCGCAATCCAAAATTTAAATAAAGAAGCAAACTCTATAAAGGCTTCTTGCTGAAATGTGCACTAAATTTGCCTGCCGTCCTCTCGCTATAATAAGATGTGCTGTTGCATAGCTCTGCTCTCTATATTGTCAATTGTCTGAAATAATGTGACTATGTTATGAAAAATTGTGGGGTGCTTGTCAAATCCATATTAATGTTCAACGAGAATATGTGCCCTCAGAATTAGTCATCAAGAAATAAAATTTTCCTCTTATCTACGTCAACGTCTGCAATGTTTTTCTTCTCCGTTGTGTCATCTTATGTATCTACGCTATCTTCAAATCCCCAAGTCTACTACAAAATTACATAGATACATAGACACATTTACATAGATTTACATTCATCTCTCTCACTCTCTCTCTCTCTCTATATATATATATCACTGTTGGCCACCCAAATTGCAACACCAAGAAAGACAAGAGATATCACAACAAAATTTATTTAGTAGAAAACATGTTAGCCAAGTATCAAATGATTAAATTTATAGACTTCTGTGAAGTGTGTTTCCTTCCAGAATCAGTAGCCAGAGTAGCCGCCATTGTTAGAGATCACCGCTGCCCCACGCCTCGGCATTGATTCAAATAGACTTTGGATGTGTTCTTGGGGTACAGGAGACCAAGCAGCATCCAAACGTTGCGAAAGTTGATCTGGTGTGGCAGCTTGGGATGTAATCTGGGGACCAATCGTTCAGCAACCATGGACCATATGTTTTCTATCGGCGAAAGATCCGGAGAACGAGCCGGCCAGGGAAGCAGTTCAATCTGGCGATTGACGAAGAACACTTGGACAATGCGTGCTACGTGTGGTCGCGCATTATCCCGTTGAAATATGACTGTGGGCAAGCTCTGAAGGTAAGGAAGGACAACTGGCTCAAACACCTCGGAGATGTAGCGCTGGCTGTTTCAAGTACCAGCAATGCGTACTAGAGGAGGGCGAGAGTGATATCCAATACCGCCCATTACCATAATACCCGGTGTAGGACCAGTGTGGCGATGCATAACGCAGCAGTTCAGCATCCTCTCTCCACGGTGTCTCCAGACTCGAATCCGACCATCGTGGTGTTGCAGACAGAAGCGTGACTCGTCAGTAAAGACAATTTCATTCCATTCTGCCGTCCACATCCTTCTTTCATCGCACCATTGGCGGCGGAGACGTCTTGGTCTGCGTCAAGAGTAAACGAAGCAATGGACGTCTTGCGGACTGACCACTCTGCTGTAAACGGCGTCGAATGGCACACGCAGACACTGGATGATGCGTGTGCCATTCGACGCCGTTTACAGCAGAGTGGTCGGAGAGCACACGGACACTGACTGAATGTGCTGTGCTGTGGTTTGTGATGTGACTGCTATGCGCACAATGTTCCTGTCATCACGTGAAGTGGTACACTGAGGTGGATGCGATGGAACGGGTCGGTCCGTCGTACCCTCTTGCATCCAAAGGTCACATATCCGCATTACAGTTGTTTGGTTTCGTCCAACACGACTACCGATGTGCATGAAAGATAATCCACACTCTCGGTAGGCCACTATCCTTCCTCTATCGAACTCGGATACTTGATCAAACGATGATCGTTGTTTACTACGAGACATAATTGATCGTTTTTTTTTTGAAAAATATACAAGAAAAACACAATTGCCGAACTTGAAATCGTCGAAAACACCAAGCCTTAAATAGCGCTTTGAAGTGGCGCCACAGAAGTGTGTGATGTGCGTCTGCACTGAAATTCTAATCGTTTGCATATTTCACCTCCGCTAATGCATGTTGTAAATTTCGTGTTATTTGCATGCTTCCTTCAGGGTGTTGCATTTACGGTGGCCAGCAGTGTATATGCGTGTATGTGTGTAGATATATATCCCCTACCTTAATTAAAACGTTCATTTGATTTTGATTTTCTAACAAAACACGTGTTAGAGTGTTCTAATGCTTCAGGACATACGGTTTAATCTTGTTTTTGCTTAATATGCTATTGAAACTAATTGTATATTATTTAGAATTCTGTTAAGTATTTTTCAGTATTCTCACTTTGGAAACAATTTTTAATCTACTGTTATCGGAAGCTGACTCTCCCTTTTTTTCTGTGTTTATTGTGTCTTGTGTTTGATGGGTTCCATGTGTTATTCTGGGTATCTGTAGTTGAATTTGTTATTTTCGCTCAGTCTACTCGATATTTTTCAGTTTTTTACTTAACTTTTATACAAGTTTATGGATTTGATGCTATTTCTTTACAATTTTGCTTCTCTTGAAAAATGTTCTATTTTATTGTACGCGCCCTAGCCTGTACGGGTTGGACTGTAAAGGCACAAATACATTTTATGTATTTTTATGATTAATTGTCTATGGTTAACTGAAGCATTAAATTCTAATTTATAAATTAATGTCGGTATCAGTTCAGAAACAGACTGATGTATTTACTTCTTTCATTCATCAACCTCCTCAGGACGATGTAACGAAGGAATACTGTAAATAACCTTTTTCTTTTACTGTTTTCATTTCGGTTTTCTATCGTTTTTTTCACCTTTTCATGCAATCACTCATTGTGCTTCTCGTATTTCTAATGGTATGTTTCGGATTGAATATGGGATGGATTTAAATGTTTTATTTGGTATATATAATATAATTGCATGTGTAGTTTATTTAATACTTAAACAGTGTAATTATTCTATACAGTTTGATAATTAAAATGTTTCCCAACCATTTGTTCTATTGTATGAATATACCAAATTTTATAAGAAAAGGTAATTGTTATTTTCGACTAAATTACGTAATATATTACTGCAACTACTTTTAAGGAATTATTAAAAATGAGTATAGATGTTTATGTACGACACGGCCTATCGTATTTTAATATTACTTTTATTATTTGAATCTATAAAATTTAATATTTAATTTTAGTTACGAAATATTAGTCTAAAATTTAATTACTGATTATTAAATTATTAATATTAAATTATTTCGCTTACAGCAAGTGTATTTGAACAAATATCTCTTTTATTAATTTTAGTAGAGTTTTTTAATTTTCCTTTGTTTAATTTTACTTTTTCTTGTTCCTTTTCGTAACTTTTTTGTTGTTTTTGTTTGTTGGTACATTGTTTCAGTTACATGAAAACAATATCGCATTTTGAGTCTTAAAGCCTACGTAAGAAAAATTCCCTTCATTGTTTTACTTTAATTGAAATAAAATAATGAAATAAAGTTTTATCTATTCAGATTTTGGTATTGTCGGATTTGGACTGGTGTTCCATTTATTTTTTATCTGCCTAAATATAATACTTATACTACGAATTTAGGCAATTGGAAAAGTACTTTCTTGTTTAATATTGCTGAAAACTTCTATTTCGTAATTTACGTTTCGAGAACAAAATATTTTATTGAACTAATAAGCTTTATTGAAATATATTCTTCACCCGCGCGTTTTCCGCCGT
Organism: Stegodyphus mimosarum; assembly: GCA_000611955.2. Lineage (NCBI taxonomy): Eukaryota > Metazoa > Arthropoda > Arachnida > Araneae > Eresidae > Stegodyphus > Stegodyphus mimosarum. The sequence continues at coordinate 434,174 of KK122017.1, read as the reverse complement.
TCGCTTACTCTGAAATTTAACAGCTAATTCAAATAGATTTTGCAGCGTTTGCGGGTTTCTCACTTTCAGAAAGTTCTGTATTGGCGGAAGCAACCTCGGCAAAATTATTTCGATGATTTCATTGTCGGGCCTTTTCCCATATAATAATTTGACGATACGAATTTACCTTAAGATAAAATCCGTTAAGTCGTCCCCATTACTTTGGCATTTACTATACAACTCTGATTCGAGCTTCGCGTGGTCTTTGATGATGGGAAATGCTTTCAATAGCGAATTTTTAAAATTCTCCCAAGTATAAGTTTCGGATTCTGAATCCCCCAACAAATTTTTGCTAATATTCTTGTACCAGCTGAGGGCTTGACCTTTTAAATTTGTCGTCCCGATGATTGTTCTCTGTAGCTGGTTCACAAGATATAACGTAAAATATAGATCTAGCTGCTCCAGGAAGGTTATTGCGGATCCTTTTCCGTCGAACGTTGCTGTTGGCTTCATTGCCGCTCTCATAGTTTCTACTATGAATCCAAATCCCTCCATCGGGTTGGGGTGTGCTTGAGGGAACTGAAAGGTTGGAGGGGTCAACGAGAATTCTTCCGTACCCAACGGTATAGTTCGTTACAAACAATTTCGGGCGCCAATTGTTCGGTTCAACTCTTTAAATCTATAGTTCTGACTCGGAACCCCACGAACACTTGACAAGCGAATAATCGCTTAAGTGTGTGAATAGAATACTTAAGACCAGAAGGCAAACACGCGCTAGTCAGGAAATCAGACTCTCTCTCTTGAAGTCAGAAGACTTACCGTCCCGACTTAGCTTCTGATTAAAGAAAACACAGCTTAAACTAAGGGTTTTAAATGAAACCTATTTACTAACCTGGAAAATTTGAAGATTACACAAAACTAATACAATGGTAGAAATCAATTCCTCAGGTTGCGAAATATGTAGAACAAACGTTCAAGTCGACTTTTAAAGGTAAAATACAAATTCGCGCCTGCAAGCTCTTGCTCTGACCCTAAGTATTCGCGAAACAAATGCAGTTTCAGAAAGCTAAAGGCAATAAGTCTATTCAGAAAAGACATAAAAATAGTAAAATATTACAGAAGGCTGCCAAATGCTGAGTATGAAATTTAAGAACTCTGTACTTATTATGCTTTAACTAATTTGCATTCTGGTCTGATTTGACGAAAGCGGAAGTACAAGGAAACAAATGCAGCAGCTAGATAATTAACATAAAACGTTTCAAGTTATCTAGATTTTAGGAACTCTGCATGGACTTTTTCCCATTTAATTTTAATATTTGAAGTTCCACTATATATTTAGGGATTTGACACAATCCTATGTTACAGGCTTCAGTCATCTGAATGCAGCTTTTAAGGTCCTTTAGTTTTGTCAAAAAGAATGTTTTGCATTTTGTTTCTAGGAAGTAAAATATTTTATTGAACTACACAATATTTGTTAAAATAAAATGCGATAAACGAAACTATAAAATTCCGTCACATTACATTGCAATAAATACCACTCTAGCTTACAGCCAAAAGACAAACCAATTATTTGGTTGGATTGTAGTCCAACTTAATTTGAATACTTGAATTTTGATTGTATATTTAAAATTAGAAACATTGCTATTTATTAAGAACCTCAATCATTTGAATGAAAATTTCAGGATAATAAAACAATTCTAGACAGTTTGTAACATAATGAAAAAACAGAGTTTTTTTTAAACCTCGCTATTCATGTGCTTAACAATCAGACCTGAGTCTGACTTTAAAAAATAAATCAATCAATCAATAAATAAAAGAGCGTAAAACCCCTTTGGCCAGTAGAAACAATAATAATAGATACTTTTTTCCCTGCTATAAATCCTTAACAGGACTACTCTAAACCACTTGTGAACAATCATTGTTAAAACCCTAAAATCATTTTCTTTTCGAAGAAGCTTGTTTTATGAGGCCAAAAGCCTGAATTTTTTTCACTTGCCTCTCAGTCCCCATTTTTCGCTATTTTTTTGCGAAACAGAGTACTTGTTCTATTGAAGATGTCTCCAGATTTGCGCTTATTAAGAAAAAGCTAGCTTAGTTCATAGCAAACGAGACGTAACAACCACACAATGCTGCCAATATCGATTGCTTAAAAGAAACGCTAACAACGAGAAGAAATGTTTTTTGAACTGAATGTACAAATGAATAAAATGAGTATCGCAGCTCATTTACAAGTGCTTTTTGATAAATGTAATCTATACATACGACAACAAAGTGATCGCTTATATGCCAGGATTTTCAACTGGGAATGTTTATAAAAAATTCTTTTGACTATGTTTCGAATTTTTCCAAGATAATTTCTTTATTTTCTTTACAAAGTTGAATGAAAATGATTTTTGAAGTAGTTACGTTTAGGAAAAATATAATGCATTGTTATTTATAATACACAAACATGCTGAACATATCTGACTTCGTTTGTATTTTTCTATGAGGAAATTGTAGAATTTAACTGAAAAATTCAAAGCAATTGCTTAATGATATTCTAAAAATTAGGATTGTAAAAATGTTAGCTTTGTAACGAGTATAAAACTATCCGAACTGTACGACGGTGCTCTCTAAGTTCTGCAGTCTACTAAAATTATATGCGCAATTACCCCACTGCCCCCCTCATCGTAATTGTATAATTTTTCTCTAACTGAATGGTAAGAGAACAAGAAAAATTACTTAATTATAATTGAATTCGGAAGGAAAATGTTTAGACATCACAAATCAGAACTTGAAATATGGGAACAAGCTAGTATTTGTAACAAGGATCTGAGTATTTTTTTGCGGGGGTTTTATTTTCGTACCTCTCATTTCTCTGTATGTCCAAATATGGATGTAATGATTGTTAAAATGTTGAACACAAAGGTTTAATGCAAAGCAACGTGTGAAATTTCATACTGTAAACATTTTTACACCAAAAATTTCGTACTATATCATGCCGATGCATCCACTTGTGATACACTCTGAGCAATGATCTCGGTGATGAGCTGGCTAAATAACCGATGGGCTCGATCGTTCGCGACAAATGCTTGAGCAGCAAGTATCTAACTGTTACATAATCTCCTTTGAGAATTCGAAGGAAGTATCAGAGACTAAGAGCACATTTATACATATCTAATCTTAAATTGTTATTACTATGTTTTAGGAAACGTTCGCGTAGTGCCACGGGAAGGCGGCCCGCCTGTCCCATTAGCTCATGATAAGAAACTTCCATCCGAGGTAAGTCTTGTGGGTTTATCACATGTTGCGAAGCTCGAAGCTATAAGAAACTTTCCCAAGAAACGCATTCTTCCAGTATTAGTTTAAACTTCAGGTTTCTATCCTAACAATTACCCTCAGCGTTATGTTGCGCGTGCGTATCCGGGATGTTTTTGCGATGCTTTAGGACCTTCTTCAGCTGCAGAAGTGAAATAACTTCTTTTCTCGCCTTCTGTTGAAGTAGAAAGTTCTAAACCTTCGAACTAATCCTGCAAAATTATGAAACTTTCGCTAATTTTTACTGCCTAAATCTTCCAATATCGGTATTCGTCGTGTTATTTTAGATCAAACCTCGCGGAGTTTCAAGTTTCCATATTATTCATTGTTGAATATGTTATACATTAACATGTTTTAGCGCAAAACTAAGAACAATAACAAAAATTCTAGAAGGGAAAAAAGGTATTTTTGAGTATAGCAGAGAAACCTCCGAGAGTTTAGAAAGGAAATGAGTGTGATTGCTACAGTAATTCGTTTCTTCTTCTTTTCTTTTTTTCTTTTTCGTTACGAAACTCATTCAAAGGTCTCCAGAAGAATATAAAACTGTAGAGCTGAGATGAACTTGTGCGCCATTCCAAACTTTTCTTGCAATATATAACGTGCCTAACAGATTGAATTGATTTTATTTTCAACAGGACTGCGTTAGGCTGTTACATGTAAGTATTTTAAACAATTACCTTCTTGATTAAGTTTAATGGTTCCGAAAAGACCATCCTTGTATTTCATATTTAAGCTGAGTAGTTTTCTTAATGTTAAATAAATTATTATATGTTAAATTATTACAAATTATTAAATATTGAATATATTATTACTGTTTATTACAAATTATGGTTTGCTTTTTAACCTGCTTCTCTTTTTTAACTTTTAGACATCAGTGATTCTCAGCACCTTAGTATCTTTTTTTATTTACACGCATATCAGTGATTCAGGCGGTTAATTTAGAAAAACAAATTACTATATAAAACTAAAAAGTAAAAACTGATCAGGAACACTTACAAGTTGATATAGCTTTCTAGTTATGCTTGTCAAAAGAATTAATGTAATTTTTTTATAAAAGTTTGAAGTATTGAAATAGCCTTAAAGAAATAAAACCTATATTAATGTTAACGTCTACTGAATACAACTAAAATATTTTAAGTTAATGATTAAGATATTTGCGTAATAGCATATAGCTAAGAATATTTACAGTTTAAATCAATTTCAAGATCCGAAAAAGAAAAGTGGAATGGAAAGACTAATTAGAGCAAATAAGAACTATTCAGAGGGGAAATTAGGTTAAGTAATAAATAACGCTAATTACCGACTAAAAAACATCGAAACGTTTTCGTAACAAACAGATGCAGAACATGACGGTTCATTGTGATAAATGTTCAATAATTATTTGTCGTATAGGTTTGTTTCATTTGATTGTCGCAAAGCACTCGTGGGCTATCTGCCTAAGAGATGAGATGCTTTCATGGAGAACTCTCTCGTATACACGTTACACATAAGGAAAACCACAAAAGCACCAATGCAGCCAGCCCGTTCGCCGGGATTTGAACCTCTGACCGCAGTGTTCAGCCACTTTACCGCTCAGCCGCTGGTGGGGATATTTGCGTTGTAAAAGGAATAATTTCACAGAAAGCGGTTTAAATTAATTATCTTTTACAAGTGAGATTAGCTATCGACAAAATATCTACACATGCAGTCCATTTTGTCAGGAGTTTTTTCTTTGACGACATTTCTAGTGTTGAATGACTTTATGAGCAAATTTCCAAGCCAATTTCGATTAATTTTTTGATAATTTTCAAAAATTGTGCACTTAATTTTTGAAAAATCATATATTGACTACTTTAATAATTGTAATTTTTAATTTTCCAGAACCATATAGTGAGTTAGATTTGGCATTTATAGCTCTGTACCCTCCTCGACGCTGAAATAAATAAAATAAATTTATGTTTCCATAAAATGTTTTGCCGTATTTTGATAAATTTTGTAATTGAAAGTGCATTTCTGCAATATTTAAGGAAGTAAAGCCTGTGGTCACATTCCCCCCACCCTCAAAATCTTAGTACACGCTGTCTCCTAGAAATATAAAGCAGAAATTGAAAAACCACTCCTAGAAAAAAAATCAACTTGAAAAAGAATTAAGATACAACGAGAAAGAAAAGAAATATTTGATCTGTAGAAGATGTTTTTCTATAAGCACTGGAAAACAAAAAACTGCCTTTTTAAAGTAAAATTTTTGATTTGAATGAGAAGGCTCACTATTTCGAAATGAAAACGAAGGCAGTGATATGAGTTACATAAAAAACCCTTTTTTCTGCTTCTTAAAGAAGAATTCATATGTTTAGGATTGAAAGACTGCTAAGACACTGAGGGGCAAAAAAGACGAAATGCTCTGTGCATGTCTAGATTCAATTCTCCTTTGTCTGTAGAAAACTTCATTTATCATTTTGTCAGCAGCATCTGACAAAGTGATAAATCTGAGTAGCGGGAAAATAAACAAAAATTTCAAGAGCTACTAAGTGAACAAGGATGCTCACAGTCCCAAACAGAAGACGAACAGCAATCCATCCTCTATAGAGACATCAGGTTAAAATAAGATGGATAAAAGTCTGGTGGGACTGAGTGATTAGAATAATCAGCATGAGCGATTTCGTGTCTTGGTTTCTGTCTTCGATAAATGTAAAATGTGAAACATAACTCCTATTTTATACTTTATTTTTATTGAAACTTTTAGCCTAAGATTGTATGACATGCTGCTGCAGACTTCTAAATAGTTGTAGCTTATCACTTTGTGAGCTATCACGGGAAAGTCTTTTTCTTAATTGTTTTTACAAAATTCTATCGCACTCAAATGTAAATGAAAAAGATATCATTTAGTAAAATCTACTGTTCATTATTACCTCTGGAAAGGCAGATGAACAATGATACTTTGCCTCATTTTGATTCATAACGAACGTCTCTTTTAGTGGTTTTCCTCTTTTTTCAAACGTGAATAGTGGGCAGGTTGTTCTAACTTTACAAACTACCCCATAAAATTATCTTTAACCTTAAATAGTACCCATCAAGCATTTAGCTAAATTCAGTTAGCGAAGAAATAAACTAACCTAAGAATAAATTTATTAAATAAAGCAAACAATGCTGCATCAGGCTGCTAGCGGGGAGGGATGCCTACATGGGAAACATTCCAAGGAAACTGGTTGATATCCATATGAAATATGCATAAAACCACGAAATTTTCATGCAGTCATCTCTTTCGCTGTAGTATAAACCTGGGTCGAACTGCCACTGCTCAGCGATTTTATCACTCAGCTGCTGATGGGCACTAACGTAAAAATTAACCCTTATGGTGTTAAACTTGAGATGCACCGTTAAGAAAAGCTCCATCTCTTGCAGTTTAGTAGACATAAATATAAACGCTTGGTTGTAAAAGATACCCACACGTTATCTGTTCTTAATATGAAATTGGAGATACGCCAGTTATTAGCGCTTTGAATACTTCCTTTGTAACGCTAAAGAGTGCTTATTCTTTCAGTTTTTAACGCTTTATTCTTGGCAAGTGCACCTGCTTGGAGGCGCTGCTTTAGGTCTCAATAACTTTGCTAGTAACATATCCATCAGGTACACTTTGATATCGAGTTGGATTGAACAGAAATGAATCAGAAATATTAATAACTTAAAATAATCGTTACCGAGATTATTATATTAATTACGCCTGTTGAGAAATACGAGCAATTTTTAAAATAAAACGTTTTCCGATGAAATCGATTAAACTAATTAAAGTTTTATTATAAAGTCTGCTCAGGGTCATTGTGGATAAGATGCTTAACACAACAGAGCCTCACGCTTCGGAAACACGTCATTGAAGAAAACGAAATAATAGACGGTAAGGAAAACAACTTAATTTTTAGAACTCTTAATTTTACTTTTGAAAGCCTCCCTTTTCAAGATTTCATCCAGCTCTAGCGTGTACTCTTTCCTGTTTTATTTTAACAGAAATTTAACACGAGATCCTTCACGGACAGCCTTTATGGAAAACAGTTATTTAATTGAGCATTTCTAATTGAACCTGCTTCTTGATCCATTAATCTTTTCACATGAGAACTATTTGAAAACCTTCACTGTGCTATTGAAAAGGAGCCAAAGGGCTGACATCATCAATAGCAAAAACATAAATTTTTCTTGACCCTTCTGGTGAGATAAATGTAGAAGCTTTTAATCATTTCCTAACTTAACAGACTCAAAATAGGGCCATAGACAATTACATACATCAAGTCTTTCTTTCTGGTGCCCAAACGCTGATAGCCAACTTCACTAACCACCATATCAAAAAGAGGCCTAACTTTTAAACCAAAATCTTCTTCCTTCCACCATTTTCTTCCATTTAAAACAAATCTTCAAGACACAACAATGGAAATTTAACAGTGAAAATAATGTGAATAATTTAAAAACAGTTCTGATCGTTTTCACGGGAATAGGTTTCATCAAAATCCATGCTGTTAGTAAGCTAAAAAAAGTGTTTTTAGTGTCCTATATTATTTTGCTGTACTATAAACTTTCTCTCTAACTCCTCTGCCAAGTCACAATTATTTTACCGCACCAAAATTTGATAACATTAAAACTCTGCAGCAACATATAAATTGCCATTGACCAAGCATTTTTCTTTCGGTAATTTTATCGAAGCCCCAGCAGTGGCCAAGTGGTTAAGATCGGTGAATTCTAGTAGTCCAACCTGAGTTCGAATCCACGCGAACATACTGATTGCATAGATGGTCCTCGTAGTTTCTCTGTGTATAAAGTGAATGCCAGCCATTTTCTCTTAGAAAGTCATCCACAAAGGTATCTCTCCCTTTAAGCAGATAGCCTTCGTGTGCTTAGTCATAAGCAAACAACCTAACATGATTTTATTGAAATGACAAAAACATGGTTTGTTTGGAAAGAAACAACAGATATTACTTTTATTTAAAAGGAGAAGTGAGATGTTTGTTTTAACATGTGTACAAACATAAAATTTGCACACATATATATTTTTTATTTTATATACATATACAAATGCAGTATTTAATATGCATACGAAATAAAATATAGGTATACAAATATATAATATTTGTATACCTATATTTACAAATATATAATATTATATATTATACAAATATATAATATTTGTATGAATTTAACTTTGTTGAAATGCAGGCGGACAGATGCTGGCCTGTATTTCAGCAAAGTTTAATTTGTTTTAATTTCGGTATATTTGCAATACCTGTTCTGATCATATGTCATAGACAGACACACACTGCGAAAAAAAAGGGACAGTTCTATATCTCCCGTTCTACTAAGCCGATTGACGAAATTCAAATTGCATTTTTCATGTCTCGAAAGCGCGACTTAGGATATGTATTAGAATTATATACATCATTGTTCTAATACAGGTATTTTGACACAAAATCGGACTTTTTCTGAAATGACATGGTTTATTTTTTCCATATTTCGATTTTACGACTCAAATTATGGCAAACTGCCAAGTTTTGTAAAAATCACAAGAGTAGTTCTTAAAAAATTAGCTCTCAAAATTTTAACTCCTTAATGTTTATTCAATTTGGTATGTATTTATTAATATCTATTTTTTATTACGCTTACTTGATTCTTTCTTTCACAGTTCGAAATTTAGGTTCACTCCAAATAAATTCAACCATTTTTTATGATTTATTTTTAAAATTTGTATTTTTAAGTATTTTTTATAAATTTTTGGAAAAATATTTTGAGTTATAACCTATAAAAGTTTTACCATCAACTTAAAGTAGATGTATTTCTAAGTTCTTCAAAACATTAGAGCTTTTCATTCAAAATTTCGAAGATATACGTGAATTTATATGTTGGCGCGTTTTGAAATTGGGATATTTTTTGAAATAGATAATAACATCTAATGTAGTTTACACACTTTGCTAAAATTATTTGAAAGTAGGAACGATGTGACTTTTTTCCGCTCATGCACGATGGAAGGGATAGAGAAATAGGTTGCCATGTATTAAGAAGTTCACCAAGGGAATTATTCTTGCCACAAACTGAAAAAAAATTAGCCAAGTTAAATTTTTGAATTTCGCACCAAATTTTACAAAATTTAATATTCAGGCATAATTTGAGTCGTAGAATCGAAATATGGAAAATATTGCTATGTTATTTCAGAAAAAGACCCGTTTAGTGTCAAAATACCTATTTTAGAACATTGCTATGTATAAATCTAATATATATCTGAAGTCGCGCTTTTGAGATATGAAAAACGCAATTTGAATTTTGTCAGTCGGCCCAGCAGAACGGGAGATATAGAGCTGCTCCTTTTTTTTCGAAGTGTACCTATGTCGAAAACCAACGGCACTGAATTCCAAAATTATAAGATATAACTACTTTTTAATGCTGATATATCTATAGTAATATAAAGTAGTGTATGTAAACCTAAGCTTGCTCCTGAAAGTAGAAAAGGAAAGTATTTGTCAAAATTAATTTTCCTTATCCACAGCCAGTGTCACACCTACAAAAATGTGCAGCCATAAACATAAATATGGGTATTAAGTCTTTATGTATATAAAATAAAGATTGTTATAATATCTGATGAAAAAAAATTCAAATAAATAAATAAAACAAGATCTCGGTATATGAAAGATAATAGTATAATACAAGACTAAAAAAAAAAACAAGGTATTACTTTATTATTGGCACGAGGTATTATTTGTTACATACCTTTAGTCGGCTGATGCCACGAGTTAATATGACAGGACAGCTATATTTTTAACTACATAATGAGCAATTTAATATAGCCCCAAACTGAATTCAAGCTAATACATTGTTACTATTCACATATAAAGTAGTTAATTGTTCGTTTGTTAAATTGTTCAGTTACGTATGCAATTGGCAATATTGTACTGTTCATTAAGTGGTTCAAAAACAAGGCTTCCCTGAGCATAACAAGGCTTCCCTGAACATTTCGTAGTACCAACCATCTAGTACGATGTTATGAGATGCGTAACACCTCGTTTTATTTTCTGAATTTTTTAAACCATTTCTCTTACACTTTGATCAATCGAGTTCTTGTTTTATTTATTTATTTTTGTTTCTTTTTTTTGCTCTGATATATGAAATTCTAGCTGTTAGGGAAAGCTAATTCCCTCTCCTTTTTTTGTAAATAACATTCCTTCTAAATGTATTGCTACTTTTAACGTCTTAATTCTTGGATTGGTTTGAGCTTATTTCATTTATTAATCGTTTTAGCACATATATATGTATATGAATATGTGTTTAATATTACTAAAATAAACGACTTGAGATTTTCGACTGTGCGTATTTTTCATTGCAAATATATAAAGTCGGAAAATCTTTCAAGCGTTAAGCTGAAATGGGAGGGATAAGATTTAAGGGCATTTTATGCTTTCCTATTTTTGTTGTTGTTGTAATCTGTAATTTATCATTTTGCAAAAATATGACCGGATCTCAGTGGTCATTTATCACTGTTAATATCAATAATTGTTACGATATAATTTGTAGAAAGGTTTCATGTGCTGACCATATAAAAGGAAAAAAGAAAAGAATTTCTTCTCTATTTCGGGAAAAACTATTTCAACTTTTTCTGTGAAGATCATCATTGACAATACACCTCACCATCAAATGCACCAGAAGCAATCATTTTTTGGGAAAAGAACACATTGCATTCTCTTTTTGTGTAATCCCTCTGGAGAAGCATATCATTACGTGCCAAAACAAAAGCGAGAATATTTTGTCGGCATCGCTTTCAGCCTTCAGTAGTGCTGAGCACTATGATCAGCATTACAGATAGCTCCCCTTTCAACGTTCGGTATCTACATAACACAGGCGATCCCCTTGATGTGTGTGCAACTTTCTTGTTGTTTGTGGCAACACTTCTGACACTCTTGGTAAATCGATATTCCTTATCGGACTCTGTCGCATGGACAACCGCCTTGTTTTTAACAAACACTCCATTCTACTGTCACTGATCTTTCAGACAGGAGAAAAAAAAAGAGGGAACAATATTCTTATCTGCCACGAATTTTCTCTTTTCCTTCCGTTGGGTATCTTTTATGATTAGATATGCCATAATAAAGACTAAGAACCGTTTCCGTTCATTGGATTGATGTCAGTATTTGTTACAGTAAGTGATGATATACTATTAATATTTTATTTTCTCATAGCTTCGAATGGCTGTAAATGCGTTGCGTTTAGGAAATAAATGATACAAGCAATGGAAATGTTAGTTTCACATTTACGACATTCAGGACACAAGCTTGGCTACTCCTTCATGGGGAATTCTAAGGGGAAAAAAGACTCATTCAGTAAAAATGCAATAAAAACAGTGAGAAAAAACAAACTATATTTGCTGACATTTTATATTAATACTGATAGTTCGATCTGGTTTCGAGCGCAGGCGAACAGGTTTGCTGAACGGATTGTTTTCCCTAGACGTAACAGGAATACGAGTTAGTTTCTCTTAGAAAGTCCTCCACGAAGGAATCTCTATCTTTAGGCAGATAGTCCCTGAGTGCTTTGCCGTTAAGCTGTTAAGTTACAAACCTTGTTTTATGCTTGGACAGCTCTTGAGATTATGTTCGACGGAAGAAAACATTCTAGGGTTTATGTATATGTATTAGAGACCTCCATCTGACAAAGTACAATATTGAAAAGCCTCCTTCTTTAGAAATCACACAAGGAAACATTTTCTGAAACAAAGTCATAGATATTTTGGCAATATATGATGTTTTCTCATCTCCGTTAAAGCCGTAGTTCTCGAGATCTATAGCATCCCCACCTTATACTGCTGGCAAAGTAGTCATTCATAGGTAGTATATAGTGATGCACCATAGCCGCTTGAGATCTCTACAAGAGCCACATCCTTAAGGCAATAATACGGAAAAAAATTGGCATCACAGCGGTGCTGTTCTTTATGGTTAGAAGGGAAGTACGTTTTAACTGAATAATTTTTAATCTGCGCATTGATTTGCACAAATATCTGTATAGGATGTTTCAAGAAGAGAAAAACAGCTGAAAAAATTCAGATTTATTTATATCAATGAGCTACACAAACAAATGATCGGTTAAGCGGCTTTTGATTTCACGATAGCTCTGCGGCCTTTCGCAATTTTGGTTTTTCCTTAAGGCATGCAAAACGTAACTAATACTGGTTCTCTTGCGAAACATTTTCAATAGCAAGACTATGCATACTACGTAAATAAAAAGTAGTACATCGATCCGATCAGTTGATTTGCATGCTTTTCCTACCCTAATGACTGTTTTGGATTTACTTTGACGTTCACACATTCCGCTGCAGCCCACAACAGAAATCTGCATAAAACTCTACTTGTCCGTTTCTCTTTCCTATTTGCCTTTTATGATAAATTTTTGGAGGAAAAGGCCTTTTTCTTACACCTTAAATTGTTTCTATTAAAGAGAGCATCTCTATTTCGTAATCAAGCTCGTAAGATAGCATAAGAAATTAAACAATTTTTTTTTCAGATCTGAATCATGTAAATAATAGAAACAGCACGATACTTAATTTTTGTTGCTTGTAAAAAATTTATCTTACGTTTTTAAATTAGACACAACATATGAATTTCTAAACAGAACTCAGGAACATGTTTAGCAATGATTTTCTTTAAAAGCATTTAAAATGTTTTCATGTTTTTTATGAGATAGGAGAAAACGTTTAAATTGACACCTTTAATTTCTTACAAAATGGTAATGCAATTTGCATTTGATAATGCCTTTTACAGTTTCATTGATATTTCCACTTTACCATGTGCTCCATTAATAAACTAGTCAATACAAACAAATATACTTAAAAAAACAATTTTTGTTATCTCATAATTTTTAGTAAGAGTATCAATAAATTAATAAAATGTGCTTAAAAGGTAATATTTTAGAGGAAAATATTGAAAACGTTATGCTTTATAACAGATTATAAATAATGCTTAGCAGAATATTCCAAATACACTTCGCCCAAGAATGTGTTTATTCAAAGAACTACTACATTCTTAGATTAAAACTGGGAGTTTGCGCGGCAAGTTTAAAATGACATCTTTACCAGAGTATGGTAACTCTGTTAAAAAGAATTAATAGCGCGTGCACCCGAAAACGAAATAGCTAGTAAAATAACCGACTTTCTGTCGCATGCATTTTCATTACCGGACACCGTTTCCAAATTTAAAGTAACACTGAAAAAAGAAGTAAATTTTCATTAAGGGGGCAGCTAGTGAACACCGTCAGTAAAAATATTTGAAAGCAATTCGTTCAAATTAGTGGGGTTGCCACGGTCTATGCATCTAGAGACCACTCGTCCCCAACGATACTCTTTGGATGCTCACAACAATTAGTAGTTTGAAAACGGCTTCTTGGTGAAACTATCTGCATCATTTTAAGTTGAGTGAGTAATTACATTATGCCCTGTTTACTGGGAATGTGACAACATTACTCTTAATTTGCCACGCCGGGAGGTTCACTCTCCCTACTAGCAATGAAAGCTTTCTCGGTTGTGTCTTTATTGATAATGCCGGTTTTTATCAACTCTTTTGTTTCTGAGGGGGTTAGAAATCGTAGAAATTGAGACATTCATTGTAATGAAAATGCGCTTCTCCTATACAATTGTGTTGGGAACGTTTTCTTTTTCAACGTAGGATTCATTTTTCAATTGAGGTTCCTATCATCAATTACAATTTTCTTCACATGCAAATTATACAGCTTCTGAAAGCAGTGCATCGTTTTATTAGTGTATTAAGGATTTCTGGAAATGTAGCGGATAAAATCCTTATTTTTATTTTATACTTTCGAAGATCTCGTGATGACTGATTTAATTCTCTTCGTTGTACAAAGGAAAAGGAATTGTCAGAAATAGCTAGTAAATGAATAGGTTAAGTTCGCTGCTGTCCCGCGTGCTTAGATTAAATTTACGTAATTTGTAGTTGAGTATATGTACATTTTATATGTAACAATAATATGTTAATAGTGCGGTGATTAAAACTCAAGGACCAAATTTCCTAAACATGAGTGTTTTTCGCAACAATGAGCTAATAATTTGGGTTTTTAATGCTTAGCATTCTTGCTGACTGCACGTAGCATCTCAGCAAACAGGCTAGCTGCATGGACGTTCTCGTGGTTTTCCTTAGGTATAGCGTTAATATGAGCTAGTGGAAAGTACTTCCTTGGAAAGTACTCTATGAAATGATCTCTCTCCTTAGACAGTAACTCGTGCTTGGCCAAATTAAGTTAACCGCCCATAACATAAGTCTATCACAAATTTGAAATAATTTGCAGTTGTGAAGGAAAGTGATTTTTTCTCTGGCCCTTAACTAAATACGGGATATTTTTCTAGTCTAAAAATCATGTCTAAAAATGTTTTTCTAGTCTCCCTTCCAGGAGATAAACTTCGCGGACGTTTTTTAACCGGTTTACCGCTTAAAGATGTAATCCGAGTTAATTCATTATACCTAATGTATGCACTTTTTTTTATGCCGAGATATCTCTTACTTAATTGTATCAATCTTGTTGAACCCGTTTATATTCGGGCAAAGATATGAAATCGATTATGCATAACCGAGTATACTCGAAAATATTGGGATTTTCTAGCCCATGACAGAATAGTTTTAGACTAGAAAAATATCCCGTGCATCAAGCTACTGGCCTAAGAAATAATCACTTTCCCTCACAACTGCAAATTATTTCAAATTTGTCGTAGACTTAAGTAAGTTACTGGACAATAGACGGCATCACTAAACTACGAGTATTGTTTAGGTTATGATTAGATGCCGCTATTTCTTTACACAAGTCGAGTCGATTAATATTGTTTATATGTTCCTTAGTGATACTTTACGCTGATATTATATAAGTTGAAAATGTGTATTCGGTTTAACGAGTTACCTCGGGTGTGGATGTTTTGAAATTTTGGTTAAATACTTTTTGTAAAATTTGATCCTTATCATCAAAAATATTTTTGGATTATAATTAGACATATTCACTTCTTTCTAAATCGATAATAAAAAAACAGAAAATTTTTGGCATCAATTAAAAAATAATTTGTTCCTTAAACAAAAGAAATGCACGGACAGGTGTCACAATAGCATACTTGTAATTTAATGTTTTCTCTTGCATAAATCAATTAATTGCATGAAATTTATATGAGCTGAAACATGCATTAATATATTTTAAGTAAGTTTTCAAATCGAAAGAACAACACAAACAACCAAGCATTACCACCTCATTATTATTTCACAATAACTGCAACAGCATAAAAGCTGTGTTGGTAAATAACAGAAGCTTTAAATTCTTTAATAATTTGAAATTTAGTACCTAAAAGGTTTTTCAAGGTAAGAATAGCTATTGTTTAGTTATATTTTATTTAAGGTGCAATAAATGTAATGTAAATTATAATCATTATGAAACTTTCGAAAATTCTTTTATATATTTTTATCCGAAAAAAAGCTGTTGCGGTAATAAATAACCTAGACCGGCAGTTACAATCTACACTCCACGGAGCTATCCTCCACGGAGCCTCCACGGAGCTTGGAGGGGGGGCACTCCCCGTGCCCCCCCTCCAAGCTTTTTACGGGAGCTCCTTGCATATTATAGGAAAATATATTAATAAAATCGGAATTAAATTAAGAAATAAGAAACAAAAAGTAGAATCAAAATAACAAATTCAAAAAATTACATTCTGAACACAGAAATCTCCTATGTTAAGTTTCCAGTCTCCCCTAGAAGACTATGCTTGTCCATTCCTTGGAACTAGAATTGAAATTCGAAACTTAGCTTCATATAAATACAGACAGCTAGTCATCTCAGTCAATTCACAATGAAAGTTCATCGCCATTGCAGTTTTTTAGGATTCTTCCACGAGTTTTCTGCGTGTTTGATTTCTTTGTGAGATTTATTAATGTAGCTACTAAGTATTCGTTAATGAAGATAATAACAAACTGTATGAAATTAAGACAAAAGCAGACTCCCTGTACTAACGTGTAAAGAATATGGTATCAATATAAGTTCTCCCTGCTGCTCATTAAAGTAAGATGGTTGTTTCAAGGAAAAGAGTTGAAATATTTGATTGTTGACATTTTCATCAAGTTGAAATACTTGATGAAAAGAGTTGAAATATTCGCACAGTTAATAGAATTTTAAATGAACCGTAACGCTGTATTGATCACGATTTGAAATTGGGAAAACTGGTTTTATAAAATAATGTATTGGCCGAAACTTATAGCAAATAATGAATCATTTTTTGGGATAAATGACGTGATGTTTGATGCAAACGCCAAACTCTCTTCTTCTAAAAAGAAACTTACATATTAATTAAGTGCCTGGAAAAAGAAAATCGTGATTTCATCTGTCTTAGAATAATTTTTTGGAAGAAAATAAAATCAAGATTAAAACTATGCGTGGAAATATTCAGGCGCATCTCCAATATTTAGGATTCTTATGAATATTTTCCGACTGTACAAGAGAAGATGCTTGAATGACTTCGAATGAGTACTAAATGTGTTCAACGTGCTCAAAAAAAAACTATCCAGCTTAAAGGAGCTTGCGGTCCTCATAGATTTGACACCTCACAGCGAAAAAAAAATCTGCGCTTAAAAACCAGTCTACTAGAGTTTAGGCTGTGTACAAGATGAATCTAAAACCTTGCCTACGAAATCAAAATTAATGCTGCTGTCTTTCTGAACTACACATCCGTGTAAAGCAGGATTCTTTGTCTGTACAGATACCGAAACAATATAAAAAAGCTCCGTCAATGCAAAAGAAAACATTCGCCTGCAGTTATCAATAGTTGAACCTAAAATGAAAAAAAATGTGCCGAAAAATGCAACCACAGTTATCTCATTTAACGCTTTTACGCCTTTTTATGTTATGTCTTGATTTAATAACATAATTTAAGCCTACAGTGTAGAATAGTTGCATAACAGTAAAATTAAACTGTAATTGTCTTCTACACCAATCACAGAAGGCAGGTGGCAGCACAGTGCAGTTGAGCGTATATAAAGGGTGTGTGAGGGCTTCGGAAAACATTTCAATCGTTGGCGTAATGCAGAAACGAAGCGATTTATCCGACTTCCAAAAGGGCATGATCATTGGCTTTCGGGCAAAGGGTGGAAGCATTTCCGAAACGGCTGAGTTTGTGAACTGTTCGCGTGCCGCCGTGGTAAAAGTGTACAGTGCATGGCAAAATGGGACTGTCCAAAATCAGCGACGTGGCAAATGTGGTGCACCACGGGCCATAGATGACAGAGGCGAACGACGGTTGCGGAGATGCGTTCGGGCAGATAGACGGGCTACCGTTGAGCAACTGACCACCAAAATGAACCAAGGGGCTACCAAAAGTGTCTCCCAAAGTACTATTCAGCGAACATTGCTGCGTCTGGGCCTCCGAAGCAGACGCCTGGTTCGTGCACCTATGCTGACTGCTGTTCATCGACGGCGAAGGCTAGAATTTGCACGCCAGTACAGCAGCTGGACGTCCACTGAGTGGCGACAGGTTGCGTTTTCGGATGAATCGCGTTTTATGCTCCATCGGACAGATGGACGTTGGCGTATAAGGCGTGAAACCTCTGAAAGGAACCACCCTGCAACCATTGCCGGAACGGTCCAAGCTGGAGGCGGGAGCATTATGGTCTGGGGAATGTTTTCCTGGCATTCTCTAGGTTCACTGATCATTGTGGAAGGCACAATGGATCAATACAAGTACGCATCTGTCCTTGCGGACCATGTTCACCCCTACATGCGCATTGTTTTTCCTCAGGATGATGGCATCTTCCAGCAGGACAATGCGAGGTGCCATACAGCTGCCAGTGTACGTGCGTGGTTCGAAGAGCACCAGGATGAGTTTACCGTCCTCCCCTGGTCAGCAAACTCACCTGACTTAAACACAATCGAGCATCTGTGAGACCATCTCGATCGAGTTGTTCGCGCCATGGATCCTCAACCGCGTAATCTAGCGCAGCTGGCCACGGCATTAGAGTCGGCATGGCTCAACATCCCAGAGAACACCTTCAGGGACCTATGTGACTCTCTTCCTGCACGTCTTGCAGCAGTCCGCTCTGCGAAAGGTGGTTATTCTGGCTTTTGACAGATGGTCACATTAATGTGACTGGACTGTGTATATTGTGTAATAAAATTCTCAAGAAACAGTGAATGAATATGTATTTCAATTGGGTAATGTAATGATCAACTTGCATGAACCGAATTCATTTTAACGATATTAATTATGTGCTCAGTAATAAAGTAAAATATCTGTTGCAACACCAATTGGTTTCATTTATTAAGCCTTAGGAGAACATTAATGAATGATTAATTTTTTGATAGTGTAAAAATGTATATGCTGAGAATAAGCTGAGATACTGCCGTAAATTAAAAAAACGTTTTTAATAATTTCGTAAATATAACACAACTATTTAAGTTTTATCCTGACCCCTGCAAAGTAGCTAAGAACAATGGTGTCACCAACGGCGAATATCGCCGTCAACAGCCAAGTTGCCAAGACCAACAAACAAATGGTTCTCTTTACTAAATATACGTCGTACAATAGACCGACAAGATCTTAATTAATGGCAACACATTGACGATTCTTGCTACAACTGGAACAGGCAAATTCATGACGTAATCAATCCTAATACACAGCACAATTTCTTGACGTAAACAAGACACGGCAAATAAATTGACACATTACATATATAGAAAATAAAGGGCTACCAGTTCACTTTAAAACTAACGAGTTCGACCCGAAGTTTACGATGAAGCAAACAAGAATATCAAATATATTGTTACGTTTTTCTCTAAGTACGTATGGGTTCGTGGATTTGGAGTGAATAACGACGACACTCGATGAAGTATCTAAACACACTTTATTGGCCAGTATTTTTCAAGACAGCTCCAAAATCACGCTTACAGTCGTCGAAGAACTATAAACAGGCTGAGACAATCAGCGACAGAGCCTTCAGGCTATCAGGCTATAACGATGGAGACAACTTCACGGCAAACCACCAGAGAACGGCTCCCAACTCTGCTTGGTCGTTCTCGGAACTCCACGTATTCTCGAGACTCTCTACGCTAGATCTCGCGATGCACTCGACGATACGCTAGAGTACAGCTCTCGACTCAGTTCAGTCGTTCTCGGAGCTCAACACACTCTAAGATAAAACTCGACGATGCACTAACTCGCGATACACTAAGAGACTCTCTCGATGCATTCGACGACAAACTCGGCACTAGACTACAAGAGACTTGCTCACTGACTGACTATCAACTCGGTAGACTAAGCACTGACTTCGCACTGACTCACTCTACGCGTACCAGCAGGGTTTATATAGCTTTTGGCTTGTGTTCGAGGACATTCTGGGCTAAATCAGTAAGAATTCGTTCCAGAAGGTTCTTCATCCGTCCATAGCATATCGCCAATTTTGTCGCCAAATGTGGCAGTCCTGCCTTCCTTTGCCATTTTCTGGCAACCCTAAACCTACTCTGCAGTGAAGTTATCCCACCGCGCCTGGACGTTTCGTAACAATATGTTTATAACAGGAAATATTTTACCCTTTAACCCTATATACTCCAAATTGCTTTATTTTCTAAAAAAGAGTTTGAAAGCTTTCTATTATATATCTTTACGCATAAGAACCATCTCACATTAAATTTACAAAACTGTTATAATTTTTGCATTTTTTTTAAATTTAAAATTGAGACTTAAATGTTCCATTGGAACATAATTTTATCCATATAAAATGGTGCCAGTAATGAATAGGCTAGATAAAATGGAAAAATTTAAATTTTTAAGGCACATTATTGTTTTAATTAGAAACATATCTCCAATAATCCTTTTATATACAAAAGTGTCATTCATTGTTGAATTTTTTATTCATTTACGCAGAGGGCAATTTTCCATAAAGAGCATTGAGACTGGGAATTTGAGTCAATTAATTTTGATGAATATAATAATTCACAACGCCTCTGAATTTAACAAAATCTGGCCAGCGTGCTTCTTTACTTTGTTTTCTAATACCGTCAGGTACCGAAAACGTGGTACACCTATGCTTCGGAACAGATGGTATTCAACACCACCCATGTGGCTATTGTAGTTCCTTACTACTACAGGGGCTACAGTTCGAGTTTGAAACCATCCTTTTGGGTTCTTTGAACAGTACATGCCTTGGTTCCACTATAATTTGACAGAAAGAATACAGAACGATTGTCTCGCCATCTGAAACAAGAAATCACTTAGTCGTAATACGGAAGTCAAAATCTCCTCTTTTGAAAGTTTTATCTTGGGCCAGAATTTGCAAGTTTTTACGGGTTGCCATTTTTTGCAGTGCTGATTTATTTACTGTGCCACATGCACTTATTCCAACAGATTTTAGATACTCGAAAAGTTCAATTGACTAAAAAAGTTAAGGGAAATAAGTGGAAATATCAATGAAAAATATAAATAAAAAAGTATAAATTAAAAGGCTAAATTAAGCGAAAAATGTAATAATTTAATGTAAAAATTAAGTTTGACGTATGGAAGGAAAAAATATACCAAATAGAAAGAATCAATAAAACCTAAAAGAAACAATACTTATAAAGCAAGTCCCAAGAGTCCCAGGGGTACTTTGCACTCTTGCAAGTAAAATCTTTTCTAACTCAAGAAAAAATAAAGGCTTTACTCTTAAAATTTTATCATAACATTAGTGATATACAGTAAACATGTATAAAAAATATGAGATATTTAATTCTGTAATTGAACATAGATCCGAGGCTTAAAATTTAAGCAACAGCACCTCCTCCAAAATGGCCGTTTCAAACAATGTGTTAGCAGCTAAATAGCTCTGTAAATCTTTGCCTTTCGAAACGAGTTCCTGCTGTCATCTAATTTTAGTTAATAAAAGCTTAAAATACTACAAGAACTTTAAAGCCCCAACAGGATCTTCTTGAAAATTTACATCGTATTGAGCAATTTTATTTAATAGGCTTTAAAGTTCCGCAGGGAAATCAATGGTTAAAAGTTACTGATGGTTACTTTGCACGCTGTACATTTGCTTTTCTGATCAGTTAAAGAATAGATGTGCAAATCACAGCAAATAAAATCTTCGTCAAATTCGCTCCGGCATATATGTGCATTTCCCTGAATTTTACGATACTGGAATGGCAGCAGATCACATGAAGAATAAGATATGCTTATGCGATTACCTTACAAGCTGTAACCGAAAGGCCGACACCAAACAGACAAGCCGTTAAGAGCTGTGACGATTGTTCTGAAACTTCAGAAGCCTCTCGATTTCAAGGGCTTCCTCGACTAATGATTCATCAGCTCCTTTGAAATTGTCTTCGTCATAACGAATTAGAGGACGTAAAATACAACAGCAACTAAAATGGCATGATTAATTCAGCCTGCAATATGCTGCACGCATACCAAGTTCATAGAAAATGTTCTAAAATTCTCTTCTACAGTGGGCTGTCCACGCTTACGGCGAGCAAGAACTCTGCCTTGTCACAATGAAGACTACTAACGATATTTACCTTTAATCCTTTATGCATATAATACTTGATTGATAATTTATTGTTGATATTGTTAGTAATGTTACTACTGGCTATTAAACTTTCTTTGAATATTAATAAATGTGTTAGAGTTCAACTTTGAAATTGTTCATGAGCTAGAACACGTAACCAAATTACCGGTATCCCGAATGGTGTCGTCTCAGTAGTTCCTCTGTACATAATTATGAGGTCTTAAATTGCAATTTTAACAAGGCAGAAAGGGAGTAAACGCTGTTGTTCGCCACATTACTGAAACGTCGTAGTATTATAATGAGAAAAACGTGTGTATTTGATAATAATTATCAAAAAAATATTACGTAAGATACTAATTTTATTAGGTGTCTACATATCTCTAATTAATGTGCAAGATTTATCCTAATTTTATTAACAGTTATTTTAAGATATGCACCTATCCTTTGTTTCTAGTTTCAGTTTACAATTTCCTACCAGAATGTAATTTCACAAACGTAGTGAATGCAAATGAGTAAGAGTACTATTTAAGTCGATGTTTTACCGACTTCGAGAGAGAGAGAGTCTGATTTCCTGACTGGCGCGCGTTCTTATATATTACTACGCTCGGCCATACAGCAAACATAATACCACACAAAAAAGTCCCGCAGAATTATTCCTAGGAAGAAAATTTTAACCCCACTGGATAAGCTATTTTTCAACAAAGACAGGAAGATTTTCAATTGAAAGATATCCAGAAAATTATTAATGAGGCCATCAAAAATTCTGATGCGGCAAGGTTGAAACAAAAACTCTTATGATAGAAAGGGACGCGAGGTAGAATATACGATAGGCCAAAAAATATTAAAAATAAAACATTCATTATCGTCTATACCCGAAAATAGGGTAGCCAAATTTGAGCCCAGGTTTGATGGGCCATTCATCATAGAAAAAATCAGATTTTCTACGTTTTATTTAAAGGCAGAAAATGGCCAGCAAACAATTGCTAATGTGGAAAAGCTTAAACCGTACTATAATCGTACGGACTTTCAAATTCTAAGAGATCTCTTCCAGGATCCTGGGAGTGCGCCAAGAACACTGATGTCGCCGACGCCTAGAAGGGATTCCCCAGCATCAAAAAGAAAACAAGCGTAGAATACTGAAGAAAGTACCGCGAAGCGAACGTAACAGCAGCCACAAGGTTCAGGCTCAGCGAGAATGAAGAGAACGAAACAGAGAAAATTTCCTTATCAACAGAAACAAATGCCGATGGGAAAGCGGAAAAAGCCCATGCATAGTATTCAAAGAAAACGTCCAATGCTAGAACTTAAGGCAACTACCTCGAAAGAAGCCACAGGAACGCTGGAGCCAAGGTCCACGAGAGGAAAACGAACCGCCGATGCAAGAACCATTCCGTTTCAAGAAACCATGAGAACCAAGCGAAGGTTTAAAAATCCCGAGGAAAGATCCGGTTACTACAAGGCAAAGAGGAGGCCAGAGTACCAGAACGTTCAACCGACGAGGAAAGCAGACCGATTCAAAGCCTAGAAAAGGAAAAAAAGGAGGGACCGGAAGTGAATACCAGCCGCCCAAGAAAACTGAAAGTTCAATATTTAAGATGTCCCACTTGGCAAGAATTTTGCGAAAAAAGAATATAGGATTATAGAAACCAAAAATATAAATGAACATTTTCCTTGTTTCCTATTTTGTATTGAAAGTTCGATTCATGTCATGTTTAAAGTTGCTAAATACTGTTTAAAGCAACAAATTGAATTCGCAAGTTTGCGATAATGTAGTTGTAACTATCTTTTAAACAGAAAAGCTTTTTGAATTCGCAAGTTGATGAGAATTTATTTTGTAAATACGTTTTTGAGAATTCTCAAGTTGCGAGAAACTAATATGCGAATATGTTTAGTCGAAAGACTTAAAATGTGTTAACTTAAAGAATGATTCTAGCAAAAGTTTGTAAATTTTGTATAGCAACTATAACGAATGATGTAAAATGAATTTTAAAATATTTCATGTTAAAATGTTCTATTGAATGTAGAAATGCTAATATCAGCTTTAAAACTACTGTAAAATTAAACTTTTACAAATGTAAGTTTTGGTCAAGCATGACTGTAAAATACTTTGTATAATAGATGAACTGAAAGAAAGTATAGATTGAATGTGTTTAAAGTTAGGTTCTCCAGCCTTCACTTAAACCGCGGGAAAGCGCGTGGGGTGTATGATACTCACTCTACAAAAAGTTAAATATTCCTAACTTATGAAATTGAAATTCTGTGCTGCATTCAGTAGCTGAGTTTCTAGTTACGGATGACTTTCAGAACAGCTTTTCCGTTGCCTGTGTGTTTCAGAAAAAGATTTATCGGTATTTTGTTGCAACTGGGGTATGACACACCCCACGCGGCTGTCCGCATAAGTGTTTTTCTGACTGAATATTTATTTGCGAAATTTATTTCTAGAGTGTAACAGTAAATATTTCTACTCGCAAACGATTTTAAAGTATTTGAAATTAAATTTTTAAAGATTTTTAAGCTCATTATGGCAAAAACAATGACTCCCCATGGTTAAATTGTGTATTCCCTAAGTATCCCCTAAGTATAAATTGGAAATGCAACGATTGTGAGATTTATGAGAAATATTTGAAAGTGATGAAGATTGCATTTCGGAAACTGAAGGTGAAACTAGGAATGAATATTTTCTGCACTGTTTGATTTCGAAAAACATCAAAGATTAATTTCTTATGTTCCTAAAAAAGGAAAAACTGTTTCTACACTTTCAACATTCCATAGCGATGTTGCTAATGATAATACTACTGGAGAAAAGGAAAGGCCAGATATATGTTTTTTATAATATGACTAAGTGAGCGGTGTGTACTGTGGATGAAATGGTAGCAAGTTATTCAATTGTCAGAATAACAAGGAGGTGGCCAATAGTACTTTTCTTTTCTGCACTGAATGTTGCTGCAATAAATACTCGAATTATATTACTTTCGACTGCTAATACACGAACCAGATACAGAAGCAGATGCCTGTTTTGGGGAGACTTAGCATTACAATAAATAAGCAAAATGTACTGAACAGAGATCAGAGATTAATACTTTACCGAGAAACTTACGCACTGCATGCAAAAGAAGAGCAGAAATTTCGTGGAATAATTCAAATGAATATACGAAATTCGAAGCAATTAAGTATAAAAGTTGTGATAAATGCCCTCGAGACAAGGATAGAATAACACGAATGCGATATTTAAAATGTGAAAACTTTCTGTGCTAAAGACACATGAATGTATTTTGTAATGCGTAAACAAATAAAATAAACACTGTGTATTAGAGATTCAATAAAACTTAGAGGTATGACGTTTATTTTGTTATTATTTTCATGTACTTAATTTTAACTCTCTATAAGCTCATTTTGGAAATTAACTTTTTGTAACCCAAATATTCTTCACGTATTATAAAAGAAAAATAGTTTTAAAACTAAATAAAACTGTTTTTACCTTATATTAAATATTGGAGTATGTGATACCCCATACTAGTAACTTTCCTTGATGCGCTTTCCGCCGGGTTAAGAATTTAAATTAAGTTCTATTTTAGTACATTAGAACTAGTTTTGTGTTTAAGGAGTCTTCTAAGGTCTTGAGCGTCAAGTTTTAACATATAAGTAGTCATTGTGTAGGTGGTAGAGTAGTGCACTAATACACAACATTAACACACTCAGTTCCCTTAGAACAATTGCAGGAGAGCGTGGGGGGAAGGAGACTTAATTATTGTGTGAATGTAAGCTGTTTGAGGGCCAAAATAACTTCAATAAAAAGTGTTGGTAACGGAAGTGGAAATCGTTTGTGCTAGTACCCCTAACATTGTTTCCTTCCAGATAATTTATGAAAGGACCAAGACTGAGCAAATCTGTGCAACAAAGAAGCAGATGTTTGTTCTCAGTTAATCTGTAAAAATTCAAATTGTGAGTGTGAAATTCTTAGTTTTAGTATAACTTCAGAAATTGTTGTAAGTTGGCCCTAAACAGGAAAATTTTTAATGATGAATTCAAGAAAACACTATTGCTACAAGTTAAACTTTGATGAAAAAGAGTTGTAGAATTTACACTGTTAAACAAGGTCGTTTTGAGACCTTATTCTTCGAGTAGTTAAATTCTGGTGAGGAAAAATGTAAGGTTTATCTTAATTTTATTAACAGTTATTTTAAGTTATGCACCTATCTTATCTTTCTAGTTTCAGCTTACAATTTCTTACCAGAATGTAATTTCAAAAACGCAGTGAATACAAATGAGTAAGAGTACTATTTAAGTCGATGCTTCGCCGACTTCGAGAGAGAGAGTCTGATTCCCTGACTAGCGCGCGTTTGCCTTTTGGCTGCGTCTTTCTTAGATATTACTACGCTCGGCCATATTTTAGGCCCTTGCTTGGCTTCGCCGATTTAATTAATATTTAGGGGCCAACTACTTAGAATCCTGAAAGCTTCGGCTATATCTTCAGTTAGTTTTAGTTAAGCTTAGCTAAGTTTAATTTCATAATTATTTAAGTTCAAGACCAAGTGGAGGCTTTGTGTATACTCCGAGTTTAGGAGTTGATTGTACTTATTCTGAGAAATAAAGAGTAGTTAATACTTCTTAAGTCTTACGTGTCTGTTCACACACTTAAGCGATTATTCGCTTCCTAGTGTTTTGTGGGGTTCAAAGAAAACCTTTGAACCCCACAAAACACTAGGAAGCGAACACTGAATTAGATAAGTGAAAGCCCACAAATGCGAATAAGAAAAAGCAGGTAAACATAGTATACAGCAAGACGTTTGAAAAGCTATTTTAATTAAAAATCTTTAATGTTAGCACAGGAATGATTTCCTATTCGAACGAAATAATGCAAAAAACAACATAAAGCTAAGATAACTGAAAGATGTAAATTATAAAGTTAGAATTTGCTTTTCCCTTCAGATGAACGCACCAGTTTAAAAGAAAGCCACTTTTTGGACCAGTTGTAGGCTCTTTAGTAATTTGAGAAAATCCAGTTCAAGAGAGAACGTTTTCGTCTTAGCCAGTCTCTCATAATACTGAAAGGCACATTAATTAAATTTTTCTTAATAATTTAGCGAAGTTAAATTGGGTAAAATTGTAACCAGTTTTTAATTTTTCTATATTTACTTTTGTTTTTAATTTTTCTCAAACACATAAAAATACCAAAGTATTTCATTAATTTTTCTGGTGTATTTATATATTCAATAATACGCATTCGTATCTAAGAACAATTCTTGCGTTTCGCAATAGGATGTAATACATTAAAAGATGGCTTTTATCTTTTCTTTTTTTTCCCATGTAGAAATCCTAGTAAAACTGAAGGAAGCTATTAAATTATTTTAATTAAATCTTTTAAAGCATTTGGATTACTAAACATATTAATTATCTGAACCTAAATTCGGGAAAAAGAGGTTATTTTTCCAGTCTTAATATCTTTTCTCATCCTTTGTTTTAAAACTGCAACAGATTTGTTTCCAATAATTCTTCCAAGGCCATAACCATTAATATTGCATAGGAGTATACTTAACAAATAAATAAATATTATACATAATTTGTTGCGAAGCTGAAGCTTTGCAGGGTTTAGTCAGAAATTTCTTAATTATTTGTAAATTAAGCAGCTTGATATTTCTGTTCGGAAGTCAGGATTCTTAAACTAAAAGTCCAGTGTAATTAAGTTCTTGGCTTTGCGGATTTTATTTCTAATTTAGTTACGAAAACAAAATAGGCTGTTTTAAAGAAGATAAATTAGACCTTTAGGCAAGAAATTAGAAAAGATAACCTTTGAAATTTTGCAATTTCAAAGGCTATCTTTTCTAATTTCCAGTAGTTTTGTTGTTTTGATTGGAATCTAAACCGAGATCACTCAGTAACAAGCAGTGAATGCCCTCTGAGCTAGATAAAATGCATTCTCTTCCCATGCTCGTCACATTTATTGGGAAGGGGGATTTGATTATATTAATGGTTTGATTGGAGGCTAGATACGTGGAAGCTTATACACCGTATCGACCATACATTCTTAGTGTTCATCTACTTGCTATTGTAATTGCTTCTGGAGTTCTACTTTTGTGCGTTGTAAAGTTTGCATCTTGAGTTCTATTTATATTCTCATTGCAGCTTGTGCATTTTCAGTTCTACTTTGTGTATTGTTTGTGAAGTCAGTTTCTGGAAATCTTCTTTTCCGTGAAATTGTAAAGTTCAATTTTGTGAATCCTTGTAAAACACGCTTATCACTTCTTAAGAACACGTTTAGGAGTTTCATTGAGGTTTTAAAGTTTGTTTTAAATAATACGAGGTTAATGTTTCTTAAGATAATAAACACAATTGACTGTAAAAATATAAAGCAATTGGCTATAAAGAAAATAAAAATGCTTTGCAATTTTATGTAAAAAATGTCAACCATCTGCTGTATATACTTAAGATCTATTTTATTCCAGTAGTCACATAACGTTATTTTAATCTCTACGAAAAAATACGGTTTATTCTTGCAATGGATGAAATTTGTAAGACATTTTCAATCAGATAAAGTTTTTTATTCCTGACATATTTTTTTAACGTCGAAATCATTTTGCTTTGTCAAGCTCATATCGTGAGCCATTTATCTTGTTTAATATCCAATCGTTGCAGTCTCAGAACGTCATAAATAAAATTAAATATTCACTGATAAAATGGAATGCCATATGTTGATTGCATGTGATAATTGCAGACCTGTCACTGCATTCAAGGCATGCACATTACCAATAATATCTCTAAGACCGTCTAGATGGAATTTATTTATCCGGGAAAGCAACTGTTTCCCATTTATTTGACCATATCAATGTGGATTTTGCCTAGCTTCATCTGCAGCTGTGTTTTCTGCTAGCGAATGATTTTCTCTTCGGTTTAATATATTTATTTAACTTTAAATGTAGTTATTAATTTGTAATTATCGCTCGATATTGTTTAATGTAACACTGTTCTTTTTTTTCTGCTACACAGAGCGAAATTCCTTTTACTGTTGCCTTTACTGTTACCATAATCATATTTCTTCTCCGTTTTATTCTACATCTCAACAACAAGTCTATTAATAAACTCAAAAGATATCTTTTATGAAAGTAAAAATACATCTCTGGCATCTTTCACTCTAAGTTCTATAACTTCTCACATATTACTGTAGCACATGCTCAACAGATAGCCAACTCCTTACTACTATGCATTGAGCTATTGATACGAGCAAATATTACATAGATGTACTGCTGTCGTAACGCGTTTATTATTTTCTATTGTTGGGGAATTTTAAATTTGTATTTGTAGAAAAGCATATTAATTAAAAGCAATTTATTCGTAACTCACTATAAAATGTCTTTATTAGAAAACAAATTATATTTTCTAATTATTTATTCATTCATTATATTTCTAATTATTCATTATTTTATAATTCAATTACTAATGGAGAAACTGATATATTAGTGACGCACTTGTATATTAGAGTTCTGTTGTACAAGGAAACGTGAAAAATCAACTCTGCCAACTCGAATCAAGAATCGTCTAATTATTAGCTGGGCATGCTAATCGTTTTTTGACTCCCTGATCGGTATAGCGGCTCGGGTTGCTGGCTGCTGTATCGTTGCTCCTAAGTTCAACTACAGGAGAATGTTTGGATGTTTCTAAGTGATTAAGTGTATAGCATCTTTGTGGCATGGGGGACATAAAATAAGCGGCTAGCCAAAATTCCTCCAAGTGCTTTTTTGGGAAAGAGAGGTGAAAGACATGTGATTCCCGGGAGATTCTTCAAAATTGGGTCGGAGCTGGGCAAATCATACTGTCATCTATAAGGTATCCAAGGCCTATGCCTGTGTTCAATATCATGTTACTTATGAATATTGCTGATGCCATAATTAAATGTGATAATTTATTCCATGACAAAACTCGGGTATATCATGTCATATACAATATATACTGAACAAGATCTAATGTGTATACACATATGTTATTACTAATATTGATGTAGCATTGTACCACATAATATAGAAAATAATAGTGTTGTGAAAATTACAATGAAAACCCAGTTTAAGTTAATTTAGTCCAGTGTATAAGTAGCAAATAAAACAGGCAAATTAAGTAAAGTTAAATATATAACCTTTATTAAGAAATTTCATTCATTGAATTTAAGTTACAGGATTGAATACAACATATGGCGGCAAGACTAAGCTTTAGAACTGAAGAAACTGTAGAAAACTCACGTAAATGTCTATATCATTTATAATTCACCAATCAATGTTCTCATCATATACTATCTTGAGCTTTAATAGTATATTAGCACAACAATAGCAAGCAGCAAAAAGGAGCAGACAATTTCTCAGCGAGGAAAAACCAAGCAACCATCTCGCGCGGTTTCTGGAGAACTCAGCATATCTACGAAAATAAAAAGAAACGAATAAGTATAATTTAATCTAAAAAGTATATCAGTGACCAAAGCAAGACTCTCCACTCATTTTTCCGCCCCGCACAGTCCTTCTCCTTATTCCATCAGGAGGGTCCAACGCTTTCAAGATTCGGCAGGCCATTCTCTGCTGTTCTATATTATATACGTGTTATCTCGATGTCTCTCTTGGCTGTCGATGAAAGTCAGTTTTTCTCTTTTAGTTTCAACTGCTCTGCCGAAAACCCCGCGCAGACGCTTTTTCTTCATTTAGAGGGAACCTTGAACTTGGCGAAAAACGGTAATAGAACGGACGCCCAATTCCAGCAGCCCTCTGAGTGCGAACTTGAGATTCTCTGTGGAAAAGGATCTTCCAGTATCCAGGTGTTGGCTAATATTTTCCAATTTTCAATGCAACCCCTCAAGGCTATCCCGAGAGGTCAAACACCCCTCCGCCGAATAGCGAAGCAAACAAATATTTCGAGCTAGCTTCGTCAAGGGTGCTAATGTAATACACGAATACTCTGAACGGCCAAAATTTTCCTCCCTCTTAAGCGTACCCCTGTAATACAATTACATGTAGACGAACCCTGCGAACGAAGGGTGCAGAATATGCAAATAAGGACATGTGGTATACCGCTTGACAAAAAAGTCACCTTCAAAAGGAAGGAATATTGTTTACCAGAGATAAAAAGAAATAGTTTTTAACAAATTCTGGGAAATAGAAATGTTTTCCATTCCAACAACGTGTTGGAAAAAAAGTGTTAAATTCTATTACATAACTCTTTCATCACAATTAAAAAACTATTTGTACTGAATTTTAAATCTACGACTTGAAGTTTCAATTCAATCAAATACAAAATGTTTTCATTACAATTATTGAAATGCTACACAAATATTCGAAAGAGCAATCATTTCTAAAAATTAAGTTTCTTCAATACCTCAGTCGAAATTACCACCAGAGTCAGAAAATATGGATTCCTAACTTTACACGAAAGGGGAGTAAACATTAAAAAAAATTAATTTACAAACCAAACTAGTGTAACAAACAGAAAACTTTAAAATTTAAAAGTTAAATAACCTTAAGAATCTAACCAAAACAACATCAAACATAACAGAAAATAATCACTAAATCACTAAATTTAAGTTCTTAAGCAAAAATTAGAAGTTAAAACCAAACCTCCATTTTAAAAAATAGAAAGATTAACACTCCCAAACTTAAATTTAAAGTTAACAATTACAACTTAAAAAGAAATTAACTTACAATAATTACTTTAAGCTGAACAAATAAAATCAAATTACTAAAATTTAGTTATTTGAAATCAAAATTAAGAAACAGTTAATTACTGATAATCAAAATGAAGAAACAATACTGCATAACAATCCGAAACAGGGAATTACTGATAATCAAAATTAAGAAACAATATTACATAACACCTGCGATCCTCGCTACTGTAAAATTTGGATACTTGTTCTTATGTTACTGTCAAAGGAAAGGTTAGGTTAGGTTAGGTTATTCAATAATGGCAAAGCACACGAGGGCTATCTGCCTAAAGGGAAGGATGCCTTCGTGGAGGACTTTCTAAGGGAAACTGGCTCGTATACACGTTACACATGGGGAAAACAACGAAAACGCCCATGCAGCCAGCCCGTTCGCGGGATTCGAACCTCGGACCGAACTACCAGTGTTCAGCGTCTTTACAGCTCGGCCGCTGGTGGGCGTCAAAGGAAAGAGATAAGTCACAAAAACATTTACTCTGTGAGAATACGCATAGGAATATGCGATAATTCTTCATATTATCGCAATTCCTTTACAGCTTAAAATCCGTTACTTAAGCCGTTATCGAATCTTGACACTTTCAGAATCCAGATGAGTACTTTGCGACTCAAATTTCAGATATTAGGAATTATCATTTCCTCCCATGGTACTCACGTTTAAAAGGAGCTGCATGCTGTAACAAATTAACCGTTTAATTTGTTTGAACATATGTTTACTAAAGTTTAACTATTTATGAAGATAATTTTCCAAACAAGAAGCTCCATACAAAGCAAGCTTCGCAAAAATACCTATTCTCTTGGTTTGGGGAATTGTTTTCGAATGTAACAGAAAAAAACTTTTTCTGTGCTTGAATGGGATCCATGACATTTTAAACTACAAGTACTAATTGATAATAAATGCAGATGACCACCCTGAATGTTCAAGGAGACGTGGTACCCGAAAATCGATAAAATCACTGATTTTCCAGGTTTTGGCTAAAAATATACCTTAATACCTTTTCTACACTGAGAAGACATTTTGAAAAGATTTGACGAAAAGTGGTATAAAAAGGCTTTTAAAAATTTTGGCTGCCATTTAAATGCCCCACCCCCCTCAGTATTTATTTTCCTTTATTTCTTATTTGTCTCAGTTATTTATTAAAAATCGGTGTAGAAAAAGAGGAACGTAAATAGATGTGACTGCAACTATCAGCTAACTGTATTTATAAATATATGTAAACCGACTGGCTTTAAATATACTAATTAAAAAATAATTTTTTCAACTTTGAATTTGCTCCTTTTTTTCATTTTGGATCAACAAATGTTTTTATGTGCATTGTCAGTCAACTTTGTCATGCTTTTACAGAAATGGAAATTATTTGTGGTAGATATGAACAGAAAGAGGTGGCACAATGAAAGTGATCGAGCTCTTGATTGTAGCATTATTGAAAATCGTGCTTTAGCAGACATTAAACTTGTAGAGTCTATGTCTTTTTAGGAGCATAAATTATAGACCCTACGTGACAAGACTGCGTAGCGAATTCTCGCTATGTCTTTGAAGAACAGATACTGCAGACCTTTTTATTTGAACTAACTTAACAAGCGGCACTCACTCCGTGCTCACAATTCATCACCACTTGTGGCTAAATCAACTTTCGCCGAAAATAAAAATGTAAAATCACAATAAATTAGGATGGCTAAACGACTAGCTTCTTAGTTATCTAAACCACTAAATCGGCTACACAGAGGAAAGCCGAACCTAGAATATCAACATAATCTGAAAAGGCTGTCTAACACCAACTAGAGAGCTAGTATTTTAATCACGCAGCGTAAACTCGGAACTAACTCCACTACTACTCTTCACGAACTTTGAAACTTTGATTTTACACTGGTTTTCAGCAAGCGATGTACACTCTTAGACAAAACAAAACGACGCACCACGACGCACCGAGAAGATATAAAGCAAATTGGACACAAATTGATATGCATACAGGTTTCGACGGATGATGCAAAATTTTACATTTTGGCTCCAATGAATGAACGGTTGTCGTTAGAGCGCATGTGATCTGCGCAACTGGTAGGATATTTAAGAGGAGAAATTACGATTTTAGGTCATAAAATTCTTCACGAATTTCATTCCGTGTACTCTGTAGACAGTAACTATGCCTCGCATACAGGTGCGCGAACGATATGCGCAGATGTCAGAATTTGAGGGAGGTCGTGTAGTTGGGCTCAGACGCCGGTTGGCCTTATCGGCGAATAGCTCGACATTTGAGCAGGAGCGATGCCACTATTAGATGATGTTGGCAGGAATGGGTGAACTATGGCCGCACACAGCGTCAAGAAGGAAGCGGTAGGCTTAGGAAAACGACAGAACGTGCAGATCGAGCAATCGTCAGAGCGGCACTCACAGCCCCAGATGCATCATTATCATCGATTGTACGTGCAACTAGTGCTTCAGTGACCACAAGGACCATTCATAGACGGCTCACAGATAGGGGGCTGAGGTCACGGCGCCCCTTACGCCGACTACCATTGACCTCTGTACAACGTCAAGCCTGTTTGCAGTGGTATCGGGCTCATTCGCACTGGAATGTCACTGACTGAAATAGAATAGTCTTCAGTGATGAGTCCCGCTTTGAACTGAGCCCCGATGACCAGCGAAGGAGAGTCTGAAGACGCCCCCGGACAGCGGTGTGATACCAACCTGACTGTTTTCCGGCAGACGGGCCGACAACCAGGTGTGATGGTCTGGGGTGCCATTTCATTTCATAGTAGGACCCCTTTGGTTGTCATCCGTCGCAACCTTACAGCACAGTGGTTCGTCGACGAAGATCTAAGGCCCGTTGTGTTGCCCTTCATGTCATGCCACCATGGGCTTACATTTCAGCAAGATGATGCCCGCTTCCACACTGCACATGTTTCTACTGCTTGCCTTAGTGCTTGCCGAACATTACCTTGGCCAGCAAGGTCGCCGGATCTCTCTCCTCCTAGCACGTTTGGAGCATTATGGGGAGGGCCCTCCAACCAGCTCGGGATGTTGACGCTCTAACGCGCCAGTTGGACAGAATTTGGCACGATATCCTTCACAAGGAAATCCGCAACCTCTATCAATCGATGCCAAGCCGAATAACTGCTTGCATAAGCGCCAGAGGTGGACATACGCTTTACTGACTTTTTCACCTTGTGAAGCTTTATCACTTTATTAAATCATCCAATTTTTCTCAAACTGTAATCATTTGTTTTTCTATACATGTACATCACTTCTACCGATTTTCGTCCCATTCGGATAACTCCTTCTTGGTGAGTCTTTTTTTTTTTTTTTTTTTTAAGAGGTTATTATTTTTTGGTGAGTTTTTTTTTTTTTTTTTTGTCTAAGAGTGTATTAGCCTGCTCTTGCCAGTTCCTTGATGTATCTCAAATTATCCCTGACAGTTGTGATTCCATAGAGTTATTTTCTCCCTCAAAGGTTCATCTGAAAGGGTAAAGAAAGTGAAGCACCTTGCTTCTGAAATTAGCTGCTAGGCTGGTGTGGTTGAAGAGAAAGGTGTTCCTGATTAATTTGTAGCGACATAGGTGTTTTTGAAAGCAGAAGAGATGAAAAATGAGCAATGACCTCGCCGAGACTCGAATGATGGACTTCTCGAATACACACCGAGTATGCTGATCATTACACCACAAAGGCATGCTAAGAAGGCGGGAGAAATACCTACTGCTTCGGAACACATTTAGATATTGCATATTACATCATTAAAATTTACATTCTGGCGGGAAACTGAAATCAGAAGAGAAAGGAAAGTTTTAAAAATTAAAAATAATTGGTTAAAATAAAATAAAGTCTTTACAAACTCTTTAATTAATTAAAATAAACCTAAATTAACTAAAAGGGCAATTTATATTCGAGAGCAAATGACTAAAAGAAAAGAAGAAATCACGTATGCTACTGGGCAGTTTTAAATAAAAAATTTTGTCCATTCAAATTTTACTTTTGAAAAAATGAATAAAGCGAGGGTTTAATATTATTAATATTGATTATAAATTATAATTAAGTCATACATTGAAATTTTAAACGTATTTTAAAAACAGAAACATTTAAAGAAAATTTCTTCTTGCATTTTATAATTTTTCTTTCGATATTTGCTATCAGATAAGGTTTCAAATAAAAGCTTGTAATTTATGTTTACATTCACCGATTGAATAGTAGGAGGTTTTATTTTAGATACATATTAAAATTCAATAAGAAAAATACTTCAGAAATTTGAAATGATTTAATAACTTTTTAAAGAGATTCCATTCTTTTAAACTTTATTTTTTCTGTTTGATTTTTTTTGATAAATCCTTTTACTTAAAGTCTGAAACTTAAACAGATATCGATTAAATTATTCAATACTTTTACTGCTTGTTTATTATTATATATTTAATAGAAACAAGGATGGATTTTGGAAAATATTGAAAAGAAACATTATTGGAAATGAAAATGTTACTGAAAACACAAAGTTTTTAATATATAAATGCTTTTTAGTTCAATTTCTCAGACACTAATTCTTAAATTGCAAAATCTATCCTTAAAGTTAGTAAAAATATTCTAATAAATACAACAAAAATCTTTGGTGTAAAAACATCGAAAACTGTAGTAGAAGAAAGATATTTTAATTGTTGAATTTTAAAAAAGTTTTAAAAAATTACCGGCAAAAACGTTTTTCAGCTGAAAATCACTTTCCCTCCCAAAATCATTTATAATATTTATAAAAAAATAGATGAAAGTTCTTAAATTTAAAAAAAATCATTCAGAGGTTATCGAGTCCCTTGAAGAATGTTTAAGGCCACGGTAAACTGGTAGTTCATCTAGATTTCAGATGTAGATTATGCATCATTTTTAATTTACGTTAAAGAAGCAATTTTAAAATTTACTCTTCACTAGTTTCACTCAGTATCTCTTTTTGTTCCTTTACATTAGTTTCCATTACTCTGGTATAATAACAAATTTATAGTACCTCTCAAATTTTCTTATAACTGAGAATAAATAAATCCTCAAATTCAATTTTTCAGGGTAACATTTTTTTAAGCGTTGGACAGTAACGGCTAATCTATTTTTTAATTTATTACGTGCTCCGCCATTAGGCACTACATAAAAAGGAATGCATGGAGGAACTTTTTAAGGGAAACTGGCTCATATTCAAACGCTGGTGGTGAACGACTAATCTGTGAAGCTCTTTTCTACAAATAAAGAGATGATTTTGTATACATGAATGTGCACTCTTCAGTTACACATGAATATATACTTTAGAAACCTAGCATGTTAACAGGAAGCTAGATATTTTCTTTCATATTTAGATACAGAGAGAATATTTAGGGCAGAGTTTTGACTTGTTCGCCTTTTTTTAATAAATAAATTACTTGGATTACTGCCGAACACGCAAAGAGTATCTGCCTAAGCAGTGGGATGCTTTCGAGGAGAACGTTTTAAGAGAAACTTCTTCACATTTGCGTTATACATGAGAAGAAATCACAGAAAGTGCCATACAGCCACGCCGTTCGTTGGGGTTTGAATCTGTGTCGAACTGCCAATATTCAGCTAGTATTTTGCAGCTCGGCCTCTGATGTGCTCACATTAATTAGGTTTGGTTTGGTTTATTTAATTATGGCAAAGCACACGAGAGTTTATGCCTAAGGGAAGGGATGCCTTCAGGGAGAACATTTTAAGGGAAACTGGTTGTATACACGTTAGACATGGGGGAAACCATGAAAACGTGATGTAGCCAGCCCGTCCTCCAGGATTCGAACCCGGAAAGAACTACTAGTGTTCAGCGATTTTACCGTTCAGCCGCTGGTGAGCCACGTTTATTAGGAGTAATTGGATGCAATAAAGCTTAAGAAAGTTTTCTGAAATATGCGCTTATTAAAAATAGAGAGATATTAGTACAACTATTTAAACCTAATAAGAATCTGAATTGAGAAAGAAATGTTTTACAACATATATTAAATTATTGCTTTCCTCAACTAAAATATATTTACTTTCTTAGAGACTTCTTTTTCAATAAAATCTGTCCCACTATCGCTATTATTTCATAAATAATGACTGCTGTAGAAAAAAGCGAAAGCAGTTAAAACGAAAAGAATATATTATGCTTTAAATTAAAGTTATCTCAGCATGAATAACTGCGCAGAGCTTTTCTCTACTTGTAGAAGTAACAACTGCTGCAGCTGAAGCTTTATCATATAAAATTGATAAAACTTTATAAGAATTAGTTCAGGAGAAGGCTACTTGTTCGACCCGCTTCTCTAGACGTGAGGGTTTTCCGTTACATTATACGTAGTTTATTTTAAATATGTTCGTAGCATTTAGTTATTCTCTGGAAGAGCAGAGATATTTACATTAGGTTTATAACTCGAATGTGTTCTGAAATAAGTCAACTTACTCATTTTAAACTCGTGTTATTTTGTCTATATTTGTGTAACTCGCTCAAGACATTCATAAAAGGGTGATTTATTTATATTAAAATAGCTTAAGGAAACAACATGCCTTTCGCAAGCACAAGTAGAAAATAGTATTTCACTTATTTTGGCTTCTAGAAGTTACAGAAGTCAAAATAAAGCAAACGCATTTGCAAAATGTAAACCTTAGTTAAAGATACTTGACACCACCTGATACTAAAAGGTATTAGGCAGACAAATGTACTACTTCATTTACATTTTCGAATTCAATATTTTAAATTCAAACTCATTTAACTATCTATTGTTTTAATTTATTCCTCCTATAAATTATATCATATAATGAATGAAATTCTGCTTGAAATATGTGCATCGTTTTTGAATGAAGGAAGTGAGCAAGAGATAAGAATGGCTACGAAAGTCAAACTGCACACCTCTGAAAAACTTCCATTTTAAATATATCAGGTTCATAACTAAATTGTAGCATTATTGATTCCCTAGCGTTTATTTCTAGGTTAATCTCTTTGTATTTGCTTTTGGCTGATTGTAAGTAATTATATGACAATGAATACTAAACCGAATTGAGTAGCTTTTGATTATCACAACATTGTTTTTGTCTTTATAGGAGCTTTTCCAAATTTCTGCCAATTGTGATAGAAATAATTGAAAAAAAAGTATTTGTGATGAAATAACAATAATTTGAAAATTTATTTTTAAATTTTTTTATTATTTAATTTTTTAAATTTATTTATTTAAATTTATTTTTTATTATTAAATTTATTTTATTTATTTAACAATTTGAAGAAAAAATAATAACTATGAATTTACGATGAAAATAATCGAATGAGTTTCTAAAATTACACTTATGTGACGATAAAATATTCGAGTCGATATTATATATGATAATGTGTAATAATAGGTATGTGACAATATGTATGATGTACACTCTAGTTCTGAAATCTTTCAAATGAAGTTGGTAATAATAAAAACGAATCTGTACGATCAAACATAGTAAACACTCTTTATTCAGAGTTAAGCAGGAAAAGCCGCAACGAGAATCAATAAATAATAACGAAATCTCCATTGACTGAAGAAAGAAATAACCAAGAAACCTCTTTCATTAATCTCTGATGAGAATACTTACATAGAGGTAAGCTTGCCGTCAAACACATTCATATTCACTTC
This sequence comes from Stegodyphus mimosarum, assembly GCA_000611955.2. Taxonomy (NCBI): domain Eukaryota; kingdom Metazoa; phylum Arthropoda; class Arachnida; order Araneae; family Eresidae; genus Stegodyphus; species Stegodyphus mimosarum. Next base: position 395,111 of record KK122017.1, on the reverse strand, counting down.
ATAGTAGCAATAGATTCTTTTTTTTTATTCCCCGTTATTTAGCTACGCAATCCGCAGTACATGTTCTAAGTCCGAAGGCTGTCAAGGCAAGTATGACTGATATCCATGGATTAAGCGCGATCCAGTGATTGAGAGCCAATGACAGCTCCGGGAAAGCGAAGAAACACAGAAGATCGATTTACTCAAGCCTCCGTGAAATCGGAATCGACCTTCTGTAGATTAGACTGCCATGCATAAAGACGCTGCGTGTCAGATGAATCCCTTGGCGTCGAAGAATTTCGCAAAGAACTCGGCAGAAAGGGAAGATTGAGAGCTTGGCCTGTTCTTAATCGCATATAAGACGCTATTAGGGCCTCTGTGGCAAAGGCGGAAATTAAATCCCGTGTAGAGATAGACTGATAATTGTAATTGGTCTGATCGGTTAGTTAATGAGATTGTCTTCTCCATGTCTTTTATCTTTTTACTTTGCTTTCGTTGCAGAAGGTGCTTGCCAGCAAACATTATTTAATCGCTTCCTTTTTGAGATAACAGAAGTTTTGAAGATATTACTATTTCAATATCTCACGTAAGTGCATGATTGCTGCTTTAATGTTGTGTCGTAAGTTAATCCTCAGTTAGTTTCATTGCTTTTCTTCCCTCGGCTAGTTTCCAAAGCAGAGAGTTTCCAAAGAATTTTCTGCTGAAGTTTTTTTATCACACTATCATAATGCGCTTATTTAATGAAAATTTGTATCAACTAAACCACTCTTGATTGCGAAATAAATATGTAAAAATTTTTTTGCTTGTGCAATTTATTTACATGTAATGTATTTCCTTTTCTTACAAGAAAATAAAATATTTGTTTACTTAACCTTTTTGTTAAATGAATAACTTTTAATGCAATTAAAAATTAACTCTATGTGTCACGGATTTATTTTAATGAATGCCATTTTCGGAAGAAAAAAACGTTCTGGTGATGGTGATTTCTCTTCAGATAGTTTCCAGTTTTTTTAAGTGGGGGTGAAAGTATTTTTGTGATTTTAATTTTAGAAGGCTTCCCAAATCCTTCATGTTATGATTTTGTTGTCTCGTTAAATTTCGCTTGAGAAAGAATCTATAGGTGCCTACCAAAATTCTGATGTTTCAAGCATTCTGCAAAAACAAACAAATAGTAATAATAATAATAAGAAGAAGAATAAATACGAGAAGAAGAAGTACTTCCCATCAGCTTCATCAGAAATTAAAACCTAGTGAATTTAAATAAAGAGCGAGCAACTAAGGAAATACTGATAACTTCTTTGCCTGAAGCACTGTAACACTCAGCTTCTATCTCCTACCTGTTGAAGAGTTTGGCTTTACTTGTAGCTGTTAGAGAGCCTTTTAGCATAGAAGCCAGTTTCATGGTCTTTAATTTGATGTTTTAGTAAATAATTGAAAAGTAATAAATAATTGAAGTAATTAGTAAATAACTGAAATACAATTGCGATATCGGCCCTCAAGAAGCGGATGTTAAATTCTTCTTAATAGTTTAGTTTATGTAACTTCAAGCCGAAGTACAAATAAAAATTTTAGTTTATTTTAACGGCTGTTGTTATCACTTCGAGTTACTAGATTCTAAGTTGAAGACGAGACGAGAATTCGTTTGGCAGGTTTAAGGTTGCCCAATATTTAGATTAACTACAATTAGGTTTAAGCTTTAAAGGTTTGGTAAATGCATTGTTTACCATATGCATTTAAGGTTATCAGCGTTATATTTGCAAATTTTCACGGACTATTTTCGATGGTTTTACGGAATCATCACTCTTAGCTGTTAAAGTGCAAAATGCACTTTGGCAGCTGAGGATGATACTTTTTGCACTTTGGATGTCGAGGATGAGATGGCAGCTGAGGATGATGGTTCGGTAAAACCATCGAAACTAATCTGCGAAAATTTGAAAATATAACACTGATTTTTGTTGTTTGACTTCTAAATTAACATTTGTTCGGTGTGTTATTTTACTTTAATAATTGCTTAATTTATTCTTATTCTTCTTATCATTATTACTACTATTTGTTTGTTTTTGCAGAATGCTTGAAACATCAGAATTTTGGTAGGCATCAATAGATTCTTTCTCAAGCGAAATTTAGTAAATAACACTATTTCAAAAGACAGCTGGTCTGATAACAGTTATTTAGTGACTCCTAATACTTCAAGCTACTTTAGATTGGAACACAAGGAAAGCAGCAGTTTTATCCTAATTCTGGACTATGTCATTAATGATGATCCTGTCTGAAAAATAAATCCACTTTAAGTGACGTTAATTGTGAAAAGATTCATTAGCTGTAGCACAGACGTAAGCTAAATTTTGCACTGAAAGAGACACGGAAACATATCTTATCGTGAAAAGCAGTTCATACAAATGTCATAAGCCATTTAATTCTTAGAGGTATATGTTAGTTAATTCTCAGGAGGCAACTGCAAGGCTTTGTTCAGGAATTCTTGCAGGAGAAGCATTGTCATTGCGTCGCCTTGTGTTGCGTATTCTTAACTTTTATCAGTTAGAGAAGCATAAATACACTCATACTGTTACGAAATATCGGAAGTATTTGAGTACTTATTTAAGTCACAGGCTGTACGTCAGACAACAGATTGATTTATTTCTGCTTCCTGTTCAAAGTTTCTAGAGAAGTTTTGTACTTTGCGATCAGAAATAAAACACTGGTGGTACCTTAGCAATTACAGAAACCTAGAACCGTTATGAATAAATGAAGAACTAGAATCTAGCTAATGTGTCAAATAATTGGACCAATTTGGTGGTATATTAAGTAAGTAATGAGGTTTCATAAAATATTAAATTTTCAATTTCTGGAAATTTAATATTCATAATCTTTTCAAATTCTATACTTTTAATATAATTTTTTTATCTAAAAATACATGATGAATTTATGATGTTATTAGAACAATATTAAAAAGTGTTAAAAAATAAAATTTGAACAGAAATTAAGCGATATATATTCATATAAAAACTGCTTTAACTAAAATAAAGTTTAATTTTAAATGTATTGAGCTATAGAATTTTTTTTTCAATTTCTGTATTCTTTTAACTTCTTTCATTAATTCATATTAATCAGACACCCATCTGGGAACAGATTACTTCTTGCAATAGACGAACGCTCTGAGTTTTGCAAGTAGTGGACCAGTTCACCTAATCACATTGGCGGGTAGCAAAAAATAATTTATTGCGATTTCAAATTTCGATTAAAAGAAAAGTAATTATTTAACGGTCACATTCATTATTTAATGGTCTATCAATCTGGTTATATAGGTTGGCTGATAAAAATAATACAGGATGTTTATAAAAAAGCTATAGTACTTTGAAAGGTCCACTATCGAGAAGGTATTAAACTCTCCTCCAGGTATTGTACTTTTATCCACACAGCTCAAGGAATCGCATGGTCTTCCTGAAGAAATTTTGACCTGAATTGCCTTTTCCAGCGATGATGTCAAGACTTCTGTATCAGTGCAATAAAGTAGGAACTAATCACAGACCCTTGGATGCGGTAGTTTTTATATAGTACTAATATTTAGGAATTCATAATTTAGGACACTAGTTAAGTAGTGTTTGTGCACCTGATTTGCTTGTTTGTTTAATTGATTATGGTAAAATTGACAAGGGTGTTAGTCTAAGGATGCTTTTGTGCAAGACCTTCTGAGACATACTGGCTCGTATTCACTTTAAACATTAATAAACTATAAAAATTTTTATCCAACCAGCCAGTTTCTGACGGATTTAAACCCGGGTCGAAGTCGTTTAATAAACTGTGGCAGAATACGGGAGATCTGTCTTACTAAGAGAGGTAAATTGTCGTAAAGGATCTGAATTTTTACAGGGTTTGAACTGTTTGGATTATGACAAAACACAGGAGGGACATCTAATTAAGGAAATGGATCATTTCATTGATACTTTTTAAAGCAACCTGGCTCGTATTCAAGGAACACGCGAGGGAATCCACAAAATCTTCTCTTTCACTCTAATTTAAACCCAAATTGAATTAACAGAGATTTTACCGTTTGGCCATTGATGGACCGGATGACTTTGTGAGAGAAACTGACAGGCAGCTACGCATTGGAAGTGCCAGTGTTCAACAGTCTTATCGACTCCTCCATTCATGAGTACATGTATTATTTGAAAATTAATTTTTGCACTATAGCTTTTTTCACATTAGTATTCAAGACATATAAATGTAGATGCCAGCGCGTTGATTATGACTGATTTTCAAAATGATGACAGTTCGCTGCAGGATAATTGCAAAAATAAGATAAATAAATTAGCATGTATTTAAAAAACAATCCAAGAAAAAATATTTATTTTTAATAATATATATAAAATTCCAATGAATACAGTACTTAGGACAAGCGAGCGATTTTTTTTATTTGGTACACAATTCAATGTTTTTTAAATTTAAATTCGCAACAAAGTAACCTTGATGCGAGCTTTTCATCGGTCTTTCAAAGTCAGTATTGCTTTGCACGTTTATTTCTTGCCCAAATAAATTGCAGTACAAAGTTAAGTTTGTTGCCGTTTATCAATGACAACAACTGGTGGCGCACAGTAAAGTTAGGAAAATATTTTCATTACCAACCACAAACTTACTGATGAGTGTACATATTCGTGCTTTCTTCTGAAGTGTGCATTACGTGGACAGACTGTACATAAATGCGCGATGAACGTGCAGATATCATATAACTACTGGTATCAAAATTTGTTATGAGAAAATTTCAAATCAAAGACTCAAAATTTGTTTATGAGGAACTCATTTTGCAATGCTTAGTTTAATTTACACGTTATTTCTTATGCTAAATCTTTCCTGTACTTCCCGTCAGCTTCATCAGAAATGAAAACCTAGTGAATTTAAATAAAGAGCGAGAAACTAAGGAAATACTGGTAACTTCTTTGCCTGAAGCACTGTAACACTCAGCTTCTACCTCCTACCTGTTGAAGAGTTTGGCTTTACTTGTAGCTGTTAGAGAGCGTTTTAGCATAGAAACCAGTTTCATGGTCTTTAATTTGATGTTTTAGTAAATAATTGAAAAGTAATAAATAATTGAAGTAATTAGTAAATAATTGAAATACAATTGCAATATCGGCCCGCAAGAAGCGGATGTTAAATTCTTCTTAACAGTTTAGTTTATGTAGCTTCAAGCCGAAGTACAAATAAAAATTTTAGTTTATTTTAACGGTTGTTGTTATCACTTCGAGTTACTGGATTCTAAGTTGAAGACGAGACGAGAATTCGTTTGGCAGGTTTAAGGTTACCCAATGTTTAGATTAACTACAATTAGGTTTAAGCTTTAAAGGTTTGGCAGATGCATTGTTTACCATACGCATTTAAGGTTCATTATTTTTAAATGCTACATATTTTATTTAAAACGCAATTTTGAATTTCTCATGCGTATAATCTGACATTTGATCTCAGTGTTATTCTACCTCTAAAATTATTTTTAAAAGCTAGTTTAAAGTAATTTTGAAATAAACTGTTTATTATTTCAGCACGAGTTCCAAAATATATTATGCCAGTCACGACTGAGAAGACATCTTAAATTGTTCCTTTGCGTGGGTAAAAATGTGGCCGCCGTTGCTGCGCATATTTCATAAAGACCACTATAAAAAAGTATGCACAGGAATAAATTGTATTAAGTTTCACACGAATTGAAAGTTATTTTTCAAACATTTAGAGTAAAAAGAAAAAAATATGAAATACATTAAATGCAAATTAAAATACATTATGAATAACATAAAAAAGTAATTGATCTGGTAAACATAGTAACAAAAAAAAAAGGTTTTCTAGAGAAAAACTTAATTTTATTCTTAATATTTTGTGGAAAAATCACTCTCTTACAAGAGTTACTTTAATCAAATGAATGATAAATGCTGTACAAAAAGATGTTTATGTACACTCATGTCCAAAATTATCTTTACATACCCAAAAATGATGATATTCAATGAAATATCGAATCAATATGATCCGTATTTGCAGGGAATGTGTGAAAAACCAAGCCTAATTATCATTATCCAATCAAAAGTAATCAAACGGTTTGTGATATGCAAATCTAGGCGTTACGTAATCCAAGGGTGAATCAAGCGCTTTGCGCAAACTGAATATTTGAGTGAATTTCTGCAACATAGCGTTTGATTTCAGTGTGTAGGGACTCAAAGCGGTTTGTTATGGCTTCGAAGTATCATTTGGAAGAATCTGTAAAGTGGCGAATTATCGGCCGTTTAGAAGCAGGGCAGTCAATCATGGAAACAGCCACATGTCTGAATATTTCAAGACAGACAGTCTCTAAGCTATGGAAACAGTTTCAAAATGATGGAAGTGTTGTAAGGAGGCCTGGACAAGGTCGGAAACGAATGACAACTGCTTCTGAAGATCGGTATCTGGCATTAACTGCCCGTCGTAACAGAAAGGCTACTGCTCGCCAGTTAAGTTCAGAGCTTGCAGCCGCCACTGGAACTGTTGCATCACGGCAAACAATATACAGAAGGCTTAATGAAAAAGGCCTTTATGCCAGAAAGCCAAGGGTATGTGTTTTACTGTCTTCACAGAAAAAGAGGGATCGCTTTAATTGGTTTAAAGAACATCAAAACTCGACTGAACATCAATGGTCCCATGTTCTCTTTACTGATGAGTAGCGGTTTAGTTTAACTGGTGATTCTAAGCGTGTTTACATCTGGAGGGAGTCAGGAGCACGAAAAGGTCCCTCGAACATTGCGGAACATCACCGTTTCGGTAGTGGAGGTGTGATGGTATGGGGTGGAATAATGATCGATGGACGTACGCCCCTACACGTGTTCAGTAGCGGATCTGTGACAGGCCAGATATATCGGGATGAGGTCTTAGATCCTTATGTAAGACTTTTCAGGGGTGCATATGGACCTAACTTTTTATTTATGGATGATAATGCCCGTCCACATCGAGCAAACCTCGTTGATGAATTCCTTGAAAGTGAAGACATTAAGCGAATACCTTGGCCACCAAACTCTCCTGACCTTAACCCGATAGAGAACTTATGGGACTACCTTGGAAGAGCAATTGCACGTATACATCCTCCTCCTAGAGATGTAAATGCTCTGAAGACGGCATTGCTGGAAGAGTGGAGATTAATTCCCCAAACTGTGGTTAACAACGTTATTTCCAGCCTTAAAACACGTTGTGATATGTGTGTACAAGTCAGGGGAGATCATATTCCATATTAAATTCGTAGGACTTAATTATTTTTCTGAATCATTCCATTTTTTCTTAACTCTCTTTGTCACACTTTATTACCATTTTTATTGTTTCATGCTACAATTTTATATCATATGAAGTGATCTTCAATTTTTTCTTTTGCATTTATGTGTCATCATGTTATGTATGATTCCACGAAAATTCATTAAATTATAAGTCATAGTCTCTGAGAAATCCGTGAATTTATGCATGTAAACATAATTTTGGACATGAGTGTATTTTAGAATCAATTTTCTACATTGTAATGAATATATATGTTGTATACATTCAGCACCTAGTTGTATTTAATGCAGTAAATAGTACAGTAATTAGCTGTATTTTTATACACAACTCTATTACTGCTTTCGATATACACCCAGAGTTTTAGATACATGTTTTGAAATCAATATTTTTTACCCTAAAATCAGTATTCTGCCATGCATAACGAGCAGTTTCGGTTTCCTGTATAGCTAGCCAGTTTCCCTTAAAGAGTTTTTGACGAAGGCATCCCTCTCCTTCGGCAGAGAGCCTTCGCATAGCTTTGTATGTTCGATTAAATAAGCTAAAAGGACAATAGATGGTTGATAAAACATCAGAAGAAACATAATGACTTATGTATGTGAAGAAAAATATTGATTTAATACCTGATTCTTTTCCAATTTTTCAAAAACTTTTGCTGTACATACGGACACATGACCGGTAGTTTGTCATGATGGAATACCTCCCTCCACTTTAGAATGTGTGAATAATGAGACGGAATTTCTTTACATATAGCCACTGAAACATTATTTTTATAATACAAAAATTTGTTTTTAAGATTCTTTCTGGTTTCTTTTAAAGTTAAAAATACTTTCTGAAAAATAAACAGCTATCTCAAATCTCCTCCCTAGATCTTCTTTCAAATTATTGAAACCAAGCTTATAAGTCTTTTTTCCTCACTTTTACATGTGAATCTATTTTTATTCTAGTCCATTAGATTAATATATTCTTCGACAAAATCACAGCATATTACCATTTCTTTCCCGCTAAAGGATTTTAATAAAAAGCCCTACAACGCGTTTGCTTTTAGTCACATGCCCGGCTAAAAGACGATCGATATTATGCTATTTAGCTATTTTAAAACCTGTTTATTATTTTGTTTACTACTGGCGCAGAGATGTTTAAAGATATTGTTGTTATTGTTTGAATCCGTAGATTTTCTTCTGAGAACAGAGACTTTTATATTTGAGTTAGTTGCTCCGCATATTGCTTTTTTTACTAATGCTCGGCAGTTTTTATTATAAATAATTCAACATAATGTTACTTATTTTGCATTCCGATATTTCCAAATAAATTCACGTTGTTTTTTAAAGTACAGAAATAGAATATTTCTCTTTTGGAAAGAGAAAACGTGAGTTACATCCGATACGAAAATTTATTTGCGTATACCATTATAAATACAAGCGATATTTAAATACAACTGGAGAAAAATTTAAAGTTATGAGCTGCTGTCAAATTATTCCTTCTGAATAGTTATAGATTTGTATGTAGTTTTGCGTCATCAGAATTCTTCTGAAAATGTATTAATAGCCTCTGTATGAAGAGTGTTCAGTAAGTTCATAGACTGATTATGATCTGTTACGTGTGGAATAAATGAAACGCATTGACAAAATTCCATCGTATTTTCTGGAATACAAAACGAATACAAAATTCGGTGATAATAATTTTAAGCTAATTTTTGTAATATTTAATAATGGCTGTCGACATCTAAAATATCAAATGTATTTCGGTGACTGAATTCTTGGTAAAAGAAGGCGTAACATCACAAATATTTATGAAAGTGTGTTTGCCATTTATAGCGTTGCTGCAGTTTTCTGTGTCGTTTTCAAGAAGGGAACTGAGTTATTTAGGTAGGGAAGAACGTCATTCGAAGATAAGCCTAGACAGGGCTACAATGTGGACTTGATCATCAAAGAAATGTGCATAAAAATCAAGGAAGATGTGACGGAAAATGGACCTTGAAATAGTTTCTTACATTGTGACGAAACTGAGAGGAGGATTTTACTGGTCGAAAAAAATCACATTTTAATTTGTGTATGTTGGAAGTACGCATCTGATGAATAAACCAAAAGCTGATGTCAGAGAGGAAGGAAAACCAGGTTGATTGTTCTGGAGAATTTCTACGTAGAATAAATGAAATGAAGATGATAAGTTTTATTCTCGACTAGTGAAGACAGATGAGGAACGGATTCTCCGTTGCGAGAGTGAAAGCATAACCAAGAGGATGAAAAGCCATTCAATATCTTTGGCTCACAATGAAATTCTCTGGTGTAACCCAAGACAGCCTGGTACAATGGATTTTCCCAAATCCTGAATTTCAGAGCACAGTGGTCTTCTGAGAAAATTTTCCCTTATGTAGGAGAATTAAAAGGGACAAAAAATAACTGAGCATTCACAACGTAAAGCCACGATAACAAGCATTTATTATACCAGTTTGTTGATTTAATTCCAACAAGTCTCAACACCGTGGCAAACTCAGCAGTTAGAAGCATCCCGAAGAAGGCATGGATGTACTTTGTCTGTCCCTTCATAGAAGGCAACGATGTTCTAGATGCCTCCATAAAGAGACAACCACTTCCGACCTTAGTGGTGTCCAACACCTATAAATGGCTAGAGCCGACCATTGGGGAGGGGGAGCTATTTAGACTGAGAAAGTTTCTCATTGCCCTAGATAAATCTGAGGCGTATTGGATTATTTGTTTATTTGTTAAATCTGTGATTTGGATGCAGCAACGAAGAGACAAAAAATAATTATTTTATATAGAACAAGATTTCTTATATACGTGCGATATAAATTCCATCGAAACTGAATACTTACAACAGAAGGAACTCGCTTAAGTCGATTATTTTTGCGCTGAAGCGAATGGGTAATAATACGATAAAGAGAACAGGAAATGTTATGAAACAAAAATTATTCTAAAGGAAGAAAATGCTGTACAGTAACATATATTTACAAAATGATAAATTCTTGCAATCTATCGCCGTTCATTTCGTTTTTAACTTCAGTACAGAATAGTATATAATATGTATTTTAAAAAGTATTAGTTGCATTTAAATTTCCCTTAGACGTGTATTTTTTTATACACATGGTGTCCCTAACGTATGCATCTATTTTTGTAAAATCTAACTCGCTTGAAAACACTCAAGTTTATTAAATTGGTATATTTAATTTTTGTTAATAGTGTTTCAGAATTTATTAAGTACTAGCATAAGAAAGATGGGGTTACACAAACAGCGGAAGCATATCAAGATTGTTGATACTTGTCACAGATGCTTCCTCAAAAAGAGAATCAGCCACGCATTTTTAATTTGGCCATTTCAAGTCCCATGTCACATTTTGGAGAATCACTTTCTCATTCCATGACTTGCATCATGGGCTATCTGACCAAGGGAGGGATGCCTTCGTGGAGTTTTTTTTAAGAGAAACTGGCTCGCATGCATGTTTCTCTTAAAAAGACCTCCACGGATGCACATGGGGAAATCCACGAAAACGCCCATGTAGCCAGCCCGTTCGCCGGGATTCGTACCCTGGACCGAACTGCCAGTGTTTAGCGCTTGTGCCACTCGCCCGGTTGTGGGCCTCTTCGGGAAGGAAATGTAGTAACTGAATGTGATAACGCTTTTTCATAAGCGTTGAACGCAAGATTTCGTGAACTATTGTCTTCGGCGTGTAGAGTCTCTAACTGGAATTACCAACAGAAGTTGTTCGTTCAATTTGGAACAACTACCGAATTTCTTCAGTTTTGTTAGGGTGTCTTGATGGCTATCTTCTTATTATCTCGTCGTGTGACGATCCAGTTTTTTCATATTTGTTCACGAACTCACGAGTTGTCCGATTTCACAAAAAGAGGTACTTACTTTTAGTACACCCTGTATAATAGGATATAAAGTGAAGTTTAAAGGGATTTTTTTACCATACGCACTGGCAAAAGTCTTATAACTGTAGCTTTCTTTACTTGTCTGCGTTGCCTCGGACAACGGGGCATTGTGTTATACTTTAAATGATGTATGGCAACTAGAAAATGAACTACCATTAACTTTAGTATAGCTTAAAAGCCATTTTTTCAAGAATATGAAATATAAATTATTTGAAGAATTTTTTAATTTCTTATCTTTAATTATTTCGAAGGATGTAGTAGTATTTTAAAACTTTGCTTCTTTTAATTCCTTTCTAGTTTTAAGGGAAAGGCATAGAGATATTATTGTATCTCACATCCCTTAATTTCTCTGAAGTTCTTTCTATATACAAATAAAATGATTATTGTAAGGGGTTTCTAGCCATAGTAACATCATAAGTAACATCAATACGAAACAATTTCCCGCAGAAAGCTCTCTACCCATGACTTTATCTCAAAGCAAAAACGTTTCAGTATATTCTAATCAAAATTAATAATTTTAGGAACATTTATTTGACTTTCCTCCCCGTTTTTGCTCGTTTTAGAGCATTCTAGAGGAATCGCAGAAGTGTGACCATGGAATTACGAAAGTAGGGGGAATATCTCCTTAACTATCGAAACAACAGATTATTTGGAACATACTTTATCTCAAAGGGTAAGGTAAACTAACACGCCGAACAAATATTAATTTGGAAGTCAAATAAAAAAAGTCCGCTTTATATTTGCAAATTTTCACAGGACTAGTTATGACTGTTTTTACCGAACCATCATCTTAAGCTGTCTAAGCGCAAATGTTGCTATTTGCGCTTTGGTAGCTGAGGATGATGTTTCGGTAAAACACATCGAAACTAGTTCTATAAAAATTTGCAAATATAACGCTGATTTTTGACTCCGAAATCAATACATTATGTCATTTAAAATAACAGTTCCAACGGAATCCCGACATATTCGGGTTTTCAGATGTTTATTTTACTTTTTTTTCTAAATGGCGGGCACTATTTTGTCTTTTTTCGACATTGGTCACTCCTAAGGCCGGAACTGGTGGCCATTTTATTGTGAGGCACCTAATAGGCGGCCACCGGTACCTTCTATGAAAGGACGAACAGTTACAACTATGCTCCCTTCGAGATCCAACCTGGGTCCTTCAATATCGAAATCGGCTTCCCTAACAACTATACCATCTGGGCGCATATCTTTATATGAAGTGTAAATAAATATGAGTTTAATTATGGGATATATTTGAATTGCATATATTATATAAAATCGTTTAGGAGTTATCAAGCTGTGAATTTCGCGGTATAATTCAATGAACTGTAAACAATTAAGTGATATAAATATCTAATAGAAAAAGAGAGTTTATCTAAATTAATATCTAAAATGAAAGTTTGTGTCTTGTAAAATATCCAACTAAGAACAGCATCGAATCATCAGTTATATATATTGTTATCAGTAAGAGCAAAATCGTTTCACTAAACACCGGAACCAAAAGAAGCACTGGAAAAAAACCTTTTTTGAACGGATTTCTATTTATATTGTCTTATGTAGCAGAATACATCAGTTCTGATGAGTAACATTTACCATTATTATGAACAACATAACAGTTTATGCGTCAGTTATAGCAGCGACTTTTCGGCAAAATTTCGCAGTTGCTAGAGCGACATATTTTCGGCACAGTTATTTTAAACCACGATTTTGCAGCACGGTCGGTATTAATTCCCTCGGGATCGATAAGACTTTAAAGGGGGTAAGTAATGATCAAGGGGACGACTGAGAACCGACAGCCGAAAGTGCACCGACAATTGATCAGCATAATCAAGATTTCATAGATTACAAAAAATTATTTATAATATTAATAATTATTCAGCGATATAAAGTTGTATCATGTAGTAAGGAAGAAATAATATAAAGTAAATATAGGGCAAAAACACACTAAAATTCTTTAAAATATTTTTTAAATCAATAATATATTTAAATATATATATATATAGTTTTTATGCTAGGACACTAGAAAACACAATAAATACAAAAGTACAAGCGAAAACAAGAAACAAGTTGAATATTTTTAAATGAGGAGATTTTTTAAACGTAAGTTAAGCAATTTATGCCAAATGTTTAAAAACATTGCATCAGTTCATCAAGCTCAAACATCCCATTTATTAAAATCAAACTCTCGTGCAACTAGAATTTATGGCTTTGTTTCTGAAAACTCGTTTAAACTTGTAAACTAAAAATAATAATATCCGAACACAGAAAACGATTAAACAAAAATCTAATAAACTTTTTTTAAACTTTTGTTCATAATCTTAATAAAACTGTCATCTTTAAAATACTTATGCGCAGTCAGTTTTATTATGATTATGTTGTATACTGTATATTATAGAAAAAAAATGTAAGGGCAGCAATGAAGAAAACCATTTTTTTAAAAGGGGCCAGTGCAATCGAAAGCTTAGGAATACATGTTTTGAACAATAATTTTCGTAAAGGTACAGTGGAGGAAAATTCTGTCTTCTAAAGCTACCTTTATCCATATAATAAACCATCAATTTCCTCTGTTTTAAGGAGGAATGTTCCTATTACTTAGAGAAGAGCCGAAATACACTCCTACTAATAAACTGGGTGAAATAAATAAAAAATAACTTGCCCAAAAATGAACTGTATAGCAAACCAAGAATGAGTGTTCTTTCCCTCTTCGTCTATGGGAACTGGGTATTATTTCTTTTGGTTTTGTGTGAATTGCTTTGAGTGTCAGAGTAATAGGGATAAAATTGAGAGAATTGGAGGAAGAAAATTGTATTATAATGCGGATTGAGTAGACTGGGTAATCTTTAGCTTATAAATTCTGAATGTCTGAGTACATTCATTTTAAATCGTATAGCTAGACACTTGGTTACATTTCAATTTATTTACACTTGGTTACATTTCAATTTATTTACCTAATAAAAATCTGCAAAACCAATAGTTTTAATCTTGTAAGACATATTTAGAGTTTAAAATTAATATTCATCAAAATATTTTTAGCCCAAAAGGTGTTAACCCAGGAGGGCTATTAATTTCGTTTTGGCATTTTGCGTTGATTCACTATAAATGTCGGTTCACTTTTCAAATTTTTACCACCAAATATTAGAGCCCCGCATTATATTTAAAGAAATTAAATAATGAAGAATCTGCATGAATGTATGTATGTTTTTCGCGCTACGAAAAATAACGTACCTAGAGACATCAAATTTTCAAGAAGTTGTCCTCCACTAGAATATGGGGATCTGGAAGCCATAACGTGGAATTCGTTTTATTATCTATTTCATATTTTGTAAAACTTAAACGAATATTTGATTAAGAAACTCAACGATTTCAAAGCGAGCAATGGCAGCACTGTACGAAAAAAAAACATTTTTATCTCCAGCGGGCGAGACTGTGTATCGGAAATTCTAAAGATATGCTCATTTTTAATTATTTTGAGATATTACTGTTGAAGAATTATGGTTCAAGTTGCGAAGAACATTATATTTAATAAATAAAGGTAACACACAAAGGTAACACAGTAAATAAACACTAAATAAAGGTAACACACAAAACGTTAAAAAAAACACCCCTTTGGGCGTAATATAAAATCTGAAAGCTTTCAGATTTTTTTTATTTTTTTATTTTATTTGTTGGTTTTTAAATTCAAGTTCTAAATCTAGCTGCACCCTTTTGTACACTACGAGAGTTATCGCTACCATAAATCTTACACCAAGATGTGTGTAATAATCATATAAAGTAATTGTTATTACTAAAACATAGCCTCATTATTAAAATAAAAACATTTCTTTCACTCATCCAAGATACAGAGCAATCCAAAAAACAAAAGACAAAACTTACCTGGGTAGTGTGATGATGAATCGAAATCAATGCCGGGAATCATGGGAAATAAAAATTCAAAGAAGTTGATTCATCTTATTATATTATATCTACACTACAACATAATACAGTTATACTAAAATATATACAGTAAAACAATTTCCGGGACATATTACTGTGCCTTAAAGTTTTCTAACATTTCAATCCGCTCACGTCACTAGGTCCAATCCGGGAAAAAACCTTTTTTTTTTATTCGATGACAGACAACGCCATCTGTACCTCGCACATCAAATGAAGAGGAGATTTATTTTTAACGTTTGTAAGATATTAATCAGTTTCACAACACTCCCACCTTTCTGATTTTCAGAAGCAAAATCAAAAACCAGATAATGGTATCCTTAGTATAGGAACACACTTCTAGAGGATACAGTTTACGCACAGGCGAATCAGTATGCCATTTCTAGTTTTCACTTTTACAACTCTTACACGTCCATCTCTACTTATACAAAGTTCTTGGACACGAGCGATTGGCCAGTTCACTCTTTTAAGGTTCTCGCAACCTATTAACACGATGCCTCCAACTTTTAATTCACAGTCCTTTTGTCCATGCTTTTGTACTAACTGTCCAAGATACTCCTTGCGGAAACGGCTTCGGAATTGTTCTCGAAGCTCCTGGCAGAAACGCTGACGAGCTAAGAGTTTATTTCGATCTAAGGTATCCAAATCTGCTGTACCTGAAACCTTAATGTCCTGTAAGAACATGGAAGGCGTTAATGGTAGAAGATCCTCAGAGTCATTTGACACATAAGTAAGTGGTCGACAGTTTATTACGGCTTCCACATCACAGACGATAGTGAGTAACTCTTCGTAACTGACTGTAGCTTGTCCTAAGACTCTCACAATCAAATTCTTGGTTGTGCAAATTAGACGCTCCCACCATCCGCCCCACCAAGCAGCAGTGGGCGGAATGAACTTCCAAGTGATGGGCTGCAAATTTTCCTGAGCGATTACCTTCACCCAGTCGACCTTTTTCAGCAATGCAGATGTACCGACGAAATTTGTGCCGTTGTCTGAGTAAACTATAGATGGTCGACCTGTTCTGGCTATGAACCGAAAGAAACGCTTGAGTGAAGCATTCGGTACTTACGGATGTCACTAGCTCCAAATGCACACATCGATACACAGCACATGTAAACAGTACTACCCAGACTTTGTTTTTATTTTTGAGAATCAGAGGGCCACATAAATCTATACCGATTAACTTCAAATGCGAAAGCATCTCGAACTCTGTCTAATGGTAATTGAATGGGTGCAGTAGCTGGAGGTTTAGCTGAAAATCGTTTACAACGGACGCACTGTTTCACCACCGATCTAATTCGGCGTCTTGCACCAATGATTCAGAATTCTTCTCTAATTATAACAGTTAATGCTTGTACGCCGGCATGAGAATGCTTTAAGTGGTAATCTCTAATTAAACACTCAGCAATATAATGCTTAGAAGGTAATAAAATCGGCTACCGGAATGCATAAGAATCATCTTGTTCGGTGACTTTCGTTTTTACTCTTCTTAAGCCACTCTGATCTCTTACGGTCAAAAGACCATTGATGGAGTCTCCAGTCTCTAGAAAACTCTCCCCCTGAACAAGTGAAAGAAGTATGATTTTAGATTCCTGTATCTCGGAAGCAGACAGGAAAGGCTCTTTATTTACAATTTTCTTTTGACAATTTTTGATAACTCTCTTTATCCAACCTAAAACTCTTAACATTTTCGAAAATTTAGAGAACTTCTCATACCACTTAACTTTATCCGCTTTTGTAGTTATACTAAGATTTACAATATTTTAAAATTTATGCCTTTCCTGCACTCTGAAAAAACGGAAGTTTCATTTGGCTTAACCACTAATTTTAGCCAGCTATCTCTAGGGCCTTTGAGCCAAACAGGCCCTCTCCACCAACTTAATTTGGAAAACTGAAGAGGGGAACAACCACGAGAAGGTAAATCAGCTGGGTTAGAATGACCTGGTACATATGACCACTGATTTGTTCTAGTGAAAGTGCAAATTTCCTTCACACGATTACCCACAAAAGTCCCCCACGCATCATTTCTTTGAATCCAAGGTATGGCCGTGGTGGAATCGGTACAAAAATATTTTGGGATATCATCTAATGCAAGAGCTTCTGTCACATATTTGGAAAGACGCACGCCCAAAAGGCACGCCATAAGTTCTAGACGGAGAACAGTAAGTTCTTTTAATGGTGCGACTCTTGACTTAGCCACTACAAAACTGACTAATGTTTCTTCTTTAGTTTCACATCTCAAAAATTGGCATAAGCATGCTGGCTAGCACCACAAAATATATGGAGTGTCCAGGAACTTCTATCTCCAAAACCTACACGTCGCGGTATTCTCAACTTATTCAAAATTTGTAATTTATTATACCACCTCGAAAATTTACTTTTGATACTATCTGGTAATGGAGTATCCCAGTCTGCTTTTAGCGCCCAAATTTCCTGTAGCAGTAACTTTGCAGGCAATAAAACAGGTGTCAAGAAACCCAAAGTATCAAACATTGTCTGCGTTAATGACAAAAACCTCTCTTTTAGACAAATTGTCCGAAATCAATACAATCTTAATTTCAATATAAAGGTTATCTTCTCTTCTGTCCCACATAATCCCTAAAACTGGTACAGAATTCCCCGTTGTGGACTCAGTGCACAAAGCACTTTGGGTTAGTTCCACATCTTTTTTATAATATCTTTTTTTATTGGGCCATAGGCCCACATACGTAAGTCCATTTTTGCTTCAGCTAATATTTCAAAAAATTTTCAAGCTCCTTTTCGCTATCAACCGAAGTCACACAATTATCAATATAAAAGGATTTATTTAATTTCTGAGCAATAGAACTTTGTTCCTTTGGTACTTGGGCCAAATGAACCGAAATAACCGCCCCCAATAAAAAAGGTCTGGACTTTACTCCAAAAACTATCCTTTATGGCGGAAAACCTTCAGCACATTATATTTCTCCCACCATAAAAATCTCAAAAAGTCCCTGTCTTCTTTCTGTAATTCAACCTGTAAAAATGCACGCCGGATATCAGAGGTTACGCCAATGCATTTTTCTCTAAACCTTAACAAAATTGAAGGGATTTCTGCTATTAAATTTGGTCCTTTTACTAAGCAGTCATTAAGGGATGGCGATCTATTAACTTTACATGATGTATCAAAAACAGGTCTTATCTTAGTCGAGGCACTGTCTGGTTTAAATACTGGGTGATGCGGCAAATAGTGCCCCTTAGAATTCAATTCATCGTCTAGTACTATTTCAGTTACACCCTCCTCCATCCATTCATTAAAAATTCTATCATATTCTTCATATTTATGTAAAGACTTGAGTTTTCGGGTAACATTAAACAATCTTTTTTCTGCTACATGACGATTTGAGGACAATTCTGCGTTAAATACTAACCAAGGTAATCCGACACAATAACGCCCATCTTCGTTTCTGGAAAGAGAGTTTAAGAATTGTTCGTGGGCAGTTTCTTCCTCAGCAGCGTTAATTGAATTCTGATGAGTTTCTAATATTCCGATCGTTTTTAGACTCCTAAGATCGGAGATTTTAAAGTCGTGGCACACTAAACTTGCATACAAAATGGAAGCATCTTGGTGATTAACAAATTCCTCTGATGCACCACAAACTGTCCAACCAAGTTTCATACAAACTGCTGTTAATCCTCCTTTTAATTGTTTTACTGATCCCGTGAGAATTTTCCATAAATATTACTACCGATGAGCATTTCTATTTTTGGACAATCTGCTCCCAAATCCCACAACCAAATGTTGTTTCGTTTTAATTCTTTTAATATCGGACCCTTGGATACCCTAGGTATATCCCCACATATTATGTCTTGATCTAAAAATTCAAATTCTAGATCTGAATACTTACGCGGACTGGCTGAACATAATTTTACCGATATTTGTTATGCAACTTTGGTTCTGTTCTAGCACCTCCAAACAAAGTAAGAGCAACATTTTCTTTGGAGACAATTTATAAGCCCAATTCAGTGGCTAATGATTTCAAAATGTACGATTTCTGGGAACCACAATCTAAGAGTGCTCTAATATCTTTATGCTTTTTGACACCAGCTACTCTTACGCATAAAGTCATTAAAGCTATGTCAGCGGTACAAGTTTGCCTGGCTGTAGCGGTGTGTATGTTGTCTATTTCTGGTTTTTCTGCTGGAGGTCCAGTTCCATTGTTAATTTCTGGACACAAAATAACTGGGTATGATTTACCACAAGCAAAACACCTAACAAACTGTTTACAGAATTTTGCCATATGATTTGGTTCTAAACATTTTAAACAACATTTTTTCTCTTTAACTTTAGAAATCTTTTCATAAAGAGCTAAGGAACGTGCATTGTAACAATTTTTACTATCATGCATTTTGCCACAAAAAATACAAGTATGTCCTTTAGTTGTAAGAAAACCTGTGGCAGTGGGAACATTAGCCTGTTTCTTAAATTTAAACTTACCTTTTGTTTCCTCTTTTGTTTTATCAGGATATCCTTTTTTACGACTAACACTATCGAGTCCATTACGCGCCAATTTTAATCTATACTCACCCTCCACTTCTGCCTTTAAAAGTTTCATTAAATTGATAAGGCAAGAAAGATCCGTTCCTTCAGGCTGGCTAAACAGCGAACTCCTTTTAACGCCTTCAACACATCCTCCTTGAGACACGATGCCACCATCGGAAGTAACCACGATGTGTTTTCGCTCGATTTAAGACCTAAAGATTCTAAGGCTCTCAACTGAGCTTCAATTTTATCATACAGTTAATCAAGAGGTAATTTATCCTTGTGATCTGCCTTCACATTAGAAACAATTAGTTTAATTAGTTCCCTAACATACACTTCTACTAATAATTCAGGTTTCCCAAAACGTTCCTTCAAAGCTAAAACAGCTGAAGTCACCGGATAGCTTTCAATAAATTCTTTAGCCCGTGATCCGGTCTCCATACACTGAATCAAATACGAAAATTTGTCACTTTCATATAAATCAGGGTCAGTGTGAATTTTTTCAAACTGTGACCAAAACGGTAGCCAATTTATCAATTCTCCGTCAAACTTCTTAAGTTCGATTTTCGGAAGTCTATACTGTTTAATCTTACTACAACAAATACCAGCACCATCATTTGGTCTCGTTTCTAAATTGATTTCATCTGAAAATTTAAATTTTTCATTAATTTCCCGAGTTAGTATTATGAAATCATCAGAATACCCCTCGCGACTTTCGATTTCTTTAGTAACATCATCCTCTAAAATGTTCTCGTCTTCAGTTAACAAATCAAGAATTTTATCATCTAGATTTTTTATATCTGAATATACATTTCGTAGTTTAGTAAGTTTATCTCGTACTAAATCTACAGAAAAATATTCTTTTACTAACTCCGTTTTTAAAATATTAATTTAATAATATTAATAATAATTTAAAATTTTGCAAAAGAAGTGCGTAAACCTGACCGTTTAAGTTTCAGAGCTTTTAAAGTTTCCATAGTTAACTTTCAAAATCAAACAAAATGCTTTACAAAATAGTTTCGATTTCAAAGTTAATTATACTTTAATACATCAAAAACTATCTATAACACTTAAAATATGTTTTTTTTAAGTTTATTTCTTAAAATCCAATCGCGGGACGCCAATTTATGTTATTACTAAAACATAGCCTCATTATTAAAGTAAAAACATTTCTTTCACTCATCCAAGATACAGAGCAATCCAGAAAACAATCCAAAAGACAAAACTTACTTACCTGGGAAGTGTGATGATGAATCGAAATCAATGCCGATGCATGGGAAATAAAAATTCGAAGAAGTTGATTCATCTTATTATATTATATCAACACTACAACATAATACAGTTATACTAAAATATATACAATAAAACAATTTCCGGGACATATTACTGTCCCCTAAAGTTTTATAACATTTCAATCCGCTCACGTCACGAGGTCCAATCCGGGGAAAAACCTTTTTTTTTTTTTTTTTTTGATTTGATGACAGACAACGCCATCACATCAAATGAAGAGGAGATTTATTTTTAACATTTGTAAGATACTAATCAGTTTCACAACAGTAATAATTAAATGCACAAAATGTGTCGAATAATAACGAAAGAAATCACTGAAATATTTATTGGTTACTGCGACTTAGTTTCATGAAATTTAGCAGTAATACACTGCAGGCCACCCAAATTGCAACACCAAGAAAGACAAGAGATATCAGAACAAAATTTATTTAGCAGATAACATGTTGACCAAGCATCAAATGATTAAATTTATAGACTTCTGTGAAGCGTGGTTTCTTCTAGAATCAGTAGCCAGAGTAGCCGCCATTGTTGGAGATCACCGCTGCCACACCGCTCGGCATTGATTCAAAGAGACTTTGGATGTGTTCTTGGGGTACAGCAGACGAAGCAGCTTCCACACGTTGCCAAAGTTGATCTGGTGTGGCAGCTTGGGATGTAATCTGGGCCAATCGTTCAGCAACCATGGACCATATGTTTTCTATCGGCGAAAGATCCGGAGAGCGAGCCGGCCAGGGAAGCAATCCAATCTGTCGATTGACGAAGAACCCTTGGACAATGCGTGCCACGTGTGGTCGCGCATTATCCTGTTAAAATATGGCTGTGGGCTTAAAGTACCGGCAATGCGTACTAGAGGAGTGCGAGAGTGATATCCAGTACCGCCCCATACAATAATACCCGGTGCAGGACCAGTGTGGCGGTGCATAACGCAGCTGTTCAGCATCCTCCTTCCACGGTGTCTCCAGACTCGAATCCGACCATCGTGGTGTTGCAGACAGAAGCGTCTCGTCAGTAAAGACAATTTCATTCCATTCTGCCGTCCACATCCTTCTTTCATTGCACCATATGCAGCGGAGACGTCTGTGGTTCTGCGTCAAGGGTAGACGAAGCAATGGGCGTCTTGCGGACAGACCACTCTGCTATAAACGGCGTCGAATGGTACGCCCAGACACTGGATGATGCGTTACAGACTGAATGTGCTGTGCTATGTGATGTGACTGAGCGATCCGTAACTGCCATGCGCACAATGTTCCTGTCATCACGTGAAGTCGTGCACTGAGGTAGATGCGATCGAACACGTCGGTCCGTCGTACCCTCCTGCATCCAACGGTCACATATCCGCATTACAGTTGTTTTCGTCCAACACGACTACCGATTTCCCTGAAAGCTAATCCACACTCTCACTAGGCCATTATCCTTTCTCTGTTGAACTCGGATACTTGATCAAACGATGATCGCTGTTTACTATGAGGCATAATTGATTGTTTTTTTTTAAAAAAACCACAAGAAAAACACAATTGTCGAACTTGAAATCGTCGAAAACTCCAAGCCTTAAATAGCGCTTTGAAGTGGCGCCACAGGCGCGCGTGATGTGCGTTTGCGCTGAAATTTTAATAATTTGCATATCTCACCTCCGCTAATGCATGTTGTACATTTCATGTTATTTGCATGCTTCTTTCAGGGTGTTGCATTTACGGTGGCCAGCAGTGTAGCAAATGAAAAGACTACTGTCCTCAGCAATCAGAAAAACAAGGTATGAACTTATTAATAAAGAGAGCGTTACTTAATTTGAAGATTGGATGTATTAAAACCTTACTTAAACTCTTTTCAGTTGTCAGTTAAGACGTTCATTTGAAACTTGAGTTTACCTGTAGAAAAGTTTGATGATAGCTTTTACTTGCTGAAGCCTCTAACCTAATCATTACTGGCAAGAATCGCAGACTATTAAATGCAGTAGCACAATAAAATGGCTTATGTATAAAACTTCCAGCTACTACATGTTGTGCCTTTCCATTTACAATAATTAATTAGGTATGTTTCTAGGTGAGGTGAATTGGAAACGAGATCATATAATACCGAGCAACATAAGCTTTATAATTCAAATCAACTTTATAAACAAGTTAACTTTATAATTCAAATTTGAAATAAAACCTCGCAAATTTTTGCTTAACATTTGTTAGCAAGAAAAATGAATGATAAATGGTTGATTTGATTTAATGTATGAAAATAAGTGTTTGTAGACAAAAATGCATCTAATTCTGACAGCTTTCTACAAAAACAGGCTTGGGCGAAAGGGCGGATTTCAATACTGGCAAAAAAGTGCTATCACTTAATGGAATGAATGTGGTCCACGTCAATTATGGAGTTTGTAAAATTACCAAAGATAATTCGAAAATTGACTTAGAGACACAGAATAAGCAATATGTAAATGGAAAATAAATTTAAATATGTTTCCGACTTCTGTTTTAGAAGGTTTCTCAATAAACGGTGATTAAGTGCAACTGTGTAGAATATTTTGCTTGACAAGTGTCTTCTTTATAAAATTTAATGTCAAACATAAATCAGTTACTTAACCAGGCCACTAAACTCCAGGTCACGCCATCGAGGTCGAATCGACAGAAACTTATTCTTACATGGAAATCCGAAATCAGTTTTGCCTTCCACAGTACATGGCCCGACTACGCGGAGAAAAGCTTTCTAGATTTGAATGTTATACCAAGCAGATATATTATTATTATTATTGATTATTAGCATGGACAAGATGATCAAATGATTAAATGCTGGTAGTTTTGGCTGATATTAAATTCTCACCGATATATAATGGCTATAAGGGACCTTTTTTGGCATCTTCAGACTTGATGCAATGTAAACAAAAAGTTTCCAGCGGTAAACCGCCCTTTAAAGGAATGTCAAAGAAATAGAATTTAAATATTTTTCACGAACCATTACTGATATTAACTATTGTTGTAGACAGGTAACGCTTTATTGCAATTCGCTTTATAAGTGTATTACCTATTATTACCAATAGAATGTACAATAAATGTACAGTAATAAAAAATTAAGAAAACTTCTTCGATAGCGTGTCCTTCATTCTCGCCATATCACTGCTCT
>KK122017.1:321741-371114 GCA_000611955.2 Stegodyphus mimosarum | reverse complement strand
CCGAAATCGTTCTGGATGATAGATAGATAGAGAACTCACCCGTAAAAGGTATGTGGTCCCGCTGGCCCTGGTGTCAAGTTGCTGTGTTCACGGGCCCAGTTCAACTGCGCTCTGACATACGATGAAGACAAAGGAATATAAAACACGGGTTGTCAGGCATACAGTCGACGTTCATGCAGTCGACGCGACACAGCTTGGCGAGCTATGAGTCCTCCTGCAACAGGACAGAGATGCGAAACTAGCTGTCGTGCTTATAGTGATCTACGGCGTCTTGCACACAGCAACAGGAAGCGATCGTCTGCTATTGTGGTAATCCTCCGGCGTCTAGACCCACGTCTTCTACAGGGGTTTGATCCTTTTGGTAACGATTCCACAGCGCCCACCGGCTACCGAATGTTAAAATTGCTAAACACTGGTAGTTCTGACCTAGGTTCGATTTCAGGGGAACGGTCTGGCTGCATGGGAGTTTCCGTGGTTTTCCCTTGTATATGAGACAGTTTCTCTCAGAAAATTCTCCACAAAGTCATCCCTTCCTTTAAGTAGATAGACCTAGTGTGCTTTGCCATAATCAGCGAAACCTAACCAAGCGATTCCACGGCTTGCTGATGCCACTATGATGCACATTCAGCTCTCTCGTAACAGGGGAGTCTTGCACCAGTTTACAACATCCCAACAGCCCTCCAAAACAACGTGCAGATGGTGTGTTCGGTTCATGCTTTCTGTTTTAGCTATCTCGGATTAAACAAAACTATCGCTGCTCGCGAACTCATGCATAGGTCCAGCATGCCCCTTTCTAACGCGTCGTTGTGTGACTGCGGGATTGTGTTTTATGCTCATTTTGGTTGCCTATTTGCATTCGGCGATGCAACCTCTTCTTCGTATGAAACTTGTGCGTTTTAATTCCCCTTTTTACAATCGTACCACTTCTTTTAGCGTTTGTTGCTTATTTTTTTAATACGAGTGTGCATTTCAGTGAATACAGGTCAGATGTTAAGAAGTTTTACTTTTTAAATTCCCATCTTAATGACATTATTAAACCGCAAACAGCTAAATAATGTTTAAACATTTAAAGATTAGTTTTAAATATTAGATTTCAGAAATATATAGTTTGCATAAAACTATTATTTTCCTACTTCGTAAGAAAATGTGTTAGCTTTCAATGTTCTGTTTAAAATTCAATCAAAAGCTTCATATAATTTTTAAAATCAATATTTAAAAAACTTTCGTATTTTATCTCGGACTTCGCACATCAAAAATAACCTGCAAGCGGTTTATTAACTAACTACCCACTTGCGCTAGAGAGAAGGAGTTAATTGCATTAGAACTTGATACTCTAACGTAAGTCAGGATTAATCGAGTTAATTAAAACTACGTGTAATGCATCTTAGTCGATGCTCAGCTTGACGAAGCGCTCCTTTACAATGGAAATTAATCTAAATTTAGTACAACGTCAATAACACCCAGTCATTAAAGTTTAGAGATCCTTTGATTGGATGGTGTATTTTATGTTTCTGTGCGGATAAAAAAAAAGAAAATAAACCAGGTACGTTTCGTCGTTTAATACATGATCTGAGATTCTTTGCGTTTTTCCTTTATCAGACAAATACAATTATCTTTATACTTATAATTAATTTATTTTTATTAAATCTAATTTTAGGCAAAAGTGCTACTCACAATTAGCCATCATGATCCCGCTAATTTTTTTCTCGTACATCTGGAAATAAAAGAGATTGTGTACGGCATCAGTTTGAGTAATTAGTTATAGTTAATTTTTTTCTTTCCTGCGTTTTAGCCATGAAGGTAAATATAAAAGGAGACGCCCATCTCCCACTACGGTTGACGCAAGGCTGCTAGCTTTAGTAGCCAAAAGGGATGTGTTTTGTTTATATACACAACATGTTGACAGCGATTTGGTGGTACTTCTTCACATGATAGTTTGGCACAAATCGAAAAGCGGGGACACTTTCGCATTAAAGAAACAATCATTGCTGGATGGGTTAAGCAATTTGTATAGTTTAGTGGCATTTACGCAAAAATCACAACTTAGCTATTTTTCGATAACTTGCAATAGTGATGTCGATAATGAATTTGTTTTATAAAATTCTAAGATACAGGACGACAAAAATATAGATTTTAGCAAAATGTTTAATTTGTGTAAAGAAGGATAAATACCCTAAGGTACCTTTAAAATGTCAAAATATCGCAAAAATACAATACACTTGAAAGCTCAATTTTCGTACAACTAACTGGTATATAAGAGTGAAAATTTGTATTCTTTTTTCGATCCCCTTTAGTATATCTGCTACTTTCAAAATATTAAAATTATATAAATATCAAATTAGTTATTAAATATATCTAAATTTGTTATAATTATAAATACTTTCAAATTATATATTGACTTTAAAATTTAATTGTAAGCATAAATTGAAATTTTGTAGAATAATATATTTATAAAACTATTTAAGCAAAAATTATTCGTATTAGAAAATAATATTTCAGGCGGTGCTGCAAAGCACAGTCTATGATGCACGCTTAATCAAATAGTAAAGTAGAATTTTTAGACTATGTAGTGTTGAAATCCAGCTCAAAAAATTTTGATTAAGTGCAAAAATAATTATTTCCTTACATTTTATAATAATTCAGTCACAAGCTTTAAATAATATTAACAACCCCCCATTTTTTTATCCCTTTAAGAAATACTTATAGAAAGTTAAGTATATGGAAATCAGAAATTAGCAGCAATATTTAACGTATTTTGCTATTAGAGTAAAATGTGCTCTAATTTAAAATGAACTAAACAGTGCATTAATTTTGGAGATAAGTGACTGTGATTTTTAAGATTTAAAAGATGCCTCAGAAGCTGAAAATCGTCTCATATTTTAGGAAGTATTTCAAAAAGAAGCTATATAAACAGAAAAGAAATAACACGTGATTTTAATATTAATAAGAAATTAAGCTTTGATTTTCATTTTTGTAATCATTAACCGAATAAAATTGAATTACCTTAAAATTTCTTTCTAATGTAATTAAAGAAAACTTGTGATAATATTTCATTCAAATTAAAACAGTTCTGAGGAAATTGTTCTCGGAAAAGTATAGCATTTAATTGTATTCAGAATGAAATGTTGTTTAAAAATATATTCTTTTACATTTTTAGGGCTCTGAAATATTGTAGAAAAAGAAAATATGTACATTACTTATATTTAAGAAGTAATTATAAAATGCTTACTTCTGATTTTTCAAGATCTATTGATCTTAATGGCAAGTCACTGAATACAGTGAGTGTATGGGAAAAACCAGTTCGGGAGCTCTTCCTGCCTCCGTGGTTTTAACCCATCCAGTGATTAGGCCTGATGATAACGAAATGATTTCACTGAGCAAGGAAAGTCACCGCACCTTTGTATGCTGTAAGTTTATTGAAGCTCTTTATGAAAAAGAAATCTAAGCTGGTAAAAATAGTTAGTTAAAGTAGCTGTTCCATTAAATATTGTCAAGTACTTTTACTAAACTGAATCTAATATACTAGGGTTTGTAATTTAGTTTTGCAATTTAGGTCCTGAAATTTATAGTGGACCTTCAAATTATTAGTTTCTGTAATTTTGCGAATAAGCAAGAAATATATTGTATTTGAGTTTTATCTTGGTGAGTGTATAAGGTATATCTCCCACATTCTTAGCGTGCCTTCGTGATGTAATGGTCAGCACACTGAGCCGGTATTTCAGAGATCCGTGGTTCGATTTCCGGCGAAGGCAATGCATATTTTTCACCTCTCCTGCTTGTAATTAACCTAATATCTCTACAGTGGCGCCCGAACTAAAAGGGTTGTGGATGATGACTCTCCACACCCAGGATTTGGCGACTAGGTCCCCTAAAACCCTAGTCGCCCTTTAAAAAGGGGAGTATATAAGGTATATCTCCCACATTCTTAGCGTGCCTTCGTGGTGTAATGGTCAGCACCCTGAGCCGGTATTTCAGAGATCCGGGGTTCGATTCCCGGCGAAGGCGTTGCTTATTTTTCATGTCTCCTGCTTCAAAAAAAAATACCTAATGTCTCTACAAGTGTTAGTTTACAGTCTCAGGTCATCAACTACCAAAACATGTAGTTAACACCAACAAACAATTAGTTTAGTTTAGGAAGTAGTTAAAAATTAGTTTTTCCAGCTGCTTCTAATTCTCTGCTCACTTTCTGTCTCGATTTGGTGACATTAAATTCCCTAGCCCTTAGTGCAGTAGACAGACTTACTTGAAACCTAAATGTTTTACTCACATCCTACTCGATATTAAGTCTTAAAAATGTAATTCTTCAGGAGACAGCGAATGTTGTGTCATAAATTGGCACCAATATCTTGATTGTCATGAAGGAAAACAAGGAGGTCTAGTTTTTTAATTCAGGACATAAACTAACCGGATTGTTTTTAACTACATTCATTGTTATGTAAAAAAATATTATCCTACTTTAAAAAATGTGTAATGTTAGCTGCTACACCCTGTGCTTCTCTTTCGAATACCAAACTGAGCTAAGAGATTATTCGAAATGTACTTAAGAATTTTACTTTTCCCTCTTTACTTTCAGAAGACGACGGGAAATGAGTAATACAATTCGTATGTAATCCATGAAGGAAGAGAAAACATTTCTAGTTTATACACTTTTTAAGCTATATAACTTATTTTTCAATTCGTTACTTATAGTTTGAAGATAGTTTTAGTCTTTTGGAGAGAAAAACTTTACAGGAAAATAAAAATGTTTTCCTTCTTCAAACTTCGTTTCAAAGGAATTTTAATTTTTTTTTAAATTGCGAAAACTGTTTTGAGTGACTACTTAACCGTAAATTTTAACTTTGCAGAAGGAAGATATTAGTTATATTTGAGAAACAGAACATTGGCAAACATTTTCAGTTTTTAAGATTGATCAAATTTTTTATTTTAAAAAATTAATAATGAAAAAATTAGTGAGCCTTTGATTAAAATAAAACTGATGATGCAAATAGTTTTGATGAGAATGACTTGCGTTATTCACTCAATCGTTAAAGTGTTGAACACGAGGAACTGGTGTCAAAAAGAAAAAAGTCAAAAGAATGTATTGCTTTGGTGCTCTTAACCAAGCCGTTCATTTTTGATTACATCATTAGGCTTTATTGTGAAGAACGCATTTATAAACGGTATTCAATATATCAACGCTTTAATTATACTCTGATTCCAAACGAGAAAAATCTCATCTGACTGACTGCATAGGCACTGAAGCACCCTTTCTTTTTATCTCATTTCTTATTTTGGATTTCTTGTCTTCTATTCGTTTGTAGGAATTGTCGAATCCGTGCGTTCTTTAGTAGTGTAAATGGTAGCAAGTCGAGTTAGCATTTAGAAGATCCATGATTCGAATCCTGGCAAGAATAGATTTGATTTTTCTCTTTCCAGCTCAGAAGAATACCTAATGTCTCTACAGAGAGAGTAATCACAGCACAATCGGCTGACAATCAATCAATCTGCTGATACAAAATAGCTCCAGCATCCGTAAAGATGCAGCTCGAAGATTCTTTATAAAATTAGAAAAAATTATGCAGTTTTTATTTCAAAATACACGGTATAAGTATGAAATTCGAACGGCCAAGAAAGCAGTCGAAACCACCCTGAAAACTAGCAAAGGCTTATCAACAAAATTCGCTTTAAAATGTGGTTCCAGTAAAAAACAAATTCTTTCTTTGAATTCAAGTGTTGGCAACAAAGGCAACCTAATAAAGTAGTGAACTACATTTTATGCATTACGCGTGAACGATAAGGAGTTTGAAAATTTCTTTTTTTCTCCTTTCTTTATCATCTGCAGCTTTTACAAGTATTAAGAAGTTGCGATGCCTGTAGCTCTACGAAAACAAATGATGTATTATAAATATTTTTATAATAACAGTTTTTATACAAAAATATTAACACTATAAGTCAAATGCATAAAATTGTATTGTTTTCCAAAATTAACATTGCACTTCTTTTTTTATGCGATAATTCAAAACTGTTACCACTATTATTTAAAAACCTGATGTCATATATTATTTCGGGAACGGTAAATATCATGTAAATATCTAGTTGCAGTTTAAAGTTTAAAAGGATACCTTTGTTAAGAAAACATGAAAATGGTCAGCTTCTGGAGCTACCAAATTCGTTTATAGAACCGTGTTTCTTGCAAGAAAAAGCATAAGACTAACTAATTTAGTTAAACTGAGTTTCATAATTATTTAGAATATGGACTGAGGTGGGAAGGCTGACGAGTCTCAAGATTATCTTCGGCTCCCCATGTCGCAATTCGATATCACTGGATGGTTACGTTTTTCTCGAATTTCGGTATACAGGTTACAGCAGCAATTCCAAACTATGAGGCCCGGTCATTGCCGTCCAAAGATCACCTTTTGCAGGATTGATACGTGGCATTAAATGCACGACGTTCTAGAGAGATGATTACTACACAGTTCTCTTGGAACTCGTTACTGCGTCTGCAACAGCATTTTCGAGGCAAATTATGCAGATGCTTAGCAGAAAAGGCCCTTCAAGCCCAGGAATCAACAGTATGAGCCCCTCGAAAGATATCGCAGAAGAGAATCCGTCTTTTGGGAAGCCAATTGCCTACATTTCTGTATAAGCAACATTGGTACCATACCCCCTTCAGTAACAAGACGAGATTCAATACACAATCATTCTCGATATTTCTTCATCTTAAGATGGCTGTCATCCCTCTTCAATCGAGCTTGCTATTGTCCCTCCAGTATTAGGCAAATCAGTCACTTTAACGGTAGTGAAATCGTTTGGGGAAAAGGCATCTTCAGTGCGGGCAGAGCTTTATAACGGTGAGGTTCTTGGTTATTACGTAAGACTTTTCCGCAGAGCTGTTGAAGGGCTTCCTTTTTAGGGACAATAACAAAAAAGGTTACCCAGAGATCAGCTGGCAGATAATTTTTCTCAAGAAAGATAGTATTCACCGAAAGATGTGGCCAATAGAGTCACCGTACCTAAATCCTAAAGAATTGTTTAGAAGTAAATCTCTAGAAATAACCATTTCACGACATCAGCATTCTATCAGATATCTGAAGACTTCATTAATATGAAAAAAAAAAATAAAATAAGAATCAGGTAGCATTCTAAGTACAAAGATGTAATAAAACTATTAGGGACTATGTAAACACTATGACTAAACTTATTTGAATTTATCAATAAATGGCGCTCACCGATCAGGCATCAATTCTGTTTGCATTTTGCTTAGGTCGGAAGTCTGGTCGGTGAGGTGTATGCATGTAAGTATGAGGCACGTAAACGCCATGCAGAGTAAACACACTGCTTATCAACCGGATCATTCTGGAAATATGAGATGTAAAGTTTTGACCGTTTTGAGTTTCATGTACGTATCAAGAAATGTTACCCCTTGCTTATTTTGTCATGTTATTGTTGACTCGCTCATGTGTTTGGAATCTGTGTACAAAATTTAACTGCAATGAATCAAATATTTGTGTTAGATATCATATGTTTTGTGTTTGTAGTAATCTTAATTTTGGGCACCAGTATGTAAAAACATTGATATACAATGGGAATAGATTTTCATACAGAACAAAATTATTTGTTGTTCTAAAATGTATTAAAGCGACTGATAATTGCTTATTTTAAAACGTTTTCAAAAAAATTTTGCGACGTTTCAACTACGAGTTTACACTAAACTGATTAGGATACTTTCTTATATGTAAATGTATTCACATTTTTTTAACTACCTAATGATCACTGAACCCGTATCTGAATTTGCTTAAATTGTGGAAAAAAAGAAACATTACATTTGCAAAGAACATTACATTTTTTGGAACCTGGAAGCGTCAGAGATGAACTATGACCTCTCGCCATTTTTCGACCCACGAATCTTCCAGTTGCCAGGTGAGTATATATAGTAGGATGTGATAATTCCTTACGAACTGACAGAAAGAACTTTTACGTGAAAGTTGCTCACTTCTTGTTAGACAAATTTACTTTGAAATGAAGCAAAGAAACTAAGAGTGGAATACGTTTTTATCCGTAATCCGTTTTTATTCAAAACTTTTAGTGGCATACAGAGAGGAAGACATAGTTCGAAAAGGCAATGTTTTTAAAGAGCGCTGGAATTTAGCATTACAGTTATTGCACTTATACACTCACGTTTGTGAAAATTGCAACACCATGAAGGACTTACGCGAGTGAGCTGAAATTTTCAGGAAATGCAAAGTAGCGCATGATATGCAAATGATTAGAATTGCAAATCCGTAGCGCATGCGTATGCTGAGCAGCGCCCTCTGAACGGCTGATGGATCCGAATAAATAGACGGCTGTAGCGAGGCGTGTATGGTTATCGGTGGTTATCTGCTAGTGGTAAACGTTAACTCAATCTGTACTTATGCCTCGTCGACGAAAGAGAGCGAGATTTGAACAACTTACAGAGTTTGAACGAGGGAGAATCATCGGCCTTCGTGAAGCTGGATTGTCGTATCGTGCAGTAGCCTCTCGTGTGCAGCGTAACAGCAGCACAGTGATGCGCGTTTGGAAGCAGTGGACGGACGAGTGTCGGACAACTCGGAAATCCGGGAGTGGACCCCGAAATGTGACGTCAGCTCGCGATGATAGACACCTGGTCCGCATGGCGCGGACGGACCGTACAGCTTCCTCTAGACAATTGGCAGCACTGTGGTCAATAGCTACAGGTGTTTCATTGTGTGCTTCATCAATTCGTAGACGTCTGCTGCAGTGTGGACTGCGCGCACGGACTCCTTTATACAGGATCCCCCTAACGCACGACCATCGCCGCCTGCGGCTACAATGGGCCAATCAGCATAGAGACTGGCGTGCTGATTGGCAGCATGTCGTGTTTTCTGACGAATCCCGCTTTAATTTGTGGTACCATGATGGCCGCATTCGTGTCAGACGCTATGCCGGTGAACGCCACCTTCCGGAGTGCATTATCGAACGCCACAGTGGACGAACACCCGGAGTTATGGTCTGGGGCGCCATAGCATATCATAGACGATCTCAATTGCTACGAATTGTGGGCAATCTGAACAGCAACCGGTATATCCGTGAAGTTCTACAGCCCGAAGCTGTTCCCTTCCTTCAAAGCTTGCCAGGCGCTGTATTTCAACAGGACAATGCCCGCCCTCATACTGCTCGGATTGTTAAATCCTTCTTTGCAGCGCAGCAGGTACAGCTTCTTCCTTGGCCTGCGTGTTCCCCGGATATGTTGCCAATTGAACATGTGTGGGATGTCATTGGTCGGCGTCTTGCTCGTGATCCTCGTCCTGTTGCGTCTGCAGACGAACTTTGGGTACGCGTACAAACGATATGGAATGCTCTTCCTCAGTCAGACATTCAAACTTTGTTTGACTCCATGCCACGTCGTGTAGCAGCACTTATTGCGGCGCGTGGTGGCCACACAAAATACTGATTCTGATCTCTTGTTCTTGTTTGTTTGCTTTGAACATTTAATCATTTATTTGTACCACTACCACTCAACTGTGTATTAAATTGCATTCAATTATGACGATTCCTTCTTGGTGTTGCAATTTTCACAAACGTGAGTGTAATTTACAGCTACTACGATGAAAACGACATTTTTCCAATTGTTGTTATTTACATGTTATTTATTTATACCCTAATAAAGAATATCTCGGCGTTATGTTATGCACTAAAGGTATATTCGAGCATCACATTAACGTACTTTTGTAGCTCATTTGCTTTCTGTGAATTCATCATACAATTACTTTTACAGAAAAGATAAGAGAATTATTCGTATCATAATTTCTAACCTCTACATTTTTTATATTATGTTAAAAATCCACCTTTAATATTGAGTAATATACAACTAAACATTTTTATGGGGAGGGATGGTAGGTGGAATTTCAAAAACTTCGAAGCCTCATTGTTTGTGTAACTGGCACATCAATAAAAATTACGCAAAATTCATATTTCCTGAATTCGCTATGAATGTATCCCCTGATATAAAAGTAAATGATCACTTAATGTTTATAAAACTGATATACACACTTAGCACATAAAAGCATAGTATATTATTTTAAATAATGACAGTGATATTTTTTTTCTCATTTTCAAAAGCCCCATCAATGACTAAGTGGTTCAGTCGCTGAATACTGGGAGTTTGATCTCAGGCGAGCATGCTGGTTGCAGCGTTAGTTTTCAAGATTTTCCCCATATATAACGTAAATACAAACCAGCTCTCTTAATAAAGTCCTCCAAAGCATACTTCCACTTATATAGCCTTCTTTTATTTTGCCATATTCTAATAACGTAACCTCATTTTTAAGAGTTTTGTGGTTGTGTTTACATGGTATTTACGTAAAAGGACCTTATAATACATTAAAATGTCTATTCGGGAATACCAAAATTCTACTTAGAAAATTAAATCTGTAACAACATGATTTAATTTTTAGGGTGACTAATTCTTTAAAAATTCTTAACAATGAATCTGTGAGGATAAGCAGAGAATTTAATTAGGCATTTAATTATGCTTAAACATTTAATATTCTGAAAGCTTATGTTAACGCACCAAAAGCTTTCGTGATCATGCATCGTTTAAGGGAGGAAATGCGCGCAGTATAAAAGTCACTGAACCAGAATGTTGCCGTGGTTTTGGTATACAGCTCAACCATCCGAAAGTCATCCCACAGAACATCTCCCAACTTTTGTTGCCCTTTCCCCTCAAATCTCTCCAGAAATCAATTGGGAAGTAGAAAGTTCAAGCTCGAGTTCTCTATTTCAAACTTTCAGAAACTAATTTCCTCGACACGTGTCAAAGTTTCAGCGACCTTAAATCTCGTCCACCCTGAATTCATTAAATGAAAATAAGGAGAGAACAGGCGTGAATGCCGATAATGCAGGTATGCCGTGCGAAAATAGAAGTTACTGGCAGTTCGTCCCCGTAAAAGCTGTCAGATGAAGTTGACAGATTTTGGATGTGCGTGATCACCAGCTCCTCCCCTAATCACCAAGCAAGATCTTCTGAAACATCTGTTTCTAGAATAAAGATTGCCCTGGATTTCAAGTGAACACTGTTCTTTATTCCTTCTGTCATGGGAAAAATAACAGCAATTTCAATTTGTGGATTAATTTCATGAGATCATTATCACTGATATTCAACCAAAGGGCTCGGAGATGACTTCTTTAAAAACAGGAATTGCTGCTTATTTCTTGAAGTTAGGATCTATTTAATTAATGCGTACTAAATGAAATAATTTATGTTGTTTAATTTACAAAGCGGTTATACCGTCATACTAGCCGCACAACCGGTATAGTGGTTAGCGTCGCTGACTGCCATGCCGAAGGGCTCGGGTTCGAATCCCGGAGAAGGCATGGATGTTTGTAAATGTATAGCGTCGTTGCGGCATGGTGGCACTTTATGCGGCGAGCCGAAAGTCCTCTCATGTGGTTTGGTGGAAGGGGAGAGGGGTGGGAGACCCTCGGACCCGTCCCCCCCCGGGATGCTCTCCATCAAAATTGGGGGCGGAAAAGAGACAAATCGCACTGTCATCTTTTAGGTGCTCAAGGCTGTAGCCAACGACAGGCGTAATCTAGCGCTCCTTGACCCGAGAATTCTCGTGAGCTTAGGCTGACTTTGTCAGACAAGTGAGCATGAGTAACAACAACACCGTCATACTTTTATGAGTGCGAAAAATTCTATGTGGCGCTTGCGCTGATTCAGAATCAACAGATTCCTATAACAATACAATCTGCGATTGCGAATAGTAACTAAACATTGCAGCTAATGTTGTCTACATTAAACTTTTAAAAAAATACAAATTATGAGTCCCGTATAATACCCTTATATTGTGGAAGACTTATGACAAAATCAGTTGGACAAAATGATAGATATACTGCTCAAAACACAGAAGCTTTTTAGATAAAAAAATAAACTCTAACATGATTTTTGTTTTTTGATATTAAGCACAATTTCTCTGAAGCTGCTTGATTAGAGCGAAAGTCGGGAGCTTAATTGTCCACAATTAGAATTTGACAAAACTTTTATATTTTATGAAAAAATAAGTAGCAGCTTCTGATTAAAACAAGTAATATGTGTTGTGTAGATTATGTATTATTCTACGTTTCACATACTATATCGAAAACATACATGAAATGATACCCAGAATATATTTCGTTTAACGACAGTACATTAAAAAAAGCATCTTAAAACTGAGGCAAGAAGCTTCTGTAATCTAATCTTTCCATTTCTCGAGTCACATTGGGACCAATATTTAACGCTATCATAACATTAATGATCCAAGTGACTCGAAATTTCCCTTTCTCATAACTCTTACCAGTTTTAAGTCAGAAAATATTTAATTTTTGCTAACAAAATCTCAGTCCAACGGTGGTCGAGGGGTTAAGAACGCTAAACATTTGACACAGGCTCGAACCTCGACGACTGGGTTAGCTGTGTAAGTATTTCCGCGGTTTCCCACATTATAGCAAAGGTATGAACCGGTTTTCCTTAGAATGTATTCCACGATGACATACCTCTCCTTAGACAGATAGCTGTCGCGTACTATGTCGTATACAAGTCACCTAACTTAGGTTAAAAAAAATCTCAATTCTAAGACTATTTCTGGCCCTTGAAGAATTTTAAATGATGCAATATTATTTCAAGTCAGAAGTTATACCTGCTCAAATTAAACAGCTGTAAAAATTCCTTAAAGTGTTGTTTCTCTTGTTAAAAATTTTAGTTTTTGTAACTTTGTAGCTACATTAGGTATTTTGTGAAAGCAGAAGAGATGAAAAATAAGCAATGCCCTCGCAAGGACCCCGGACCCTGGACCTCTCGAATACGTGCCGAGTGTGCTGACCATTACACCAAGAAGGCGTGCTAAGAAGGCGGCAGAAATACCTTATAGCTTCAAGCCGAAATACAAATAAGTGTTTTAGTTGATTTTTTGATCTGTTCTATTCACTTGTGTTTTTATTGAATATTAACGGGAATAAATTAAAATGGGAGAGAATTCGTCTGACAGTTTAGAAAGGTTAGCCAATGTTTAAATTAAGCGTAAGTATGGTAAAACTTTGGGTCTTTAAATTCAAACACATCTTACCCGAGGTTGGAGTACACAAAACACATGATGTATCTTGAACCTGCTGAAAGCTAATGTGCATTATTTCGTTGATGTCATAACTGCATAGCATGATTGCATGTGCATTGTTGTATTAGTTTGCCATACTATAACGCTTTAATAAATCTAATGTGTTAAACACTTTGAAGAAATACTTAGTACCCATACGGTCATTCTCTTTGGATGCACCTCTATTAACCGGTAGCATTTATTTTTATTAACACCGTATTTCTACCGTTAAAATTTGTCCTGTAGTTCCACAATTTCGTCTGCTTCACCATACTATATAAACGAAACGGGTTTTTAATAGGACAAAGCATCTAAGTTTAAGAGAGATGTTTCGAAATATCAGCTTACAGAGGTGAAATTTGTGCGTCATTTTCAGCCTTAAGCGTTATCTTTGCCCGCTAGTGAGTGTTTTTTTATTGAAAATAAATATATAATCATCTAGAATAGAGAATAATGGTTTAATAGAGAAGCCAGGTTATTAGACTTTAAAGCTTTTGTTTTTTTTAACTACTCTGAGTAATAGTTCTTTAGTGTTTAGCTTAGGCTAAATTAGTGTTTAATTTAGACCAACATGATTTCCCTTGTAACGTCCCTTTTCTTCTCAATAGACTTTAAGACGTGAAGGGACTCTTCTGCTTTAATTTCACCATTCTTGAAGGTCGCTCATGAATTTTTGCACGGGTGAGAAATTTGTGCTGACCCCAGAAAGTGGAGAAGAATCTCTTCTCGCCGCTGCCGGAAGAGGCGACACATTTCCTCCATCATAGATGTCGTAGTTAAGGGAGCCCACCGGTGGCCGAGCGGTAAAATCGCTCAACACTGATAGTTTGGTCAGGGGCTTGAATTCCGGCGAACAGACCAGCTGCATGCAGAACGTTTCGAGCTTTTCTCATGCGTAATGTGTGTAAGAGCCAGTTTTCCTTAGAAAATCCTCCACGAAGGCATCTCTGCCCTTGGGCAGACAGCCCTCGTGTGCTTTGCCGCAATTAAATAAACCAAACCAAACTGTAATGAAGGATGAGATCGGAATTCGAATAAGAAGACTGAAGCGGGGCTTTTCTTGCTCCTTTTGTAGAAAAGATGAATTTCAAAGTTTCTTAACGGTAACTATTGTGCATAGTTTTCTATCATTAAATTTACTTAGCCTAGAAATACAAATCCAGGTCTTGATTGTTGGCAATGCTACGCCTCCAATATTTCAAAAATGTTTACTTTTTCCATGAATACTTTTCTCCTGGTAGCCCAAAAGGCTCGTACTTTTCAAATATTTAACTCTCCCATGTTAGTATAAATGTATGTTCATTTAGTATCTTATAAATGTTTCGCTGTTCTACTTGAGCCATCTCTGTTGATAATCTGTATTGATAAATCATATTTAACTTTAAAGGAGCCCTTTTGGGCGACAGTTAAAATTACAACCTTTTCAGTTTACCGATTACAAGTTTTACATATTACAGCATTTCAGAAGCATGTAAGTAAATATAAGTTCGTATGCATGATTGTGTACATCCTTAGGTATCATCTCTTACGCATCTCAAGTGTGATTAATAAATAGCATTTTTAACTGTACGTTTTAGAACATTTATGAGTGGTTTTTACAAAGCATTTTTGCTTTTTCAAGGTAATTCACCCTAAATTTTGTTTTGATGATTTGCTTTAATGAATGGACTGATTCATTTGCTTCTTAATTTCACCAAATGCATTCCTTCGGGATTTTTCCGTTTTTTGTTAATCATATTTCCCACACGGATTGGCACGTCATCCAGATCAAAGGCATAATGCATTCCTTAATTAAATGGACTGTTCTTTAATTAAGTAGCCTACGAAACGAAATGATAAGCGATAAAAAAAATAACAGTAAATTAGGAACTTGATTACTTTGCTTTCTAGTTCTTCCGTTTCCTCATGCGTGCTTTTTTACCGTCTTTGCTAAAAGCGATATTATTAAAGAAGGAGAGCTATTTTTTTAATTCTTTATTACTTACTTGCCTGACTTTCTACAGCTGCTT
Organism: Stegodyphus mimosarum; assembly: GCA_000611955.2. Lineage (NCBI taxonomy): Eukaryota > Metazoa > Arthropoda > Arachnida > Araneae > Eresidae > Stegodyphus > Stegodyphus mimosarum. Next base: position 355,993 of record KK122017.1, on the reverse strand, counting down.
TGATTACCTTATGCTTAGATGTTATGTTAAAGATAAATAATATATTCGATTTTTACTCGTTAAGATTTTTATTTCTTTAATGATTTTGCCCATAAGTCTAGGGAATTAGACCAAAGAATTCTAGTAGCTTGTACCGCTTCCAGTAGCAAAATGCGGAGAGTGCTTGACTGCCTTGGGTTCCGAACGTGAATGCTTTTGGTGCAGTGTACTTCAAGAATGTGTCCTCTGAAACAATTGTCATTAGTGATTAATATCTTGATATGTAGAAAAACCGCCTGCTACCCGAAATGAATACTTGTTGTAGAATTACTATCTACAAATAGTTGGAGCTTTACAATAGTGTTCGAACAAAAATGAATTCGATAATAATTTGTCGCAGCTTACATTTGGTCCATTGAGTCTCATGTCTCTTCCCAGTTACCTGTAAGTGGAGGAGAATGTAAGGAATTATCACATTATCCCAAGCTTCATCTCGTGGTATGAATAACATATACAGCAAGAAACTGAAGCATCCACGGTTCGAATCCCGGTCAGGACACAGGTTTCTCATGTTTGTCGCTCCGAAAAGCCTAATAGTTTCTACAAACTATTTGCTAATTATGTAACAAATGTCAACACACTTTTCTAAATTGCTTTATATCGCATAGTATATCCATTAAAATACATTATATTATTTTAGCTGGCTATTTAGCTTATTATAAGATCTTAAAATATTTTTTTATTTTTTATTTTCTCACAAACATTTGGATTTAATATATAACATGTTAATTTCTTACGTTCCTTTGAAGAGTTTCATAAGGTCAAAACTACTAGTGAATTTCAATAAGATCACAAATCTTTGAATGAATAAATTAATTGGTTATTTAATTTTTCAAATGTTAGTAACCTAAGAAAGATTAAAATTTATTGTATGTCAACATGATGCCCTGTTTTGCCATTCTTCAGAAAACTGCTGTTGGAAACTTCCATTTTTTAAAAACTTATTCCTCTAGTTAAAAAGAATTGTAATTGCAGTTCAAACAACTACATTAAGAAGAAAATGTGCATCATCAGTCTGAAAAATCTTACAGCATTCAAGAAATTAATTAAAGCTCCACTAGGCTATTTAGTTTATTATTATTATTTTTTAATGTCAGTTAGTAAGAATTCGATTTTATCAGAAAATACTTCTTTACTTTTCTCAAAGCTGGCACAGACGTAGGGCAAAGTTTGTGTATTTATGAGTGAAAAAAATCTTCGTAGAGAATTAAAGAAATCTCAGTGTATCCGAATTTCTCATGCATAGTCCGTGTGTTTGCTATTTCTTTTCTTACCCCCTTCTGTAAAAAAATTGCAGAGATGCTTGTATTAGTTTTAAAAATTATTGGAATGATAACTTCTAAGTTAAACATAATTTTGGAATAGACTGCGTTCATAAAAGTTATCGCATCGGCCGAAAACATCACGGACGAAAACGTCGTGGAGGAAACAAAGCAAGACGGAAACGTCCTCTTACAAAGCATCGTGGGAGAAGAGGAAGCAAAGAGAGAACATCGTGGTGCAAAACATCGTCGTCGCAAATAAAGCAGTAAAAAATAAAACACCTACAAATCATCGTATGGCAATAACATCAGAGACATGCGATTTTCAGGCTCTAAAAGTTGCCTACTCATGTAATGCTTTGAAGCGCAAGAAGGAATGATTAATATTTTTACTTTTTTCATATTTTGAATTAATTAATAAATTTAACTGCACTTTGTACATGAAACTAAAGTGCACGCAGTACATAAAAAAGTTAATGGCAGTTTATGAAGACGAATGAAATGTAACAAAACAGGTTAAATTTTCACTGAAGCAATATCAGATTATCGAAAGGGAAGAAAATAATTTTAGAATTCGGTAACTAATTAAACAATATTGATAGTAGTCTCAATCTAATGCAGTTACTTATCTTCCTTTTTCTAATATTTTTAAGACTATATTTTTCCTGAAAAATCAGCAGGTCCATCAGCGGCCGAGCGGTAAAATCGCTAACACTGGTAATTTTGACCTGGGCTTCGTTCCAGACGAACGGGCTGGCTGCATTTACGTTTTCGAGGTTTTTCCCATGTGTAATGTGTATACGAGTCTGTTCCCTTAGAAAGTCCTCAGTGAAAGCATCCTTAGGAAAATAGCCCAAGTGTGCTTTGCCGTAATCAAACGAAAAACATGAAAATTTAAGAATAAAACTTTAAAAAAGAGAATAATTAATTAATGACCTTTATTAGTTAACTATGGGAGTTTAACATTCTGTTAACTGCTATAAGTAGTATTAAATTTCTACTCATTATCTGCTTTTGAAATCTTAAATTTCATTCTTAGTTTTCAGAAAATTTATTAGTTGATTGAAAAATATGAAAATATAAAGATAAAAACATTTCCTATTTCTTCTTGCTCTCCCAAATCATTATGCGAATATGCATTTACAACTCTTAAAACCAAAACAGCATGTTTGCTGTGGTTATTGTCATGCAATGATTTGCATGTACTTTATTTTTTACCACGATATTTTCGACGACGATGTTTTAAAACTGCGAGGTTTTTGAACCGCTTTATTTCGACGACGATGCTTTGTACCACGATGTTTTTAGAACTACAATACTTTCTGCTTTTCTGCCACATTTTTGTGCTACGACATTTTCGCCTCGCGTTGTTTTCTCCGTGACGTTTTCGTCCATGTTGATTTTGCAAGTGCATGTTTTCTCTTGTAACCAAAAGCGGCTTTGTTTTCGTCACTTTTAGTCCTAAACACACACTGCAGGTACAATAATGTTTTAAATGATGCAAATATTTGTGTTTTGGCAATTTTGAATTCAACTAAGCAGTTTTATAGAAATTACAAAATCTAACTTTTTATACGGATTATAATTATATTTAGAACATGTTTATACCCTTTATAAAGGATAAAACATAAGAAGTTTGACTCCCTTACGACAAAAAGTGAAAGAGTTATTTAATTTCAAAGTTCTTTTTGTTTTTTTTTTCGACTATTCAGTGCTAAAAAGCCATTTTTATTGCTTTCCTTGAAGGGTGCGCTAAAAAATATATTAGGATAATTTGAGGTTGATTTTTTTTTCAATTGAATGCCACTGAATAAAATTTCTTTGTGATTTCCTAGTGTGTAGCATTCTTGAATTTATAATTTTATTACGTTTATTATGTCATTATTAAAGCATTTTCACGCAAATAATTTACTACATTTTTTTAAGATAAAAATACATTAATTACTTTTATCACTAAAATTCATTGGACTAGAAATATTTTTCAATTTTAATTTAGTCACATAATATTAGTAGTTTGGTGCGTGCTAATGCTGTGATTCTGCACACGAATTCTATTAAATTCTTCAAATAAGATCAAAATTCCTTTTTGAAAAAAATTACGTTGATCACTATTTTCACGATAATATGTATAGAACTACTCACCACTTAATCTATTAACACCAGAATTTTTTCTAATCTGACATCTCATTTTTAGCTACAAATTTAAATATTTTGCTTTTCAATTTGTGTACAAAACCTAAATTTTCAAGAAAAATTATCCTAAATTTTAAATGTACCTGCAAACTATTGTTGTATGACAGTCAAACTTTTCGCGTTTTATTTTTTTGAACGAATATACATTTCTATGAAACAGAAGTACATGGACCGAGGCAATGTAGTTTCGTATTTTTTTATTTTTATTTGGCATTATTTATTTTGTTTTTTTATTTAACAGCGCCGACGAGAAGCATTTGGATCCTAAATCTGTTAAGCCTTAACAACTATTAAGAACTCAAAGCTGATAAATCTCACGGGTTGTTAAGCCTAAAGCTTAACACTGTTTAAATCTCTGCAGGGGTTTTGCGTAGTTAATTTGAATATGACAAAGCTCACAAGGGCCATCTCCAAAATGGAGGCATGTTTACATGGAGGACCTTCTGATTGAAGTTGGTTCGGATTCACGTTAGACGTGGGCAAACCTCAGGGGTTAGCGTCTTATCTACATTCCCACTAGGGGCTTAGGATAGGTTTGAGTTGAAATTAAAGGGAAAGTGTGTAAAACATAAACAAAAATTGGTTAGTTAAACTTGAAACCTCACCCATTCATACTCAATAATTACACAAAGCAAATCAATATTAAGCTGTGAAAGAAATTGTTTTTGAAAGAATTTTCTTAAAGAGAACAGACATTTTTGATAAAGTTTCTCATTGCATGTTTAGCTAAGTACATTCAGGGAAAATATATATATATATATATATATGGGGGGTAGATAATAAACGTTCTTTTTATTCGGACTCATTTAAAACGCAATTTTTTTACAGGAATATGCAGACATATGTATACCACAATTAATAATTTCAAAAAAACTTTCTGCAGGCAATATGTAATTCCGTGATGTGAGAATTTCATTAATTGCGAGTATTCCTATCTCCAATTATACTGACACTCGCTGTCTGGCATCTCATCTACAGCATGATAAATAACTAAGCATTAGGGACATTGTTTTCTCCTTTTCATGGGTCCTATTACTTTGTAGCTGGAATAAACAACAAACCACTTTTTTTCCTCTCTTTGACATATAAAATGCAGTTGGGTGAGTTTGCGTATAAAAGGAAAAACTGCGTCATATGCATAAACGTTTCTGGGAAAACTGTTGTTTTCGAGTCCAGAAGCTGGAAAATTTTAAACGAACTTCCTCTAATGTGACTTAAAATTATTTGAGAATGCAGCAAGCCAAACTCTAATTTTTCATCAGTTTATTTTTTTTCAAGATTTCGAGAGCAATGCAAAAAAATATAAACGCAATTTAATTGCGAAAATTATCGTCAATGCTTATAACAGTACTTTTCTTTCAAGATTTCAATGTAATAACTGAATATATAGTCTCCGAACAGAACTTAACTTTTCATCGGTATCTTTGCCTTGCTTTTCTTTACGAGATTTAAGGGCAATTTTATGAATAAAACATGGATTGAATTTAATTAATTTATGAGCGTCATTAGAATATTTTTCTCTTTAAGTTTTAATGCCATAGTATAAGGAAAATTACATTAATTAAATTTGAACTGTCAAAATTAAATATTTCGATATTTTTGATGTTGAAGTATTAGTAGGAAATATATTCTAGCATTATTTAACTGTAAAATCGATATAATACGGTACACTTATAAATTAACTCATGAATTTCTGCAAAGACAATGAATGCCTAGTTTAAAATAAGAGAGAGAGAGATCATTTTAACATTATTTTATCCCACTATTCAGTAAATTAATTTGAATCAGTATGAATTGGCATGCTTACTAATGAGAAATATGCAGAAATTTTTAGATACCTATTGGCATAAGACTGAATTGTCTGGTAAGGTGAGTAAAGCTCAGTAGTTCAAAATGTTCAGTAGTTTAGAATTGTTTCGCTAATTCGAAAATTTACTCTCTAGCAAGCAAATTTATTCGACACGAACTGAGAGTTTCGTTATCTAATTCGAATGGAATCCATGTATTTGTCTCTTTATTAGTATTTTGGATGATACGAATATCAGTGGTGATTCTCTGCAAAAGTGTATTGTTGTAACAGGAGAATCCCACGCATTGTTCAACGATTGCATAGTTATTGAAGTTTACTACAAAATATGGATAAAGGTTGAAATTATTTAGTACTATGGCACTCTAGAAATCCTCATTCATTTGATATGGATTCGGCTTAAATTTGTATGTCATATTATATAATTATATATTGCTGCATCTAATATGGATACAAAATCGGGTATGCTTACGGGAAAGATAAAGCAAGACTTAAAAACAAGACTGTTGGGCAAAGGGAATTCTTACAAGAAAGAAGTTAGAAGAAGAGGAAAACAAGGTAATTTTTTGTTTCATTTTGTAGATGCTCTTGTGAGATTGCATGAATTTTGTCACATGCCACTTGCAAATATTTTCTGGTTACCCTGAAGAATGGGATAGTGGTTAGTGACGCTGATGGCGTACTGGCTCTAATATCGGCCAAGGCAAGAATGTTTGTAAGCCTACAGTTTCTGTGTGGCAAGAGAGCACTCAAAATACACAGAGCCTAAGTCCTCTCGATAGGTTGGATTGTAGAGAACGAGAGGTGGAAGACCTCGGCACCGCATCCTGGGGTGTTCTCCCTTGGAATTCCATCCGGATTGGAAGCTTTAGAAGTTAAGAAGGCCCAGTGATACCTAATATGCCTACTTGAATGCACAGGCACTGGCTTTGTTTCAACCTGTATTTGTTGACATATTTTTACTATTCTTTTTTTTAATTAATAAGAATTAAGTACCCTTAAATGTTTACTGTCGTATACAGGTTGTGAGTATCTTTCTTTTCATATGGTGTAAGCGCAGTAGTAAGCGCAGATCCTCGGTAGACCAAAAGATATCGCCCGGGAGTCATTATATAACAGAATAATAGATGACATAAGAAGAAAGAAATTTCAAAAGTATAAAAATATTTACATTTGTAAAAACAAAAAAAAGTATAAAGAGAAAATTAAAATTTATTTTCGAAGTAAAAAGAAAATGGAGGGAAGAAAAAGTAAAAATAAAAATTTGCGGTTATGTAAACAAAAAAGTAAAAATTAAACTAAGAACAGATTTTTAAAAATATGAAAAGAAAAATATTACTTCTGTAAAATAAAAAGAGTTAAACGTGAAAAAAAATTTTTAAAGTACCGAAACAGAAAAGGAAAAATTAAACTTGTAAAAAAATATTACCTTTTTAGAATAAAAAAAATTAAAGATATATAAAAAATAAATATACTTTTGTGAAAATTAAAATGTGGAAAGGAATAAAATGTAAAAATAAAATTTATGTTGGCAGTATAAACATGGAATGAAAAATTAATAAATTTAATTTAGCAAGAATGAGAAGGAAAAAGGAAACAGTGAAAAATCATGTTTGTAACATAAAGAAAGAGAAATTTAAAATGCCAGAAAATCATACCTAAAAACTTACAAAGAAATAAATTTAAAGCAATGCCTTAAGAATATATGCTTCATTACAATTCAAGAAACAAAGACGCTGAATGATTGAAAGATTTCTGCTTGTTGTTAGTGAGAAGCTGATTGGTCCGTATGAATGCATCGTTTAAAAGATTTTATTACAAGCCAGCTGGCAGGCAACATGGAATAGAGATGACATTCTTCGTTGATAGCGTTTTCCCCAAGCAGTGACGTCATACTTGTTTTTCTACTCAACTCGATAATCAGAGTTCTTCTGAAAAGTACTATTGGTGTAAAGGTCTGCAGGTTCGATCCTAGCTTTTTAAATTCATGGAAAAGGTACTGTTATTAAATTAAATAATGGAATCGATTAAAAATAAAAAGTATTAAATAATGAGATGCTTAGTTAAAAATAATCGCAGATTAAATGACTAAAAATAGTTATGTATTAAATAATAAAAAATAATGACAGATTAAATAATTAAAGGAAAATTAGTGTTATATCAAACACGTGGTTCAAAAACATGGCCACAAAAAAAAAAATCACAACACAAAAACGTGGCCACAGAAAAAAATTGTGCTTGCGAGAAAGTAAAACTTTGAAAAAGTATTGTTGCTGCAAAAAAATAGAACCATCACGCATCATGTCATTTAAACACGTCTGCGTCACTTCCGGTTAGATCCGAGATGGCGACTACACTCCCAGGTGTCACGAGAACTACACTCACGTTTGTGAAAATTGCAACACCATGAAGGACTTACGCGAGTGAGCTGAAATTTTCAGGAAATGCAAAGTAGCGCATGATATGCAAATGATTAGAATTGCAAATCCGTAGCGCATGCGTATGCTGAGCAGCGCCCTCTGAACGGCTGATGGATCCGAATAAATAGACGGCTGTAGCGAGGCGTGTATGGTTATCGGTGGTTATCTGCTAGTGGTAAACGTTAACTCAATCTGTACTTATGCCTCGTCGACGAAAGAGAGCGAGATTTGAACAACTTACAGAGTTTGAACGAGGGAGAATCATCGGCCTTCGTGAAGCTGGATTGTCGTATCGTGCAGTAGCCTCTCGTGTGCAGCGTAACAGCAGCACAGTGATGCGCGTTTGGAAGCAGTGGACGGACGAGTGTCGGACAACTCGGAAATCCGGGAGTGGACCCCGAAATGTGACGTCAGCTCGCGATGATAGACACCTGGTCCGCATGGCGCGGACGGACCGTACAGCTTCCTCTAGACAATTGGCAGCACTGTGGTCAATAGCTACAGGTGTTTCATTGTGTGCTTCATCAATTCGTAGACGTCTGCTGCAGTGTGGACTGCGCGCACGGACTCCTTTATACAGGATCCCCCTAACGCACGACCATCGCCGCCTGCGGCTACAATGGGCCAATCAGCATAGAGACTGGCGTGCTGATTGGCAGCATGTCGTGTTTTCTGACGAATCCCGCTTTAATTTGTGGTACCATGATGGCCGCATTCGTGTCAGACGCTATGCCGGTGAACGCCACCTTCCGGAGTGCATTATCGAACGCCACAGTGGACGAACACCCGGAGTTATGGTCTGGGGCGCCATAGCATATCATAGACGATCTCAATTGCTACGAATTGTGGGCAATCTGAACAGCAACCGGTATATCCGTGAAGTTCTACAGCCCGAAGCTGTTCCCTTCCTTCAAAGCTTGCCAGGCGCTGTATTTCAACAGGACAATGCCCGCCCTCATACTGCTCGGATTGTTAAATCCTTCTTTGCAGCGCAGCAGGTACAGCTTCTTCCTTGGCCTGCGTGTTCCCCGGATATGTCGCCAATTGAACATGTGTGGGATGTCATTGGTCGGCGTCTTGCTCGTGATCCTCGTCCTGTTGCGTCTGCAGACGAACTTTGGGTACGCGTACAAACGATATGGAATGCTCTTCCTCAGTCAGACATTCAAACTTTGTTTGACTCCATGCCACGTCGTGTAGCAGCACTTATTGCGGCGCGTGGTGGCCACACAAAATACTGATTCTGATCTCTTGTTCTTGTTTGTTTGCTTTGAACATTTAATCATTTATTTGTACCACTACCACTCAACTGTGTATTAAATTGCATTCAATTATGACGATTCCTTCTTGGTGTTGCAATTTTCACAAACGTGAGTGTAGATGATGATGACCGTATATCGAAATCGCGGCTCCATTGTTCTCTTCTTACGTTATTTATTATTCTGTTTAGTAATAAATTCCGATGCGACATCCTTTAGCCTACCGAGGACTAGTGCTTACTACTGGCAGCCAGTATGGCAGTGTACTGTTACTTAAACAAAGATACACACAAGACAATTGCATTAATTTTAGTTTGTGGATTTTCATTTTATTGCGATAGCTTTAACTAGTACAATAGCGAAAAATGTTCTGATCTATCTTTTTGTCGGCTTTATTTCTGAGCAATTAGTCCCTAATACTAAAATTGTCCATTTCCCCTAAAAACGCAATTGCATTTAACGGTTTAAGCATTTCTTTAAGTTACAACCAGAAACGTTTCCACTATAACAGCGACTAGAGTAACTGATAAATGTGGCACTGAAGTTTCGGGGTGTAAATTCTTTGTGAATTTTATTCGGGTACTTAAAGCTTTAACACAGTGAAGATTGGCGAATTAATTAATTATGGAAAAGTATGCAAGTTTTATCTGCTTCATGAATGATGCGCTCATGTTAAGTTTTCTAGGAAATAAGGACTGGCATTTATATTACACATAAAGGAAACCACCTTATGTAGCCAAATCTTTCATCGGGAGGCGAACCTGAGACAACCTACCAGTGTTCAATAGTTTAATCCATTCTGGAAATAGAGGGTCTCCCAACCACAAAAAAGACTGCTTTGGATCATCAAGTTTCTTCCTGTTTACATAGCAACTGTAAATTGTTTTCTTTTGTAGTAACGGCTGGCGTAGATGACGGCTGTGGCGTAGATAACGGAGTGGTAGATAACGGCTGGCGTAAATCCGCCTTTCATGCGCTGATTTCGAGTGACATGCTTCGTTATACGAATCTGAAAATTGCCGACATGCATATTATCTACGGGACTACAACTGAAATGAAGCAGCTACTCAAAAAAGTTAATCATTTAATAATTGCCGAGTATCTCTTTTGAGTAGCTGATACATTCCCATCCGGAGCTCCATCAATAAAATGCATATCGGAGATCTCCGCATACTTGAAATGATACATACTGCTTGAAATTCCCACGGGGAATGACGATCTGCCTCAGGAAAACGCTTTCTATATATCGTTCGACAACGCACTGTATCACTTAAATGCGCTATTTTTGCCCACATATTCCATTAAAAAATTTCCTTTTTTTAGTTCCCTCTGTCTTTATCTTTTTGCCAAGTATTTATTGCTATTTATTTCACCCTGTATATTTATATAAGTTAAGAGCATATAGATACAAAATAGCATTTCATTTAAGAGATGCATTTCTGATAGCAAACTGGTTGGAATAATATTTTGTAACAGATACTGAAGTTACATGTTTTGTTATATTAAACTTTAATTGGAATTAGAACACCAAGTTAGAATATATCTTTGCTCTTAGTGAAACCACACAGCGGAATAACAGAGGAAATTTGCGAAGTTTTTAAAAAACTTTAACGAACAATTTGTGCAAATGAGTTAACTTGCAACGATTCAATTTTGAATCTGTTTAAAATTAAAATAAAAATCCTCTTCTCTCCCCGAAATCATTTGGGTTAGGCATTTGTACTGCATTAAAACTTCAAACGTATGAATTATACTGTGTTTGCTTATATCTGTAATCGCTTTGTTTTCGTATAAGTTTTTTACAGAGGTCCTGCAATTTAGTGCAGTTTTTTATTTTTGTGCGGTTAATTTTTCCGCATAATCTCGAATGCAATAAATCAGTAACTGCCTGCTCTAATAATTAATAAGAACTGCTTGTAAAAGTAGCAACGTTATTCATTAATCTGTTAGGCGAAAAGTCATTTTAGTTATCACTTTGTAAGATCTGTCTCTGCTAGTCCATACGAAACTAAATTAGATCCTACAATTAACCTCGCGAATTCTCGCACAGGCGTGAATAAATTACCAGCACAGAAGAAGGGTGAAAAAGTTAACAGAAATATTAATTCTTTATTAATTCAAAGTTTAACAGAAAGGCACGATCTTCCCGCATTACAAAACACCGTCAACTTTCGCTGAGAGCTTAAATGTAGAATATAATTCAAGTCGAATCTAAAATAGAATAGCGCTGGATTAGCACGTTAATTTACAAACAGGTTGACTCACAAAAACCTAACAGGCGTGATGATAATCCGAAATGCCCAAGAGGCTTACTGGCGTAACAGAGAGATATCAACGAAACGTGCGCTGGCTAGCGAAAACACGCTGTGAATAAACTCGGAGATTTACCCATTTAAATATTTACTTCACTTAACTTTAAATTTATGTCCTGGCGAGAAAATACTAGGGAAGTTGAGAGGTTCAGGAAAGGTATCAACTTTAAAATAAAATTATTATGCAAAGTAAGGGAAACCCTACAACTTCTTCCAAATCTATCACAAGCAAAATTATAAGATAATGCGAAAACAATTGTAGTAATATGTTAAAAACACTTAATGTTATAACTCTGTAATAACTCTATATTGTGATATGCTCGAGTTAACTTCAAATTAACGGCTAATATATAGAGTTATCCTAATCTGTTAATGACAGTTGTTGGCCCTTAACAACTATTTAAAATGTCAAAATAAAACACAAATTAAATAAAAATCCAACTCCTTCTTGGTGTTTTACAACTAAAATTACAATAATACTGAAACCAGGACTCTTCGTGTAAAATTTTTACAAAGATGAGGCTCCTTGCCTTGTAGGCAAATTCAGATTAACAAACAAATTCGGAGCTAAACACTTGGTTGCTCTATAGTCAAGTTAAACCTTTAAATCACTTACCAACAGTAGAGCTATTTACACTCATGTCCGTAAATTAAGGATAATTCGGAGTCACGCGGAAATCGAAATCTAAAATAAATATATCACCTGTAAAATCACTACACGTACTTTCAAGAATCATATGCAAATTTCAGAAAGTAACCAGATGACACCGATGGTACGTCACAATGACGATAATGTAAGAGAGTGATATATAAAGAATACAGGCAAAGAAGTAAAATTTTTTGCAGGCGCTTTATAAGCATTTCAGTGCAATAACCGAATAGTTATGACACAAAGGACGCATTTGGATGATTTTTTACGTGGTAGAATTATCGGCGGTCTGGAATGTGGGCGTACCCAACTGGAAGTATCAGACGAACTTGGAATTGCCCAGAGTGTCATCTCCAGGCTTTGGCAACTATTCCAAGATGATGGTAATGTGAGTAGACGTTACAGCACAGGTCGCCCCAGAGTTACAAAGCCGAATGAGGACCGGTATTTGGCAGTTACTGCCAAAAGAAACAGGCGGAGCACAGCCTCAGACCTGTCTCGTCAGCTCTCTTCAACCACTGGTACGACAATTTCAAGGCATACCGTGTACAGACGCTTAGAGCAGATTGGTCTACATGCTCGTAGACCTGTCAGATGCGTTCCACTTCCTGCAACTCACTGTCGGCCTGCGATTAGCCTGGAGTAGAGAGCATGTATTGTGGACACCGCAACAGTGGGCTTGTGTGATGTTTTCCGACGAGTCCAGGTTTAGCTTGCAGTCTGATTCTCGCCGGACATTCATATGGAGAGCTCCAGGTACCCGTTACCACCAAGAAAACATCACTGAACGACACCGTTACAGTGGTGCAGGAGTGCTCGTTTGGGGTGGAATTATTCTGGGTTCCAGAACTGACCTGCATGTTCCAATTGGAACCATGACAATCCAAATCTATGGGGACGTCATTCTGGAACAACATGTACGTTTGTTTCGGGGCGCCATGGGCGCACAATTTGTGTTTATGGATGACAACGCCCGTCCTCACCGTGCAAACATCGTAAGCGAATGCCTTCAATCGGAGGATATCACCCGTATGGACTGCCCAGCATTCTCACCAGACTTGAATCCAGTAGAGCACGTGTGGGACATGCTTGGCCGACGAGTTGCAGCCTGTCAACCTCCTCCTACATGTCTACCGGAACTTCGGAGAGCATTGCTTTTTGAGTGGTGTAATATCCCCCAAGATCAGATCGATAATTTGATACTCAGCATGCCTAGGCGTTGTATGGACTATATTTCATCGTCTGGGAGACATACAATGTATTAACAATCATACCAACCATGTAATATTGGTTTTTTGTAAATAGTTTTTTTAGTAACTTGCTCCAGGGAGAAAAATTCGCTATTTTTTTTAATAATATCAAACATATAGCATCTTTTTTCGCTCTTTACCTTTTGTTTAATAAATAAGCTTTACAAATAAGTCAAATTTGTTTTGCTTCTAACTCTTTCTTTGCCTGATTTTGCATTATCCTTAATTTATGGACATGAGTGTATCTGCTTTAGGTCTTAACCGATGCAGCAAGAACTAACGCACAGAGATATTAAGCTCTTAATTTTAAACTAAGCCGCAACTTGGCATAGTGTTCCGGTTTAAGCAAAAACTGTCAAATGTGCTAAGAAGGATAAGGTTTGGCTGTTTAACTCAAAAATATAGCTGATAGTAAAATTTAAAGTTAATTTTCACAAACAGATTAAGTTTCTAAAATTTCAATGAGATTTGCAACGTGCCTGAATATGAAATTATATTTGATATAACTTCCAGAGTTTAGGTGCGGAAATTTTAATGGCACGGTTAGGAGAAATTTAATATTCACGTTACTAGAAGAATTTTGAATACGATGCGTATATTCATATCAAATATGCGCTTTTGCTCAAATTTCTGTCCTACCACTGTACGCAAGGAACAAACCGCAAGCGTAAACACGCTATATATTTATTTTCTCTGTAATCGATAAAATCATCTTGGGCGTTTTGCTTTAAAATAATTTATAAAAAAATAATTACGCAATATGAGCTGGCTGTATAAAAAAAGAACTTAATATATTCAAATTAAATAACAGATTTAAAGGAAAATAGAATCTATAATTACATTTTCTGGAAATCACACATTAAATCTACGTTTCTCCTAAGTAATGGATAGCCTCACTTTAAGTTCCGCTCTGTTTGTTATTAAAATGCATGAATTAAAAAAAAAATTCTCCTCCGCGGCTCTTTATAAATTCCATTCATTTATTCGACTCTTGGTAATGTGAAGAGAATACGGCATATTAGCATTTTACGCATGAGGAGCGAAAATGCTTCGCTGAATTGCTAGAAAAACCATATCATTCACATCTGAAAAACTAGGTCACCATTGGGATTAAGTACTGCATTTTGAAAGTTTATGCACACAGCCCTTAAATTGTAGAAAAAGTAATATATTTAAACCACCAAGAGACGTAAGTAAATAAAATAGACCCTTTCCATCAGCTGCCCGATGGAAGGGAAATACTTTCCTACGAGTCTGTTTTCTAGATATGTCACGAGACTTTGCAACGAAGAGTCATTTATAGGCGCAGATGTAGAGAATTTTATTGGTTTTCGGATACTTTACACCGCGAGAAACTGAGTACAAATAATAAATGAGTCGTATCTTATTACAACCCTTACAGCCGTTCAAGAAATAGAGACCTCCTTAGGATAAGTAATCAATTCAGTTCCCGTGTTCCCTTAGCACTGTTCGCATTCCTCGCTCCTTGTTCTCGCCACATTGCTTGATTACTCTTGACTGCCCCTGTTTCTGCCTCCCCCATGTGCCCTGATTCCTCTCTTTAACGTAAAAGTCATTGGAGAGCAGTGATTTCCGAGAGCTCTTGACAAGTTTGGCGACGGGCTAGTTTTATTACCCAGCAGAGGGAATCTCTCTAGGGTTGTTTCATTTTTATTTTTAAGGAATCAGAAAACATTTCCAATCACCAGGAAAAAGGTCCATGCTAGAAGGTATTTTGTCTGTCTCTTTTACTTAAATTTAAGATAAAAGCTCGAAGTATGTAATAAAAGAATCTAGTTTAAGTACTTTCTACGCCGTTTTCATGCTTGAATGTTTCAAATAACTTTCGATTTAGAGCTGTTCATTTTTTTTTTATTTGAGTTACTTGTCCTGCAAATGAAGTGCAGGTTTTTATGTTCTTTTAAGCAAGGTATCAAAAGTCTGACAGAGTTTTCCACATTTCTGAGACATTTTTTTCTTCACTTTCATGAGAAAAAGAGGAATACGTCTTGCAATTTTGTAAAACTTTAGCTTTCAGTAAACTAATTTAATAAGTTAAGAGAAGAATATTGTTGTTGTTAGTGGTTAATATTGACATTAATTTAACTAACGGAAATAAGACAAAGACAGGTAAAAGCAAACTAAACTATTAAAGTGGTGTTTATTCTAAATATTTAAATAAAATTAACCTTAAATAAGTGATAGAAATATTTAGTTCTACTGTTATTGAATATTTTAATACTACTCTTGAAACTAAAATAAAAAAGTGATAGTTAAAGAATCTAATTAGGTTATTTAGATTACGGTAAAATACGCGAGAGCTATCTACCTAAGTGCAGGGATACTTTCTTGGATGACTTTCTAATGAAAATTGGATCGTATTTACTTTGCACATAGAGAAACCACAAAAATTCCGACGCAGAATAACCTTCAGTCGGAATTTGAACCCGAGTCGACCTACAACTGTTCAACCCTTTTCCTGCTTGTCCTCTAGTGAGCCCTAATAGTAATCGAAATAATTTAATGCTGTTATTACTCCTTCGTAAAGCCTTCTACGCACGGTTGACGTTGATACCAACCTTCCAGTACTGCTGCAAGGGAGGATCTGAGTTGAGTTTCTATTCCTTCGTGCGCATAATAACAAATATCGGTCATCAGAGCTCGTCGTAGGGGTTGGCCGTCCTTGGCTGAAACTCCTAAATGCCAAATTTATAGTTAGAAACTATTGCGAAAGCCTACGAACCACAGCAGGTCTCACATTTAGGCATCTAGTCACTTCTGTCTGACTTTTTTCCAATAGCTCTCAATCGCAATTATTCGGGAAAATGATGCTTGGAAGTCATTGTTACACACTGGCTATCCCCGATTTTTTATCTCAGTATCACAGAGAAATTTCCAGGCTTGCTCTCAAACACAATTTTATGCTCCTCGCAGATAACATATTTCAATTACAATGCCAATAATTTGCATGCTGCAGTTTTACTCAACAATTCTTATTTGACAACATATTCAAATTTTATACAGATTTATTATTAAATTATTTCTTTATTCAAATGTTTGCAATTTTTCCTTAGTTTTTGAAAACCAGTGCATATACAGTTGTTAGTTGCTTTTTACACTGTATTCACTTCCCAGAGATGTTGTGTTAGCAATCAAATACATCATTATATGGTGTTTGAAATTCGTATTTAAATGTCGATAATTAAAGTCATGGTAAAAATAGATAGAATATGTTTTATTTTAAATCTCTAGTTGAAGGTAAGATAGCTACGGGCTGTAGTGTTTTTTGAGTTATAAGTGTGGTAAATCTGTTATTTGGAAAAGCATTTTCCGTGTAAATTTAGCATCATATATATTTACATCATATATATTTAAATTTATATTTACTTGCGTTTCTAGAGCTTTTAAATATTTCCCTCCTGTTCTTCTTACTTTTTTAAATTATCTTAAACTACAGTCCTTTAAAGTTCATTTTAACGAACAAAACAGTTTGCAAGTAAGAAATCTGCAGACTACGTTTAGTCGGTCTTTAGGTACTAGCGCTACCACTTTAGTAGAAATCGCCAAGTTTTCATAATGAGTCAAACTCTGGCAACCATGAGCGTAACACTTTTCGAGTATTAACAAGAAACATTCGTATGTTTCTGTTGTATTTTAACGGTTTTCGTACATAAGTAGTGATAAGGTTTACTCTTAAACACAGTTTTAAAACATGTGTTTGTGGGATTTGTCTGCAACGGAAGAAAGTACTGCAAAATTTCTGCAGGAAACAGCATTTTGTAGCAAAATCGCTAAAGGGGAACAGTTAACTTTGAATCGCTGCGAAATTTTCACCGGAACAAAAGAATCAAAATCCTGCCTGTAAATAGGTTTATTTATTGATTTTCGGGATAAATGCGTAACGAAAATGTAAATTTTATTTATGATAATATGTATACGTATGTAATAACCATATAATTTTTTGTGATTAAGTCATCGACCCCTTTTTCTTCTGTAAAAAAATCTGCGGAAATACGCCAAGGTGGTTTTGTTAATATGTAATACCTTTCTATCATGTTTCTGTATTTGTGTGAGTAAGAAGAATGATAAAGAATAGTTTCATGTTTCATTCTTTAAATAGCTTGATTATAACTGCACTGCGTAAATGGGCAATATAACGAAATAAAAGTTAGCTAGCAGTTTTACCAGCTTTCTTGTAAACTTTTTAATCCTTCTTCTTGTTCAGTTAATAAATGAGTAACAGATATCAGTTGCAAAAAATGAAACTAAAAATTTCAGGTTTTTTATTTTCAAAATGCTTTTCGCAAACATATAATATCTTTGCGAAATCCAATTGAGAAGTATTGGCAAACACTGCCACAAGGTTTCGTTTGGCTCAGTTGAAAATTTGCAGTCTAAAAGTTTTGGACAAATTACTTACTTTTGTATGTGATTCAAGATGCAGGTAACACAACCGAGTTCTCATTGTGTCCATTTTTCATTCGGGGACGGTTTAAGAATTATATACCTGAAATTTTGTAATTTATTATATGTTTTAACTTTCGAAACCAGTCACTTAAAGCACATTCTAAAATCAAGAAACAGAAATGCTCTCAAAAATGCTATTTGGTTATGTGCCGCATGATTCCTTTTATATATATTCTATTTTACCTAGGAGTGCACCTATATTCAAATACCATCTCGTGCTTTTATCAAACTGAGTTTTATTTCCTTGTAACAGATTTTATTTTTCAGATATTATAAAACTGAACTTGCTTAGCGAAAAAAAGACTGGAAAATTTCCTTAAATAAGCTAAATCTAGGGAAATTTTCTACAGAAAAGAGAACTTCTCGCGTGTCGCCAAATCATTAATTTCATGCTGATGGCACTAGGCCAAGGGGTTCAAATCAAGAAAGCCAAGCCAAATATCCTGGCGCCGACATGCATCGTAAAATTTCAGTCGCCAGAAGTTCCTGAAGCGTTTTTTTTTTTTTTTCTTAAGTCATCCAGTGCAAAGAAGAATGCCTTTTAAATGAGCAATAAAACTCGCATGGGAATTCTGTATGAGATAATATATATATATGATATTTAATATTTATTACCTAATGATACTAACTGAAGTTTAGTTAATAGCAATCTTACCTAATGCTATTAACGAAGTCGGTTTTAGTTAGCCGTCCAGTACTGATCTCTGGTAATAAATAATCTAATAAATCCTCTTTGAGGAAATATTTTACTTCTTATTTTTCATTCCGTAATTTTACACCAGTTCCTTATACTTCGGGCCTTCCTTCTCCTCTTTCCAATTTTTTTTATTCAACACCCCCTTCAAGTTTGCTCAGCTTTCCTTACCGGCAGGGATAGGTGTCATTTGAATTCCTATTTGTAGACTTCGATTGAACGTGCATTGAAATATTTAGGTACATATACACTGCATTCGAAAACGAAAAAGGTAATGATTAATGACTTGAATATCAATGACAGTAAAAATAGCCGATAGGTTATAATTTGCTTTTTGCACGTTTCATTGCAATATACAACGAATTGCATACAAGCTGGACTGACATGTATATGAGATAATAATTTTGTATAAAGAGGTGAATGTTCGCGTGCTTATTAAAAAATGCCTAGGCTATGAGATTTCTCAACTGCCCAATGACTCCTCAACGCCCTCTTACTGCTTCTGGGACAGAAACATCTAAGGAGATTATCATCAGAACCAAGCAGTGAGCGATATTAAGCCCAGCTAGGAAACGATATTCCTAGTATTTGAAGCTTTTTCACAATCAATAATAATCCCTTATAATGTCTTAAACAATTGGTAGGCATTCCATGATATTCGTTGATGCCAACGGTTCTAACTTCCTTCCGTTCATCCGGTCATCGGAAGTTTATAATATACGTATTCCTGAAACGTGTAAATTTTTCTGTTGGTTAAAAAGTAATTACATTAGGTTCTATAAATACCAGTTTCGAAAATTTAACTAGATTTTGCTTTGCAAAAATTCAAAAAAAAAAACACTGTTTTTCAATATACATTTTATTAAGATAACAAATTTACCTTTAAACATTTCAGTCACAAATTATATATCATAACAAGTGCAGAGAAACAGCATAGTTGCAAACATCGCGAAATTAATCCGCTAACATAGGAAAAATGCTAAGCAATTTCATAAATATACAATAAGTAATTAAAAGTTTTTTTCAGAATTCTAAATTAAATAGGTTAATATTTTATACAAAAGCTTAAAAACACCTAAGGTAATGTCATTTCACAAAGTACAAGAACATTGGATGCAAGAAATGTTTGCAATAATTTTACATTTTGTTAGACTGTTGTGACCACGGAGCTCATAGCTCTGGAAACTACGAATTGCTTATGGATTTATCATTTTGGATTTTAATAACACTTTTTGTAGGTTTGTGTTTCATATACGTAAACAAATTAGGAAAACATTATGCAATTAAAAAGCAACTTCCCTGTTTATTTTTACTTTTCCCCCATGAAAACTGCGAAATTTTGAATATTAAGGTTAGTTTCGGAAAAAAGCATGCGTGCTTTCATATTACTCCGTCGACAGTTGGCGGAAATTTCAGCAACGGTTGCCAATCGCCAATCGCTAATCATTACTGCGGAATTCTAAAAGAAGTGGCCATTCATAATTGACGTTAAATCGCGCTACTTTGCCGATCGACGGAATAATACGTAAGTATAAAAACCAGGTATATTCCCACGTCTTAACGTAGGACTACATTCCTTAATGACGGTCTCAGGGACAAAAAAATTTTGAGACACAAGACATGTCTTAATAGAACTCTTATATACGAATAA
Source organism: Stegodyphus mimosarum (assembly GCA_000611955.2). Classification (NCBI taxonomy): domain Eukaryota; kingdom Metazoa; phylum Arthropoda; class Arachnida; order Araneae; family Eresidae; genus Stegodyphus; species Stegodyphus mimosarum. The sequence continues at coordinate 335,990 of KK122017.1, read as the reverse complement.
CCCCGAGAGCTATAGTTTTCGTTTATGTCTTATTTGATAGTTAAAGAAGAACATTACAAAACATTAAGGAAAAAAATTGGAATTGTGGTTAACCATAAAGAAGAGTTAAAGTTAAGCAAAAATTCATAATATTTTGATGACGTCATAAATGCGCGCGCACGAGTTAGGTTATAACACCGTTCAATTCTATGCTGGAGTCGACGGCGAGCGGTTGTGGGAGTGACGCACTGATTTTTTTTGTACAAAAATAAATATAAAATACCGAGCTAAAAGGGATTTTCGTGGTTTTCTCCATTTGCAACGTGGATATGAACCAGTTTCTCTCAAAAAGTTCTCCCCTTACGCCGATATCCCTCGAGTGCTTTGCCATAAACAAATAAAATTGAAAACTAGAATGGAAATTGATATAGATTTGTCATGCGCTAAATTATAATATTCTACTTGACATAATGTATTATGCTGTAGGCTGTTTTTCAGACTTCTAGGACCGAAAAGGCCTACTGAAGATCCGAAAAGTGTCAAACAAAGTGGTTGAGTGAAAAACATTGTTAAACACCAAAGTCAGTTTTTATGGATTTGATTTTCTCAGTTCGAATAAACGAAGTCATATATGTCCTGGCTTCCATGGCTGTATGGCTTTTTCCGTGTGCGTGACATAAATACTAGCTAATTTTTCTTAGAAGTGCTTCCCAGAGTCGTCCCTGCTCTTAGACAAGTAGTCCGCGTTTACTTTACTATAATAAATTGATTAAGCGCTATGTGTCACATGAATAAGAATCAGTTTGTCATTAGAAAGTCCTTCCCCGAACATATTCCTCCAATGCTTTTCTGTACTCCTTATTATATAATCAAGAATCTGTATGTACCTATGTATGTTCCTTGTATTGCGGAAAAACGGCGCCACCTACACCCACCACATTTCAAACATACATTCCTCCACCCTGAACTTCAAATTTATTTATTTATTTATTTAGTGTTTTGCGCGAATTTAATGCAATTTTGCTGATGAAACTTACTGATTTAAAAGATACGTGTTGCCAGTCGGCAAAGCGTCAGATTATTTGTCTTTCAAATTTAATCAAGAAATTCACAAAATATGTTCAGCAAAATATGTTGCCACTGTGTTGCCATTCGGCGAAGCTTAAGTATTTAATTTTTCTTTCAGATTTATTGATATTAACAAACTAAGCGATTTCAAAGAAATGGGAAGAATGTTCAAAAAGTACACAGTCCGAAATATATGTCGATGTTAACCAGTGTTGGTTAAATCCTGCTTTACAAAAATCTTCAATCGAAAAACATTTGATTTTGTAAGCTGTTTGAATGTCTGATCCAGATATAAATGAACACTAATTTTACTGGGTTATGAATATGAAAACATTATTTTAGCTATTTGTTATATAATTATTCTCTGCTAGGTTTAACTATAACGTAGTATTTCCCTCTGCTAGGTTTAACTATAACGTAGGGTTTCCCTCTGCTAGGTTTAACTACAACGTAGGGTTTCCCAAACTTTCCTCTTTATCGAAACGTTTTAAAGGTATGCTTTTCTTCATCAGCACCCTTCCATTTTCCTAAATAATATGCAATATACAAAGTAAGCATAGTACAAATAATTGCATGTAAATAACTTAGATAACAACTAGATTAAGAATATGAACAAAAGAATTGAAAAACAGCTTATTTGATATATTTAGTTATTTTAGTATTTTCAATTTTACAAATATAAACAAAAATCACATTCTAATTGCTCAAAAGTTTGATTTTAATTAATATGATAGTTGCATTTGATGTAGCTTTGTAATGTTTTTAATATTTGGCCAAAACTGCTTAATATAATTTTTAATCAAACTCGCTAAAAATATTTAACTTGTTTGTTTTCTATTCTTGTTTTGTGTTCTGCGTATTTTTCTAATGCGTTTTATTTCTTTATATTCCACTTAACGCATAAAAAATACATATATTAAAAATATATTTGATTTTTAAAGTACATTAAATTATTTTTAGTGTATTTTCCCTTACATTTGTTTTATGATTGCTTGCTTACTACATGATATAGCTTTATTGATATTTGATTTATTTATAATTAATTGATAAACAATTAATTATCAATTTTATTAATAATTTTTTTTTGCAACCAGCTTCGTATGTCGATCAATTTCAGGTCTAGTCTATCTTCAACTATTAAACCTCAATCTGTAGAGACATTAGGTATTTTTTGAAAGCAGGAGAAATGAAAAATGAGCAATGCCCTCGCCAGGACTCGAACCAAGGACCTCTCATGGCATCGAGCGTCCTGACCACTATACCACGAAGGCATGCGAAGAAGGCGGGAGAAATGCCTTAAACTTGACCATTTAATCATCATTGACTCCTCATCTGACTTTAAAATTTCATCGACACCCCAGGGGGTACTGACTCCGTAGAGAAACTCTGTCTGGTTCATTATGTTACAAAAGTATCCAGACTTACAGACAAAGGACAAAAATCGATATTTTAGCCTTTTGGCAATTCAATGAAATAATTACCTGCTATCAGCGTCTTAGTCAGCTGTACAATGTCAGTATAATCTGTTTTTCATGAGCGTGGTAATTTTTCTACGATCGGTATGGAAATAAAGCTTGCTTGTTATCATTAATTGCATTAGCTGGATAACGCGGACACCACGTTACAATCCTTACTTCCTAATTTGTTATGTTCCTTACTGCTTAGTTTCGAAACAAATGGCATTGAACTTTTGCAATAAACGAAACCATTACATTTATCAAAATATAGCGGCGCTTATTTGGATTAGAAATATACGAATTAGTTGAAATTTGTTACGAAATATCCAACAGAAGCGAATTAAAGTCGCGATAGCTGTCTTCAAAGATTATTTCAAAGCCTCGTTACAGTCCCTTAATTTCGAAGATTCGCAAGAACAAGTTGCAACGGGAATTTAGTACTAAATTGAATGACAACATGTTGCTGCTTAGATCTAATTATCTCGCTAAAGTACTTGAGAAGGGCTGGCGTCAAATCTAATTTAATTAATGTTCGTGTGATAAGACCAACATTGCTTCGCATCCGAAACAAATTTCACATTTATATTAAATAATGGATTACACGTGATAAACTAATTAAGGCATAAATTTATTATAAATCATTCATTGAGTCTCCAAAGGCTTTAAAAGGGGAGAGAAACATTGATTAACTTGCTTGATTTAGCATTAAAATATACTGATGCAAACTGTAATGGTCAATATTAAGGAAAGGCAATAAACTTTTGCAAAACTTTTGCTTTACTAAGAATATTAGGACAGGATTAGTTACTTACTGAAAAACAAATTAAATTATATTTGTAAAACATTCCTGAAGGCAAGCATTTTAGAAACATACTAAGTGAATTAGAAAATGATATACCGCCCAGTTGACACGGTGGCAGTAGGGTATTTAAAATACCGTCAAGAATAAAGGCCTCTCTAGAGGTTTATAGAAGCGGAAGAGAAGAGAGAGACCTTCCAGTCCGTCCCAGGGAAATCCTCTTCAAAAACTGGAATAGAACTGAACGGACACGTAGTGTAAAGTGCCCAAGGCTTAAGCCAATAATAAGCGTAATCCTTATCTCTTCCTCACATTCCAGGCCTTAATCTGATTTTATTGTCAGAGGAGTGAGGTAAGTCACAGCAAAACAAGAGAAAATGCATATCATAACAAATAGATCTTTCTACTCGAATGGCCGCACCTTAATTACAACTCGCTATATTCAACCACCCTTATACTAGGATTTGGTGGTAATTGTAGCATAACGTTCACGCAGATAAATTTGGCTCCTGAAAATAAGCCCTACCGGAAATTTAAAAAGGCAAACTCTTCTTGAAAGAATAGCATCTTTACCATTTAAGGCTTTTACTGTTTTCGTTACCATGGTTAATCTTCGATTTTTCTGTCTACTGTTGCTCATCTCAAGTACATAATGGCCGAGCAATTGAGATCGCGGAATACTTAGTGTTCGACCCGGGTTCAGTCCCAGGCGACCGGGCAGTTACGTGAATGGTTTCCTATTTTTATTCCTTTGTTTAACGTGAATATAAATTAATCTTCCTTAGAAAGTCCTTCACGAAGGCATTTTTCCCTCAAGGCAGATAGCTTTCGTATGCTTCACCTATTCAAACAACCTAACCTAATTTCACTTCAGACGGAGCTCACCAGCGGCCGAGAGGTAAGGTCACTGAACCAAAGAACCTCTATGTAAAGAAGGAAAGGTTCCATAGACGTAATGTAAACCACTTTGTCTGCAACGCTGCTACAAAGAAAAGGGAACATTCACCAAGGGATTTGGCGACGGAATCTGTTGGCGAGAATTTCCCCTCTGTGATGTGCTTGTTCTTTGGTACCTAGCCGACATTTTCCCCCTCCGCGTATAGGAAATTTCCCTCCGCGACGTGTATAGGAAATTGAGGAACACGGGTTAAGACGAATCGTTCTTTGACTTGTCGCGATAATTTAAACTCGGAAATGATGAAATATTAGGTGAAGTTTCACTTTCACTGGCTGTTGAACTTCCATTGTCCATATCGCTACTTGAAACCAAAGAACCTATTCTTTGTTTAAACTCTTGCTAAACGTAACGGTCGAACCTGTCCAAACCAACTTCGACATTCAGCTTCGAGCTTTGGCGCTTTTTGGCGACAGATATTTCACGCATGCGCAGTTGTTTCCCTTTTCGTTGGAAGGGAGCCACTTCTGCTTCTGCGAAGTTTTCCTTCTTAACAGTACATATTCTTTGACTGAACACTGGTATTTCGACCTGGCTTCGGTTCCAAGAGAATGGGCTGACTGTAAGGGCGTTTTCGTGGTTTTCCCCGTTTGTAACATGGATACGAGCCAGTTTCCCCTAAAACCTCCTCCACGAAAGCATATCTTCCATTAGGCCATCAAACGCTTCACCATAATTAAACTACACTCATTTCATACGCGTACTTCAGAAGTATGTAAATGAGAGAAGGAATAAAACGAATAGGAAAAATACGCATGTAATAATTAATTGTTAAGTTAGCACCTATCTTATGGTAGGATCTACCTCACAGTAAGGTACTTTACGGTAAGCTATTATCCTTGCATGGCTACTAAAGTTAACAATAAAAAATTTAAATATGTAACTTCTGCAAATGGACTTGAATACCCTAGAAGCTGATATGTCTTCAGAGTAAGTTACGAAAACAGTCAAGTAGGAGTCCTTAGGTATTAGTTAGATTCAGTACATGATCGTAAGTACTGAAATGAAGCTCTCTGCTATACTGTCAGATTTCGTTGCAATCAATTTGCTGTTAAGATCATGAAAACCAGCTGATGTTATAAGAAATTTGCTTTACATTTGTTTGCTTATTGAATCTGTACGATAACCTGTTATGAGATTGAGAATGTATACCTAGATAGTTAAAATAAATAACAAGCGCATTGTGAAATATTCAGAAGTATATTTATATTTAGTACATGGAAAACACAATCCTTGAGTTTCATCTTGGATACATTGTTGTGTTTTGGATATTTTTCTGGGTTTCTAAACAGGCATAATAATAATATTAACATTATAAGGTATATAATTTATAAAATAAAAGAAAGCAATTCAGTAAATATCAATGCATTCACGTTTTTCACTTGTTCAACCAAATACTTCTGAAATCTTTTTTTAAACGGCGTTTCTGAGTGAACGGGTTGTTTTCCTCAAATCATGGTTTAAACATCTTGTTTAAAATTTACTGCGCGACTCATGTGAATACTTGGTTGCGAATGCACAATTTAGATATGCTAAATTTTCATGCATAAGAGCAGTTTTTCATTAATATATGCATCAAAACATTCCAGTGAAAGCAATGATTTATTTAATTTAATATAAGACGTGATTGGTTTTCTAAATCATATGAATCAAACAATGCTATAATCATTTGAAAATTAAATTGCGCATTGAAACATTTTAGCTTTATAGACGTGTCTGCTCTTTCAGAAGCGACAAGCACGGACTTATGAATGTTCCTCAGAAACTTTAACATTTTTATGTGAAATATTAAAAACTATTTCTATATTAAAAACTATTTACCAAAGCAATGCCGTTTAAGCACAGGAGCAGATATTTATAACATACATATACGATTTAATTAGTATTAGATCTGAACCTAATATAAATGCTAAAAAACATTTCGAGATTGACTGTTTTTACATCACAGATGTTACAGAGCGATTACCCTATTTAATCTTAAACTAATTACACTGATGCTGTGTATTTTAACATTTCTAGAAAATCATATTTATATTAAAATTAACATCAAATAACCAATGATTTTAAATTTGGAATTACATGTTAAAATTGTTTTATAATCCAGATACATTAATTAAGAATAATTTATAATAATATATTTCACCGAATTCTAATTATTGATATAAAACTCAATACGTGCGATAATAATTTCATTCTTTTGGGGTCACATGGCCACATGTTAGTGCTTTCCATCAGCTATCAAGCGCTTTAAATTTCCTAAAAAGTTGCTATATTGTGATTATTGTAATTGTGCAACGAGCAAGGCATTAGAAATCAAATTTTAAATTCAAGCTGAAATTGAAGTCTAGCATATTTTAATGTTTCCTGATATATTTGAAATACATTTTGGTCATGACTGAAAAAATTAATTTCCGAAAGAAAAGGTGAAATACGTGTATCAAGAGATGTCACTATTTTATTATCAAGGCCTTATCATACCCAGCAATTGTGAAATGACCAATGAAAAAGCTGTCACTCATCAATCGCTAGGGTGAGTCGGCAAGTTTCTGGGATTACCTTTCCTTTCATACTTGAGAGATAGTTCGAGATGAGCTCTGCATTTATAACGTCCGCGCTCAGAAAAGAAACATTCTTAAACATTAAGTTTCTAGGAAGAATGCCAGTACTAATAAGGTTCATCTATTAGTAACGGTAATTTGAAAGTCAGGCGTCCTATAAGAATTTCCTAGCAAGCGCGTTTCAAAGCAGAAGTTCGTTAATTCCTCTTTGAGTAGATGCAAGTTGTCAACAGGTTTCACCTTATAAACAGTATTAGAGTTTGATTATCAAATGAAGAGCGTTTTCTTTTAATAAAGTTAAAATTACTTTTATAATACAGTTAGGGTCTTATATGACGTAATTTTTTTCTTTACTCGTGCATAGCTTTTACAAAGCCTGCTTTACAAACGTAAGCTTAAGTACAGTTAAATATTTGTTTGGATGTTTAATATTATTTGTGATTTTAACATATCCAGCTGCACATTTTACAATATATAATTAAAAATGATAAAATTTGCACAAATGTATCTTGCACCCAACAATTCAAGTAACAAAAATTTAAAAACACATATGATATCCATTTCAGAACATTTTGCAAGGCAACAAACACTAAGAAATACATTGAAATAGTTCATTTACTAATCTTATAAACATATTTTCTGTTATTACAAAATCTTAAAATATCACTCTAATGCCGAAGAACTTTTATAAAATGACTAAAATGTAATCTCTCTACCAAAGATTTTTAAAATCTCTTCTAAATTAATATTACAATACCTAAACGTAATGTTTGTTCCCGTCGCTGGAACAATATACGTTTCATAAAATATATATATATAAGAAGCTTTTTTTTTCAATGTGTCATGGCATGAAAAATTCAAATTTTAAATTATTTCAATACATATAGATATTTGGTATTACACATGTATTCAAACACAGAGAGACAACTTTGCGCATTATTTTTACAGCATACAAAATATTAATATATTATTTCACTAGAAGCAAAGTTAAGAAACAACTATTCAGAACGTAACGCACATGAACTGGAAAATCTTGCAACAGTCGTCGAATTTAGTTAATGAAATTATGAATATATTTTATTCAGAATAGCTGATATTAAGTTTGATAAATTCTGCTATGAAAAACCAAAGATAACACCACTAAAACTTGCTATTTTGAAGACGTATTGTGTTTTGTGACTGAATATTTGAAATGGATATATATTAATATAACTATTTTAAGATTTTGAGCGCTTAAAAATTACAAAAGTCAGTAGTCATCATTTCTGAAGACGCCTCCATTCAACTACGTTTACGTATGCAAAAAAAAAAGTAATTTTCCTTGCATTATGATAAAATTGAAAGTGTTTTGGAATATTCAGCGGTGAAACTTTACTGGTAATAAATTGATTTGTAGCATGTATACTCAAAAGTGACGTGTTTTGAATGGCTTATGAGTTATCCTAGTAGTCTTCCATATCTTCGCAATTAGCTAAGCACACTTTTGACAGGTCTCAAGAAATTTCGTGACCACAGTCAATATTAAAACAGCAGACTCTGCATTAGAACACTACAGTTCAATTGCTTACATTACGTGATGATTCTTACTTTGAAATAAGGGTAGCTCAAATCCCTAAAACTGGTCAACCGTGATATATTCCACTGTTTTAAAAAAACGATTTTCCTAGGGTTTCATTTGTGCTAAAAGCAAGTTTATTTTTAAGTCTTATCTTTTTAAGTTCATGCAGAAAGAAAAGGTTCTAATGTATATCGTACTTTGAAGCACATAATGTTTTAGCTTTTTGCATCAAGTCTTAAATTCTGCCGCAAATTGTGGGTATTAGGATGACTAGTACTACCCAATATTGAAACTCTGATAAAATAAAAATTTCGCAAGAAACACCTAATCTGTATCCTTAGCACAATACAGTCCAATGTTCAGTGTAATGTCTATCGTAAAATTTATAGTGTATATATTATAGTATATATTTATAGTGTATTTATAGTGTTTTATACATAGCAATGCGCAATGTAAGCAGGAGAATATATAATTACAATGTTATTTTTGGTATGCTTTCGAAGTACCACAAAATTTATGCAAAAATGAACTGTTGGCATAATGTTATTCTACTAGAAGTAGTATGGAATATATCATGCCTTCAAATCTGTTACTTGTATTTTGTATGCTATAAGTACGGCATAAAATAACCTGCCCATGATTTATCCATGTGTGTTTCTTGTATGTAACTTGTTTTTAATTTGTGATTTTTTTAAAGAATTTTTTATTAACATCTATGTCTTTTAAAATCACGTTATGTACATGTTATGTACACGTTATGTATTATATAATCAAGTCATGTCTCATTTAATCAGTTATACTTTTAGGAAACTATGTTAAATTTATAATTAATTGTCAAGAGTTATAGTCAGCATAATATGTAGCACAGAATATACATTGTATTAAGTTTAGCCTTGTGTCTAAATGTATTGTGTATTGAGTGTAACAACGAGTATGGGTAGCAATGTGTTAAATGCAATGTAACCGAAAGAATATTTAATTACAAAATTATTTCTGATATATTTTTAGAGAAGAAAATAATTATACGACAGTGAACTTTCAGAATCTATAAGTTTTTGTGTTATAGAAAGTATAATGTATCAAGCGCAGAATAATTTAATACTTTGCCCTTGTATGGCCATGTAAATTGTCTCGATTTCGAGGTGTTGCTCCAGATAGTTGCGAGATCCGGATGATACCCGATTAGTCTATGTAAGCCGTCCGGGTGTCCGGACCTGCTTTCACCTGTCACCTGTATCCTTAGCACATGTTTTTGATAGAAAGTAAATTAGTTTTACATTTTGTTTACGTACGTAATCAGTAATAATATTAAGCAAAGCCTAGAATATATTAAAGAAATTACTAACATTTTTCAAGTGCAATTATCAGCAGATCTATGGGCCATCCTCTCTGCAGCTGTCAGCACATACACTGGTAAAATTTACCTGTTTTATTAACGTAAACACTTAAAGAGAATTTCAAACAAAAATAATAAGGCTTAAATTAGTTGATACAGTCCGTTCGTAACTGAAGTATTTATAATGATTTAATATTTCTAGATTACCTAAAAGTATTTAGCTACAAGGGCAAATGAGGCTTATTATTTTCGAATTCTTGAGACAGTCCTATTACGTTCAGCATCAACAAAATCAGACAGTGGCACAATCGTACGAAAGTACCTTAATGCCATCTTTCATGATCTGCCTAAGTCCTGAAAGAGGGATGAATTTCTCCAGCCAAGTACATAACTGGCTTTCATATGCAACATCACTCATAAAAAGTAATTTTTTATGTCCAGATTAGTACTGGTAAAACCATATTACGCACTTGCAAGAACACATCTGATAGATCTTACCGCCATTGTAAATATGTTACAGCTGTTATAATACGGAATGGATCTGCAGAGGGTAAACAAAAAGGAATCGTTTGAAATTTCCTATGATAATTGATTTCTGGGATAGCTGGCATTTCTAAAGTTTTGTTTCAATCATGTTAAGTATTGTATAATTTACGTTAAATAAGCTGAGAATTTTCTTTCAGAATAGTTAGACTAGCCTAAAATGTTAAGTAAATACCAGAAACAAGTCAGCGAAAGTAACCAAAAAAATTACAAGTTCATGAGAAAAATAAATAGAAACCTGGTTAAAGTACTGATAATAAAAACATATCGATGAAATTTATGAATTTAATTTCGTTCCACGTTCAGATAGCAACGCACTCAGAAGAAAGAAAATCGCCCTCACATTTCTCTTCCCTAACAAACGATTACTCAGAATTTATAGCTATCATAAAGGCGAAACCAGTTTCCGTTCGGTAGTGCAGATGGATTTATACCAGTCAACGTTTTTAGTTGTAGCATCAATAAATACTTATTTTTAGTCCAGTTTAAGTTTTGTTTACTTCAGATGTTAAAGATTAAACGTTAATAAATATTTGGTTTCCTAGTTTTACAATACTGGAACTGTATATGATACGTATGATAGCAAGCAGCTTATTTAGATTTAAAGGTATAGGACTTGAAAACTATTAACGTTAACTACTAACGTTATTATTGGAAGTTTTTTAGTAATATTTTTTGTTATAAAGAGTATCTAATTATTCTGATTTATTTATGGAGATGTGTATCACACTGCTGTAGCAAAATATTTTTAAATACAAACTGCTTTTAATCAAAAAGGGTTATATAATAGCAGTGATCTGTATTGAATTAATGTAGTGCTTTTGGAATTAACATAATTAACAACAGAGCAATTAACTGCGTTACCATTGTTAAAATATTTTTTCTATATTTTTAGAAGAATTTTTACTGCATTTGATACTATGTCTTTTCATATATCAGTTATTCACGGCAATTTTGCTTTTTAGAGCGTTAAAAGAAGCTTTAGATTATGGGCACGTTTACTGCGAATGTTTATTTAACTACAATAATTTTAATTACAATTTTCCATCATTTTGCTGGTCCATCAGCGGCCGAGCGGCAAAGATGCTGAACAATGGTAGCTCGATCCAGGCGCACGGTCGTTACATGGGCCATTCTTGTAGTTTTTTCCATGTGCAACGTTGATACTAGCCAGTTTCCCTTAAAAAGGCACGAACGCTTCCTTCCAATTAGGCAGATAGCCCTCACGTATTTTGTCATGATCGAATGAGCATAAATCTAAAACCTTCATTTTGCTGTGTTTGCTGTTTCGAGTCGTAAATGCAATTTTTGTTCCAGAAGTGAATTTGATAGTGCATTCAAATCTTAATTGTGATAACAACGTTTATGAGCATTTTTAATAATTCTTGAAATTTCTACTTTGTTATAAGCTAGATATTGCTATAGTAAGCTGGAAAATAATATAAATAGTTTCATTTGCTCGCAGAACGTAAATTTTACATGTATACAGTTTAAATGCAGTTTTTGAATTAATTATAAAACCATCCAACGATATGCGAAAGAGTTCTTAAAAGGAATAAATTGATATATTAATTCCAATGGGTAATACATGAATTTATTAAATTCGATAGTTTAATATGCTCAAATAGTTTGCACGTCCTCTTAATTTCAAGAAAGTCATTTCTATTACATATGCAATAAAATACAGTAAGAAGTTATGAAACTTCTAGCTGTGCTATAGAAAAATAGAAATATATTTTTATTTCTTTAATCATAAATTCTACTAAAGTATACTTCTATAACTTAATTTTAAATACAATTTTTCAATTAAAATAGAATTGATTATTAATATTAAACACTTCAAGGGGCCTATGTCTAAAATACATCAGTTTAACAATACTAAAGTAACTGCGGGTTTGGAAAAATTAGAGGTTTAAATTGCAAAAAACACAAGAGTTCACAAATACACAATACGTTCCGTATATTGATGTATTATTCATTATAAATAGTTAGCTTTTTGTAAAGAATTAAAAATGTATTATATTATTAGTGATAAAAGGTCCTCTTTTCACTTTATGGCTTAATTTTTCATAACAAATGCAATTTTTGTTTAAATATTATTCACAAAAATAATTAACTTTCATTCAGCTATATTTCTCTTATTAAGTAACAATAGCATTAAAATTAAATAAACGTGAAAGTAATTTTTAAACACAGATGCAGAGTACATGCTATAGTAAAATCACAAGTATTGAAATATCATTGAACAAGGTGAAAACAAATGGAAACACATCAAACAGTGTTACAACAATCAGACGTGCAAATTAACATTTTTATATAATAGAAGTGCTATTCTGATTTTCTAGCTCCTCATAAAAAATCTTTCAGTTCATTACATCTTACCTGCTTCAGATACAAGTATAAAGACATTTAAAACTCACGAATACTTCATCATTAAAATTTTACCAACATAGCATTCTTCCATGAATGAAAGAAAACTTTTCTATGTTTTTCTTTCTTAAACATAAAAATCAACCTGTTGAAAGTCTTAGTTTTCAACCACAATACCGCACTGGATCTGAAAAGTTTATTTTAATATTACGAACTTCATAACATATGCGCAACAATTTACATATGCTAAACATTTGTATTTAGACATCTGTCTGGTATACAAGTTGTACAAGTTACTGTTTGTATTGTTACTTACTTACGTTATCAAATGCACTGGATAGCAAATTATGATAGTTAAAATACTATAAAGATATATTTCAAATAATTCACAAACAATGTTACAACCAGTCTTTGTCAACAGTTACACACTCAAGCGTCTCTTTGAAACTCTTAATAGCTCTGTATTCCATCTATTGTTCATCACTTTAAAAATATCTGCACATCCATTTGAAAACTGGTATCATGTGAAAGATAATGTTGAATTGTAACTGTTAAACAATGAGCTCATTAACAAGATAAACGTGAAACTTCAGAAACATATATAATTACTGATTACAGATGATGGGTTTTGTTCAGCAAACTTTCGAGGGGGAAAAAGCTTAATCCTTCTCACCCAACCTTTAATGAAGGAAAAAATAAATAGTTTGCAGCGTGAGTTATTCTTAAGCGAAGAAAACAAAAGGCTATATTAAAGCCTTTATTTAAAAACTGAAAAGGTCTAGTATGCATTTGGAATTTATAAAAGTTCAATCTTGCAGAAGAAAGTAATAATGCCCATCGTATCCCAATTCCCTTCACCATTTGTTTTATTTTAGAATAATTTTGTTTACAATAAATAGGTGAAAGATTGTCACATGGATGACTGCTCTGCTTTTCGCCCATCGTCCAGTGATGCAGAAAATCACACATAAAAAAAGTGCTCCATTGTCAACAGCGATGATGAACATGACAACCATCTTGAATCAAAAGAGATGCAGGATGCGTAGGTGGGTGATCATATGAGGCATATGACATTTTTGCCCTCAATGAGGCCATCTTGAACTTTGGTGCTGGAAGTTGAGATTTCTGCTTGTATGGAGAGTAAGGAGCAGATAAAAGTAACAATAGTTCCAGTAATGGCTAGGTAGTAAGTCCAACCTGTCGTTATGAAACAAAAAGTAAAAAAAATCAAAGAAAAAGAATTTAATTTGTGGAAAAACACACTAAAAATTTATATCCACTCTAAATAAAATATATAAACTAAATTACAGTACCAATAGCAACCTGATATTCTCAACTCATAACACCCTTCTGTAAATTACCATAGCCACCTCTTTTTTAAGTTGCAGCAGACTCCTGTAAACAACTTCTTTATAATCCCCTATTATATTCGATACACTTGGAAAAATAATCCTTTCATGTTTTCGAAATCTAGATTTTAAATTTTAATAGGAACCTAATATTTTTTAGACATAACGCACACCGTTTTTTCCAAACTATGCTAAAATGCGACCATATACTCACAATATATGAAGTTTCACAGAATTTATAAGATTTTAGATCAACGAGAATTTAATTATATGTCCT